>WEKY01047218.1:208989-257153 GCA_013390045.1 Picathartes gymnocephalus
CGGGCCGGGCCGGGCGGCGCCGGCGCCGGTGGCGGTGGCGGTGGCGGTGGCGGAGCCGGAGCCGGAGCCGGGGCGTGCTTGGCCCCGCTCCCCGCCCCCCGCCCCACCGAGGACGTGGCCCCAAGTGCCGGGAGGGAGCCGCGTCCTCCTCCTCCTCCTCGCCCTATCCTTGGGCTGGGCTGGGCGGCCGTGGCCGGGCCGGGAGCGCGGTCCGGGCCTCCTCAGCAGCCCGGATTGTGCTCGGGGCATTGCGGTGCTCGGGGCCGCCCCTTGTCCTTCCCGGACCGCACCCGGCTGGGCATCCGCGGTGACAGACGGTCTGCGTGTGCTGGCTGCGCAGGGCCCGGGGTGCGTTTGCGGGTGTGCCACTGTTCTTCTGTCTGTTTGGAAAAATGGCATAGGAGTGTGGGGGTTTGGTGGATTGCGTTTTGATAGGGTTTTGTTTTGTTTTTAAAATTGTTATTATTATTTTGAAGAAAAAAAATCCCCTGGTTTGTTTTGCACTTTGGAATGTTAACGCTGCGCTTTCCTGCCGGCTTTGAAGGGCAAAAGGGTAGCATTAAGGATGTTTATTTTGAACTTAAGGTGTCTTTATTTCGATTTTAGCTGAAGGGATAAGGCAGAACACCGAGGACAGCTTAACAAATAAGGGCGAAAGCCTATCAAAAGCTTACTCAAAATACCGGCTGGCTGAAGGTAAATAGGGCTAAATAGTTAGACAAGGCAGTGTAACACTCTAAAAGCACTCCTTTTCCTTTCTTAAAGGCATGTGCTTCACTGTCTTGAGTTCTATGGGTCATCCTGCTGCCGAGATTTTGCTCCTTCTCCACTATAAAGTTACTGTGGTGTTCTCACAATGATTAGAAGACTAATTTTAAAGAATAAACTGGTTGCACACTTTTCTAGCCTAGGAAGAATGCCAATTTTGAATGTAGAAAGGGCAGGATGAAGAAGGAGGGAAAACAAAATCTTCTGTGGTTATTTCTACCCTGTGAAAGTGTGCTGTGCCAGAAGATCTAGAAAGCTAGCTGAGATTGTGAAGGTCTGTGGAACAGATTGTTTTAACAGTAAATGCTGTTTAAAAAAAATAGGTGACTTTAAGGTCAAATCAGGTCTTAGCTTTAAAAGGACTCAGTATCTTGGACAAATAAGATCTATATTTGCATAAGTTGACATGGAGCTAGTAGTAAATCTTGTGCTTTGGACTGCAAACTGATTACCGCAGGAAGGAACTTTTCCCCACAGCATTGCACAACTGGTAGTGTTTTGCTTTCCTCAGGACGGCTCTGTTATCTGCCTGGTGGGAGGGGAGGGAGAGGCAAGGAAGCTCTTGTGTTTGACCAGCAGACCATGTGGTTCACAGGCCAGTAAGGACCATGGAGCTGGAAACTGGAGTGCCTCTGGCTTCCCTTCTCTGTGCAGTTTGTGTGAGGGACAGCCCTGAGCTATAGGGTTACTGCTGCCTGAAAGGGAGTAGCACTGTGTGATACTTGTGTGGGTGCTGAGTCTTCATTCACTGGTCCTGAGAAATGGTCTGGGACCTCATGTGAAGGTAGTATCAAGACTACTTGCAAAGCTGCCTCTTCCAAGGCTAGTCTTGCCTTCTCACAGCTCCAGTTGTAGGTGCTTTTTTTCCCTCTGTGTGAACCCAAGCAGTGTAGACCCATGTGCCAGGTGCTGGCACACCGAGGTGCTCTGTGCCAGCTGGAGCAGTGGCAGTGTGGCTCAAGTGCACCTGGGCTGTATCAAGACAGGTGGTCTGAGGTCTTGTACAGACTCTCATTTGTCCTGGATGAGAATGGAGATGTTCAGGTGTGGTGTAGGATAAGGGTGACTCTAGTGTCTCAAAGCTGTCATAGCTGGGTCTGTGTTACTCAGAGGATCTCGGTGCCACACTGTTTTGGAGGTCAGATGTGATGTCAGTTTCCAAGATGGTTCATGTATCCAGCAGTAGCTGGATATTGCTGTTGGTCAGGCATGTGTCATCACTGAGAGAACAGGGAAAGGAGACTGCCTGCAGTGAAAGGTGTCTTGATGAAACTTTTCAAAGAAGGAATAGAAAGTCTTTGTGAAATAAAGGGTTTTCAGCAGCAGAAATTTGGATGGGAGACTGTCTGGGCAATGACTTTTACTTTCTCCAAGTGAGGTTATGAAGCTGAACTTGAAAAGTCTTCTGTCAGATGTGCAAATAATTACAAACAGCGCCTGTGGATACAAGAGAACACCAAGGCATTATATTCTTGTCTTATTTAAATGCTGATACTTTGGGGAAAGAGGGGTGGTGCTTTATTTTACCTGTCCTCAGCATTCAGAATGTTTGTGGCATTGGCATGTCTTCTGAAATATGTGGAGAGAGGTTCACCCCCTCGCTGCCCAGTGGGGCTGTTTCCCAAAATCCATTAGCAGAAATGGTCTCTCAGCCATGCCAGCACAGCTGGGAGAGTGGGGTGGTGTGACATGGAGCAGCATGAGGAAACTGTGTGTCTTATCATGGCCCTCCCTCAGTACTGATAGTTTCTGGTTATATTGAGGTTGAGGCAGATGTCACCCATGCCCCACAGGTCGGGACAGGAAGGTGTGACTTCTTGTGTGCTGTACTGATGAGTTAGGGACAGATGGAGTTGTAATATCAGGCTTGAGAATAAATAGGCAAGGATTCCAGCTGATGGATTTCAGCACTGTCCTCACAGTTACTTCCCTTTTTCCATCTATGCAAGTCCACTCTAGGGTATATTCCTTCAACAACATCTTAATAAGGCAGTCGGATCCCAAACCCTTCTCCACCCGTAGCCAAATGCTGCTCTTGTGGCTTCATCACCTGTCTGTGTCCAGCCAGGTAGCAGAAGAAAGCTCTTACTTGGGGCCACTCTGTAGTGCACCACGTGTGTAAATGGTGCACAATGGTCTTTAAAGGGAGAAGGCTGGAAATGGGTAAATCCTGGTGGTACTCCTTTGGTCCTGGGCACTGCAGAGGCATCTGCTAGGAGACAAGCAAAAAAGAAGTGCCATGAGGGTTCTGGGAGAATAGGAATAACAAGACACCTTGATTCAGAAGTTACTGAGGAATGTACAAGTGATGAGATGGTCAGTGGCGTGAAACAAGTTGGAAAAGCATGGCATAGAGTTGTTCCGTCTGAGTTCGAGCTGTTTGGGGAACAGAGCTGTACTTCATACATGTGTTTTAATTCAAATGTTTTCTCCTCCCTTCCCACCTTCTTCTGTTTAAGTGAGAAGAAAAATGACTTAATCACCATCCAGCCCTTGTGGCCGAGGCAGGAGCAGGGGTGGGGCTGCCAGGAGCATGGCTGTGCCTGGAAGCTTACGGAGGCAGCCTGCCAACAGAGGCCTTGTGTCCCACTGCACCCACCATCATATTGTTGTGTTCCTGCTGACCTTCTTCAGGTAGGTTGAGTGTACCTCTGCTCAGAGATTTGTATTTCCATCCTTTCCCCCTTGACCTCCAGAGAACATTGGGCCAACCTCTGTGTGTGTGTTTTCTGGCAGTTATTCCCTGCTCCATGCTTCCAGAAAGACATTCAGTAATGTCAAAGTCAGCATTTCCAGCCAATGGACTCCCTCCTGCCTAAACAGCACGGCCCCTGAGCTCCTGCCATATGAGGTAAGGACACAAGAGAGAAGGAGGTGCTAGGAAGGTGGGTAACTGCCAGTGGGCTGAGCTTGTGGGGCTGAAGAGGCCCCTTTAGGTGTTCCTCCCTTCTCAGAATGTGAGTGGGAACTTCAGGTGTTGGCACTGTAGTTTTATGGATCACCAGGCGGTGGTGAAGTCTTCCCTAGTGATGCCCAGAGAGAAACTTCTGAAGAAGCTACAGAGTTCCAATGGAAACCAGCATGGAGGAGGGGGAAAGAGGGACTCTTCCTCTGAAGTGCTGGAGGCAGTAAACCAAAGCAGTTCATGGGCTTCCGGAGAGTAATGTGAAATCCTGGCTGTGCTTTCTCTGTGGCAGTGGTGCTGCTGCCACCCTCTTAGAAGGATAGCCAAACCAGGAGAGAAGAGAGCTATCTGAGAGTGCTAGCTGCTTATCCTACATTGATAGTGAAGAATGACATTTTATCTTGCATCTAAAAGGTCTGTCTTCCATGCTGAACATCCAGTACCCATTGTCTGTAAAATCCTGGCTTCAGTGAAAGTGGGAGTTTTGGCAGTGCTTGCTTGCAGGAAAGGAAGTTTTAAACTGCTTGATTCTCACAAATGGGAATGCAAGAACTACCTCCTCATTCCTGCCACGGGATTTTTAGAGCCATGCCTTTTTTTTGTAATGCTTTGTCCTGATGCTTTTGAAAAGTGGAAGAAATCTCACATTAACAGCTTGGTCACAGGCTATGAGATCTATTAGAGCAGGGAGTTCCAAGTCAGCTGCTGGAGCATTGCCTGCAATAGAAATCATTGGTTATTTGAATGTTTGACAGAAGGATGATAAATGCTGACTTTTTGTGATAAGTGAAAATAGTGAATTGGGCTTGTAATGTGTTCAGGATTTTATAGTATGGCCAAAAGGAGTGAGCATCTCAGGGATGCTAAAATGAAATACAAAGTGTTTATATTTAGCTCTTTAACTGTCATTCAAACAACTAGTATATTTTGGAAGCTGGTTATTTTTCTTTTTAAAATATATAGATGATTTGGTGTTTGCTGCATGTTGAGATGGATGTGTCTGATCAAGAAAAATGGTCAAACTGGTCCTTTAGGTATCAATTCAGGTTACGTCTGTTAAACTAAGTGGATGTATGATTAATGTTATCTGTACAGGACGTTCTCCTGGAGATGTAGAATCAAGCTGAAACTGATGATATTTGAGTTAGGCACATCCATATATTGGGCTTGGACTGGGTTTGTTTTCTAATGGAGACATGGTGGGAAGGGAAGAAAACCTTGTTCTGATTAACTTTATTCATTCTTCAAGTTATCCTCAAAGCTTGCTTTTTTTTTCTGATGTCATTAATTGTTCTTTGGGGACAAGTGAGACTTTTTCCCTTTTTTTGATCATATTGAAACTAAAGTGAAACTCAGAGTAAGCACAAAATCCAACAACATTAGTGACTGGAACTTATTGTAAATAGTTTCCAACCAGATTATTTCTTCACCTTGTTCCTTTTGTGCTCTTTCTTTTCTGTTTGTTTTCTGTCATTTCTTATTTTGGCTGCTGCCACAAATACTTTAAGGGAATTATTCATTTAGTGAAGACAGCAAGAGAAGTACAGATGAGATGCTGCACATAAAACAGAATATGCCTTTATTGTATTATTCATTAAAATGCTCATCAGTATTTCAGAGTACAAAGCTGTCTAACAGTTGGATGCTTGTTAGAAGTAGGGTTTGTTTTGCCAGTCATTTGTCTTGATCCGGGTGAAAGGAGCATTTCTCACTTCTGGTTTGCTAGTTTGCCTTTTAGAAGTGAAGCAAAGTGTCAGTGGACATTTTCTGCCAGAAGATAGTGCCAGAATTGTTCCTGATTTGATAATTAAAGTGTTGGACGAATGGGAGCTTGCTTGGGCCAGGTGCTGTTCTGTTTTGGAGCTGGGGTTGCCATTGAGAAAGAGTAGAATTAGCTATACCTCTCCCTGTTTACCTGTCAAAATTTTCCCTCTGTAGCTCTGGAACAGCAGCCGTTTATTTCGGAATGCAGAAGAAGCAACTCTCTTCCTGGGGACCTTGGACACCATCTTTTTGTTTTCCTATGCTGTGGTGAGTAAAACTAACCCCAAACTGCTCAGCTTTAGTTGACTCCTGCGGGGAAGATCACACCCACAATAAAAAGCTTAGTTCAGAGGCAAATCTTTCTTTCAGTTTCTCTTAGTTCTGCCTATGCCTGTCACCCATGTGAAGATGCTTGTTAGCAAACACAAGAGAAATACTATCACTTCAGAATTTCTTACACCCCTGTCACCAGGGAGGACTAGTTCTGTCTCTCGAAGAGACAACATTCTCTCTTGGCTGAATTATTTTAAACAAGAAATGTAATGAGCAACCCTACAAGCAGAGTTTCTTTGGTGGCAGGAGAAGTGGTTAGAATCAAACTGTAAGTTAGTCGAACAGCAGTGTTTGGATTAGTTTGGCCTTTCTGTGTAATTTTAATTCTTACAGCTGTAAGGTGCAAATCTTCTGGCTTTATTTAATGCTGTGTTTTGTTCTCAGGGTCTCTTTGTCAGTGGCATAGTTGGGGACCGCCTGAATTTACGCTGGGTTTTGTCTTTTGGCATGTGTTCCTCTGCTCTGGTGGTAAGTTGGGACATAGTAGTGGGATTTAAAAATCTGCCTTAGGGTTTCTGAGTAGGGTTTTGCTGTAGGGGAGAAGAGGCTCTGTTTCTATGTGAATCTGCTCGTGAGCTATAGCTGTACCTCAGTGGTCTCAAAGCCTACAGGTATAACTTGGTGCTGGATCCATGTACTGCACTCTCTAAAGCATTGAGCATAGATGACTCTCCCCTTCCTGAAATGTCTTGCTCTGGACACCATGTCTGAAGGAAATTCCTAAGTTTCAGGCACTGTCTAGAGACTTGATGAACAGCTTTTGTTCAAAATTGCTCTGTTTGGGCTTTTGGGGACAGCTTTGTAGCATAACTCAATCTCGTAGACCATGTGTGTTCTTACCAAGGCTTTTGCTCTGTTCTTTAAAGGACATGCTAACAATACCAGGCACTCATTTACTTATTTTATATAATTGCTAGGAGGGTCAAAAAAGAATGTCTGCTTAAAACAAAAGGTGTTTTGTGTTCAAGTTCAAGCCACTGCAAATAAGTGTAAATCAGTTTTATCTCATGGTTTTCAGGTTATTGAAGTAGTGATAAAATGTTTGGAGTGTGTTTAATTTACCCAGTGGCTACAAACCCCACTGTGGCCTATTGGGCTCTGCAAACACATGACTACAAGTGTGCATCAAGCACCCTGTGCCACAATGTGTGTTTATTTTGGCTGGTTTGATTTAGAGCACTTAGTAATTTGAGACTTGGCTGCAGTATTTGTGTTAAATTTGGTGAAGATACATGGCCTGTGAGGATTCTGTGTTTGCAAAGAGCCTCATGGATTTGGATGTCAGTACAACAGCAGATCAAGAGGCTACTGTGTTTTTAGTGTTTTCACTGAAACTATTTGTCTCTTCCTTCTCCTCTTCTGTTATAACTGTGCTGTTTGGGGAAACAGAAGTCTTTTGGAGAGGACGTGCCATGGCAGCGCGTTTGTCTCTGGAGTCAGAGCTGTGCTGGCTCAGCAGAGGGTGCTGTGAGCCCTGTGCTGTGTCTCAAACAATGCCAGCCTGGCCTCTGCCCTGGCCCCTGCACAGCTCCCTGAAAGCTTGTTCCTCTTTTTGGGACTCCACTCCTGCCTGACTTTCAGCAGTAGCCTCAAGGTGTCTTCTCTGTTTTTCCCCTGCTCCCCTCTAGGAATTCTCCTTTGGCACACTCACAGAATGGTTGCATTTCTACAACAAGTGGTTCTACTGCTGTCTCTGGGTTGTGAATGGCTTGCTGCAGTCCACTGGCTGGCCCTGTGTGGTTGCTGTCATGGGAAATTGGTTTGGAAAAGCTGGGTAAGTTGAGTTTTCTTCATTGACTCACTTATCTGACCTGCTGAGTAACAGAGTGAGCTGAAATTCTCAAACCAGAAAGGCCAGCTGTTAGATCATAATTAAAATTAGGTAGGATGAAATATGCCTTACTTGTTACATTTTCTTTCTCTCTCTCTTTCTATTTTTTCTGGAGCCACAGAACAGCCTGGTGTGAACACAAGTGTGTGTGTTATAAGCACAGGTTCAAACTTCAAAAATCCCATAGTGTAGAGTGTCTTAATTTTAATTTTCATACCACTGAAAAGCCTGTTTCTGTCTACTTAACAATAAAGAGAGCAAATAGTAACTGACTCACTGTAGGTTTTACTCTCTCTTTGGAGTATTGCAGATGAGTTTTAGTCATAGTTTATAACCTTGCTGCCAGCTCACTCTGCTTTAACACAGATGTTTCAGGGTTCCTTGCTTATCTGGCACCTCCAAGTTATTATGTGTTTTGTTTTAAATGAACTGTGAACCTCTCTGAAGTGGTCAGGGAAAATGGTGTAACTTTATTCATAAGTTAAAGTTCACTTGAATGTTTTGTTTTTGTCTTGTTCTTAATGTCATCTGTCCTCACATTGCCTGCTTCAAATCCTTTTCCCCTTCTGCAGGAGAGGTTTTGTGTTTGGACTCTGGAGTGCCTGTGCATCTGTGGGAAATATCCTTGGGGCATTCCTTGCCTCTTGCGTTCTCAAATACGGCTATGAGGTCAGTCTTGCTGCCTGCCTTCTAGCTACACCTGCATGTCTGAATGGGTTATGAGACACTGGTTTCTTATCCTGTCTTTGAGAGATAACAGCCTCATGTGTCCAATTTCATCTTCCTGAATTCTGTGGAGGCAGAATAGAAAGGCTATTCCTTTCCTGACTCTTCCAAAGTGGGAGAAATGAGCCCGAGACTCCTCTGTAAATAAGACTGATGTTATTGAGGAGCTCTAGTGTCACATTCTACCTTCTTCTGATTTGGGTGGCTTCAAGTGCTCTTCAGAGTCATCCATCACAGTTTCTCAGTTGATTGGAGTCCCGGGAGCTGGAAGGGCATGGAGGCACAGGTGCTGTGAATGGGAAGAGGCCGGGCTGTTGTGTGGCAGTGAAACTGAGCACGGGGAACAGGAGTGTCCCAGCACATCTCACAGCATTGGTCCTCTGAGGACAGGCTGGCAGAGCTAAGCTGGTCACTCTGGACATGAGAAGGCTTAGGGTACCAAGAGCAGCCTTCCAAAGCCTGGGAGAAGATAGCTGAGAAATCAGAGCCAGACTTTTTCCTGGATTGCCCTGTGAGAGAGCAAAAAAGTAGTGGGTATAAAGTGAAGCAGGAATGGTTCCACTTGGATGTTTGGAAAACTATTTTCCGATGATGTATGTTAAACAATGGAACAAGGGGACATAGCCTGGAAGATCTGTCTTTGGATGATTTCAAGAATCTAATTGACTAAAGCTCTGAATAACCTTGTCTGAATTTGGTGCTTGACCTTTCTTTGAGCAATCCCTTCCAATAGAGCTGGATCTCTGGTTGTGTTGGTTGAGCTCCTTCCTCACTGCTGTCACCTCAGTACAGATGGGCCTAGATAGGACCAAGTCTGTTCAGGAGTCGCAGAGATCATTTGTTTCCTAGTGTCATGGATGCAGTCTGGGTTCTTGTAGCTGTGTTTGCTCTTTCATGAGGTTGGAATGTAAAAAAACCCTCATTTAGTCAGGGAGGTGTGTGTGACTGGAAGTGCTTTTAAAAAAGATGCTTTATTTATTTCTCCTCAGTATGCTTTCTTGGTGACTGCCTCAGTGCAGTTTGCTGGAGGAGTCATTGTGTTCTTCGGGCTCCTGACGTCGCCAAAGGAAGTGGGTGAGTGGAAGAGCTGTGCTATTTCAGTCCCTTCATAGAAAGCAGATCTGCAGCTTTCCATGTAGTACTATTCATTCTGACAGCATTTATCCTCAGGGCTCCTATCAAATGGTGCTGCACCTTAATGCATTTAATGGAGCAAATGCTTTACTTGCCAAGATCACACTAAATGCTACCATGTATTAGTTGAATAGGGTCTGGATATTTTTTAAAGCAAAATAAAATGGCCTAACTCTAACATCTCCATTATGATATGCCTAATTATCAGTTTTTCTTCACCTGAAACACCAGTATTTGTTAAAGAAACAGGAGACAAACTGATACCTAGCTATTGTAGGAGAAAACTGACAAACCTTAGCCATGCAGTGGGAAGGGAAAGTAGTCTTGGTCTGCAGGTCTCTCACAGCCAGATACGTAACTCTTGGGTTGGACGTGTTTCTTCTCTTAGAAGGTGCCAGGCAAGTCAGAGTGTAACAGGAAAATAAAAGAACTTTGGGGCTTTGACAGGGCCGTGGAGGAGGTTTCCCAGGTGCCTGCAAAGGCTGTAAAGCTGGTAGCACTAAAGCTGCCATAAAGAGTGCCCGTAAGAGTGCTCTGCATCCCAGGAAGCACAATGCAGTTCCCAGGCCTTCCATTCCAGCAGAGGCATTAATAGGCAGCAGGTGTCTGAGTCCCTGCTGCTACACAGCCTCCACACTCAAGGGAGGTGGCACCCAGGAGCCAGGGCTGAGGATCCCAGCCCCTCAGTAAGGGGGGAAATGCACTAATTTGTTGTGTCTTCCAACTAATGGCCAGACACTCAGAACAGACAAAGCCGACGCCAGGATCAGACAATACTTTCAAGAGCCCTAGAAGACAAAGGGTAGAAACTGGCGGCACTGCAGAACACCATCTAGAAGAGTTTCTAAGCCAAAGGAGGATGGAGGTATGGGAGAGCAAGGGAATTGCTAGAAGGTAGAATTGCTTAAAAGAAGCGAGTATAGCTTTAGAATGGGGAGAGGGTGAACAGGCTGTGGTCCGTTTTTCCTGTTGCTTATTCCTTGTGAAACTTAGGCCTCCCTGAGCTTGGAGCAGATGAAGATGAAGGCAGTGTGGAAGAAGATGCCAACAGACCTCTAATGGGCAATGATGATGTAGATGATGATGACCAGAATTACTCCATTCAAGCAACTGACAGTGACAACCAGCCCAAGGCCATTGGCTTTTTCCAGGCTTGTTGCCTTCCTGGTGTAGTACTGGTGAGGACACAGATTCTTAAGTAAGAGCTGACTTATCTGTTAAACATGAAGCTGGCTTCTTGTGGTGTCAGGATTTGTTCACATCATTGTTAATATGTTGACCATATGTTGTAGTGGTTGACATCTGATGTCTCATGCTGTTAAAATGTTGGGTTTGGGCCTGTTATCCTTGTGTGCATGGGTGATACTGTCTGGGTGTGTGGTGTGTGTTGCTCTTCCCACCCTGCTTCATGGAGTGCATGTAATGAGATAGTGAAGGGCAGCAGAAATCCTGCCCTTCTTGCTGAGAGTTTGGAAGGGAGGCCATGAGCAAAGGTGGCTGTACGATGCTTCCTTGGTAAGATAAATGCTTGCCCTGAGGATTGGGATTCTCACTCCTAACTGATCATCATACAGAGCTCTGTGGCACTGATACTGAGATTTGGGGTCTTTTAGTTATCTGAAAGCAGAAAGCTGGCCTGAAAAGCCTGAATCAGCATGATGTAACATCTAGCAAAGTGTGCAGGGTTTTTTATGAACAACAGGAAACAAGGCCTGGTGATGCAGTTTCCACATATCCTTGTCCTGTCCCTTGAAAACTTGTGCTTCTGTATCAGCAGCATTGCCAAGTTCATGTTCAGCTGAAAATTAACCTGTCATTAAAAACCAACATTACCTTCTATGTCAGTGGGCTCAGTGTGCCCCCTGAGTACTAGAACCAGTACGAGAAAGGAGGCAGAGTGGCTGCTCAGCAGAACAGTGGGAACTGCCTGGATTTGTCATGGAGTAGAACTACTGAATGGGCAGTGTTAGGTACCCTCAATGAGCAAAGCAGTTGGCTGTTGTGATTAAGGCAGCAGAAAATCTAGAAGGGATGGCTGCATTGTCAGTGTGTCGAGTGCAGGACAACCACAGTCCTGTTGTCAAGGCCTTAGTTGAGGGATGGCAAAAGAAATCAAACCCATCTTGAGTTCTTCCCTACTCTGGCTAAATGCCTCTGACAAAATGCTGGTGGTGGTGTCTGCCTCAGTTTTTGTGTGACTTTTTTCATTGGCCTGAGCAAAGGGCGATAGCAGCAACTGAGGTTGCTGACTTTGTACTTTGGGTTTTGAGGACACGTTCCACACCCTAATCCAGCTACCTGAACACCTCTCAGTCTGAGTTTTATCTGATGTCAGCTTAGTGCCCACCCAAACAGGGATACCATGTCAGATTGGTGAGAGACCAAATACTAAGAGAATCTCCAAAGCCTTGTCAAGATTCTACAAAGAATCTATTTGACATATTTCTTCTGTAGCTCCTCTCATCTCCTGCTGAGTGATATGGTGGAAGACTTTTAGCTGTCTGTAGACAGCTTTCCTGGGAGCCTCTAGGAATTCAATGTTTAATCACTCAGACAACCTGGTAGAGAGTTTCTTAGTACACTTTGTACAGTGTACTTTTCACATCCAGAGGCAGGAGAACCCTACCAAACACCCCCATGTCCTCCATGTATGGTGGAAATTAGTGTCCTGTAAGAGTGAAAAGGCATTAATAATACAGCTAAGAAGTCTGTGTCTATTAAAATAACATAAATTCAGAAGACATGATTTTGTGGAGTTTAATATATAAAAAGATCTGCTTTTTGAAATTCAGAGTCAAGTGTCCATATGCACAGAGTCTCAAAGGCTGTGCTTTAACATCTTCATCCTTGTTTGGCTCTTCAAATGGCTTCTTTGAACTGCCATGACACTGTTTATCAGGTGGCTTTACTGAAATAAGGGGACCTGACCCTCTGCATTCTGGGCTAGCAGTCCCAATCTTTGCCACAGACATGAAGGCTCTGAAGGAGGAGATCTGCTAACTAAGGACAAATTGAGCCTGCAGCCAAAAGAGGGTTGTCTCAGCTGTTGGGTTTGGAAGCCTGTGCTTACCTTTGGCCAAACCTTTCATCCTGTGTCCTGGAGTACCTGTCTGGGGATTATGGATGAAGCTTTCTCTTCTGGTGCTGTAAGCAGATGAGCCTTCTGAGCAGCACAAGATAGCACAGAGGAACCACTTCTCATAACTTTCCTCAGCATGATGCGCAGATGACTAAATCTCAAGCTTGTTCTGTGTCGCATGGTTGGCTCCCTTCTCTTCAGAAGGTGAATTAAATTTTCTTTGTTTTTTGAAGCCTGGTGTCTCTTCCTCTCAAGATTACACTGAAAATATTTTAACCCATTGCATTCAGTGATAAAAAAATAACCTTCTCGACAGTGATTTTTGTATTCCTGGGTTCCCTTTGATGTTCAGCATCAAGCTTTCATGATGCTGCCTTTTTACATGAAATTCAGAAGTGCTTTCCCCTGAAAGTTTTAGCTGGATCCAGAGCTTTATGGGAATAAGCAGAAATGCTGTTTGCATTTCTCAAGTGCTAAGTGCTCACTGGCCCTCTCTTTGTTCCAGTACTCCTTGGCCTATGCCTGCTTAAAGCTGGTGAATTACTCCTTCTTCTTCTGGCTGCCCTTCTACCTCAGCAACAACTTTGGATGGAAAGAAGCAGAAGCTGACCAGCTGTCGATCTGGTATGATGTGGGAGGAATCATAGGTGAGTGAGCAGGGGAGTGACATCTTCTGGCACCTGCCTCCATAGTGTTTGAGAATGAAGGACAGTGAATGCAGCCTGAGCAGTTGTGTTCAGTGGGATCTAACTGTTCACTGAATGTGGGAAAAGTCTAGCTATCTATGTGGCTGCTTGGCTTTTTTTTCCTTAAACCCAAAGTATATGACACCCTAAAGAGTTTACATATAACTGAAGGGCACTAAGTAGGTGACACAGCAGGGAATGTGAGGCCCCTGTGTGATAGTGTCTTCCCTGCAAGAAAGAGCTGCCCTTTCTTGCCCTTTCAGTTAAGGGAACTAGCCACAGTGTTCAGCTTGCTTAATCCAGGGTTATGGTGGTTGTAGAGCTGAGATGGTCCTGTGGGGGAAGAGAAAGGAAAGTAGGAGCGTTGGCTAGTTGCATGCCAGAAAAAAAGAAGTAATACACTCCCAGTAAAGCAGTAGGAGTAGTTTTCTCTGCTTTATCTGAGACAGTTAAATTTACTGATGTCTCTGTTCTGGGCAGTAAAGGCAGAAGGTTTGGCTCTTAGGATTTTAGAGGGAATGTGTATTGATGAGGAAACGAGCTTTGTTCAAGGTGTCAGTATCCTGAGCCTGACAATGATTTTTTTTTTTTTTTTTAAACAGGTGGGACTATCCAGGGCTTGATTTCTGATGTGCTGCAGAAGAGAGCCCCTGTGCTAGCAGTGAGCCTGCTCTTTGCTGTGGGCTCTCTCTTTGGATACAGCCGTGAGTACGCGTGTGCTGCGCAGGGATAAGAGGTTCATTCAGTGAACCAGAGCACAGCCTGTTCTCATTATGTTTTCTGGTCTTGAAACTGCTTCTGGATCAGAATGGTGCCTTTTGGTCTATTTTGCTCAAGTGTGGCACTGCACACAAAGAAATCTGTTCTCTGGTTAATGGGGTGGAAATGAATTCTCTGAGTGGCTGGATTTCCCTGTAGTGGTGAGTTATGGTATTGATCCTTCTGGTACTGATTCTTCTCCAGTGTTAGTGACATTTTTGGCATTGTAATTGTGTCAACACCATAATTGGTAGAGCAAGAAATCTTGGGTGCTTCCCTATACTATGAGGAAAGAGAATTGGTGGACAGATCTGTGCTGGAGTATATATACACTGATCAGAGGCAGGAGAAGCTCTTAGGCTTCACTACCTACACTTCTGAAAATGGTGAAATTGGACAGTTTCTGCCTCTTTTATGATAGATACAGTTCTTGTTGTCTGACTATTGAAAGGAATCTCAGGAAAACAGAGTGTAAGGAGATGGGAAGATGTAATTTATGTGAAACATCTATGAAGCACTCCTAGGGGTGACAGGTTTGTGTCTTCAGACAATCTCCTGTGGTACAGAAAACTCTGTGGTACAGAGTGATTTAACTCACTGGGATGTCATTTCACTTCTCTTCTCCAAAATGGGGTGGTGGTCCAGGCAGACTTTTAAAGAGCACTTTGAGATCTGTGGATAGAAATCTCTGCCAGAGCTGGACGTGAGATGTGTGCCTTTTGGAAGTAAAGTCAATAAGTTACTATCATTGAATAGCAAGGATTGGGTTTTGTGGAGTTTTTGTAGTCTCTTGTGCTAACTCATTGCTTTAAAAAGTGAATTGGAAGTTAACATGAAGTTATTGCTGATGAGGTTTGAAGTTAATACTAGAGAGAAGAGCAGCCAGAGCCCTAGGTGCCTTGTACTTAACTCAAAATGTGCTGCTGTCGAGACAGATACAGAAGCCTCAGGTGATCTATAGTTCCTGCAGTGTGATAATTCAGCTTCCATCAGCCAAAACTGGAAATGTGATTATGCCCATAGTATGTTGCACTTAAGAGTAATAATGGCCTGAGAATATGTGAAGAGGGTGCACCTTGCCTTGCACAGTAACTCGCCATGTGTGGGCCCAGAGTGGAAGTGAGTAAGGAATCCAGGTGATGCCTGGAAGTGAGATACCAGGGAAAGCTTTCTGAAAAGCACTGGGGGACTGTAATGGAAAACTGTCTGCATGTACACACGCTGCTGGAAAGACAAGGGGAACCTGTAGATGCTCAGACATGGCTTTGTAGGGAGGGATTAGGATATGGGATTTTGCATGTTTTGCTTTATTGTGCAGCATTGTTCAGGAATTTGCTTATTTACTACCTCCAGGTCCAGTCTCTGTACTTTAAAAAATGTTTTGAAAAATGGAGAATGAGCGAAAGGGCTGATTAAAGTGCTGAATACTTAATGATGAGAGAGTTTGAGCTGAGTCTGACTTCCCCAGACAGATAGATGAAGGATTCTCATACTATTCAAGTTTTATTTACACTCACCTGGTCTTTCTCTTGCAGGTTCCCCGAACAGCAAACCTATCAATGCTGTGATCATGGCAATTACAGGTAACTTCTCAGAATCCACTGTTATGCTGGTAGACATCTAAATCCATTGCAGAACACTCAGTAACACCAGCCAGGTGGTGGTGAGGTGTTTGTGTGTGCTGCCATCTCTGCTGGTTTTGCAGAAAGGGTGAAAACTGGACCCCAGTTTCTGTTACTTTTGGAAAACAGCTGTAGGAAAACTGCCTTATAGAGGGAGGTATAGAATGTAGACTGTATAGAATAATGACCTGGAGCTGAGGGGATCTGCCTTGGCTCAGTATGATGGAGGTGGATTTATGCCAAAATATGTAGCAGTGATCTGGTATTTGAGAAAGTGGGTATATGGCAGTCATGAGCTGCAGCTCAAATTTGAGGGTGTTTGTCAGAATCCAAAATAGCCTGTGTGCTGCGAGAGGTCACACGCTTTTTGTGCTGCCGCACATACTGTGCTGTGTTATGGAATTAAGCCTGCATGAATAGAGCCTTTCTTTCCAAACACTCTTATTTCAGAACTCTCTGTCCTGTTGTTGTGGGTCTTCTTTTTCTTTTTTTTTTTTTCCTTCCATCTCCTCCATGAACCCTTGGAGACTGAGGCTGTAGCATGCTACTCCAAAGTAATTAAAAATGTCCTTGTTGGCTATTTCTGTGTGACTAGTCCAGATATTCAGGGTATTCCATGAGTGTGTGTTTCAGGTACCCCTCTACCTGCAGTTAGTCTCTGAGCACTGTCCCTAGACTTAATTGTTGTCCTGAGCTTTCATGGTAGAAAATCTGTGTTTTGAAGATGTTTTCTGGAGAATCTGTCTGAGTATTTGCTTTTCACCATGGCTGTTTTCTTGTCACTTTCAGGATTTTTCATCGGAGGCCCTTCTAACATGATCAGTTCTGCAATTTCTGCTGACTTGGGGCGTCAGGACCTGGTGAAAGGCAGCAGTGAGGCTCTGGCGACAGTCACAGGAATTGTGGATGGAACAGGCAGTATTGGTGCTGCTGTGGGCCAGGTGAGGCTACCAGATGAAAAGAGAGGTCTAGGGAAGGAGGAAAAGCATCTGTTGTACTTACAGATGTTAGTGAATTCCTCAATCCAAAGTTGTGTGGGGGGAGAGAGAGAAAGAGAGGGTTGGGGGATTTCAAAAATGTAATTACTTAAGATCCAACCAAGGGAACCTGTCTGTTTTAATAAAGTTTCCAGTGGAAACAAGTAATTAAGAACTAAACTAAGTATTCATAGTGCTAATGTTTAGGCACTTTCATAATTCAAGTGAATTTTACAGACTTTCATATCCTGGACTTCAAAAAGCTTCTCAGAGGGTGAAAAAATATTTTGAAGTTTGAGATTTTTTTGTTTTGAAGTGATAGGAAAACCTTCTCTTACAGAAAAGTATTTCTCTGTAGCTGAGTAAAATTGGGATACCTGTTATGAATGTTACAGTGTTTATGAAGTGATTTAAAATTTGCTCTTATTTGTGCTTTCTCTTCTTATCTGTGGATGTCTTTTACACCTTGTAAATCCAGCCCCACTTGCTTCAGTAGTCCTTATAGTATGCTTCCAGAGGTCTGAGTAGAGTGCTGCAGAGAAGGAAGCTGACAGTGTGCCCACTGGGGATGTTTTCTTCTCAAATACAAGTGTTAGCTACATGAAAGAACACAGTGGTGCTTTGGGGAGGATTTAGTAGAGAGATTTGAGCCAGTTCTACTCCAGGCATCCTGCAGTGGTGGTAAAATACCAAGGATGCAGGCAAGGCATGCGAGTTCCTTTTCTAGGAAGAGATTTGGGTTTGTGCTTGCCATTGCTTGCTTGATAAATGCAATCATTCAGTCGCTGTTTTGTAGGATAGATGCTGCTTATCCCCTCTGAACATGGAAAATTACAAGTGCTTTGAGGACATGTATCAGTGTACTGTTACACTCAGTGTTCTTCTGGCATCTCATCTCAGTGTTTTTGTCTTCCCACACACATACCATCCAAACTCACGTCATCAGAAAAAGTGGGTCTTCGGTTCTGAGAGATTCCACCTGCCTCCCCTTCCAACACTGCATTTATTCCAGCAGAGACAACCACCGCGTCATTCTGGGGGTGTGTGAATAACAGCAAACGCACAATGAGCATGTTAGAAATTCAGATCCTGTTCTGATATACCCAGCAGTGAAGAAAGGAGAGCCTTGTGCAGCATCTGAATATAAATCTGTGAATAAGGGATACATTTTCTCGTGTGGCCTGGGCTGCCCAATTGAGCCAGGGTGCAGCTCAGAACAGAGTGTAGTCTCAAGTGTCTTGCCTAGATGAGGGGTTAAGTAGTTACTGGTGGCACAACTCTTGAAAATGTGTCCTGTGTAATTTATAAGCCATTCTAGAGCTTTTAGTTCTTCTGAGAGTACTTACATCCACTTATGTCCCAGTGTTCCTTGCAAAAATCTCGTATTCAGCGGAGTCAATTTGTCACCCATTGAAACTGTAGTTCAGTTCTGTCTTTGTGCTGTTCTGAGTTACTGTAAAGCTTCAGGATGGTGTCTCTGCTTTGCTGAAACTGTGAGTTTTATACAGAAAAAGGCTGCTGTCCTGAGTCATCTCTTCTGACAGGAAAAGATCTGTTGGAAGATTTTGTGATCAGCTCTGCGTGGAGTGCCAACAGCCCACAAAGTCTAGAAAATGAAAATGTCATGCCTGAAAGTCATGCTTATCTTCCCAGTTTGAATAATTTTTTTTTCATTTCTGTTTAGTATCTAGTGTCTTTGATCCAGGAGAACCTGGGATGGATGTGGGTTTTCTATTTCTTCATTCTAATGGTAAGAAATCACCTTTTTAAAAAACTCTTTGTCAAAGCTTAATTTGCCATAGGAGGTTTTTGTGAGAACCTGAGAATTGTGACTTCTGATACCATTCTCAAAGTGACCTGTGGTGTGACTTTGACTCAGGTTGTCTAAGTCAGGTGGGTTCATTTTGGATGCTTTAAAGTCATGTTACCCAACAGGAAGTGAGATAGTAGCAGAGGCACAAAAATACTTGCCAAAAAATACCTGTGTGCATTTCCTAAAGCTCATTCCACCTGACTTCCAAGGCAGGACTTCTCCCTCCTTCATCTCCATGATACATAGTTTATAATATTTTCAGAGAGCTGAAGTTAACTTGTTTGTTAGGTCTTGAAGATTAGTGGAAAGAGTGATGAGGGTATTGAAACTAAACTGAAAATGCCTTGGCCCTCTTTTGCTGCTGGGGCAGAGAGCTCTTGAGGCCCTGATGTTCGCAGCATCACCACAGTGGTGAATGCTGCACAATTCACTTGGTCTTCCCTGCTGGAAGTGCCAGGAGATGCCTTTGCATCTGTGCTGACAAGGGAGAAGGCCACTCTGGTAACTAGCAGAGGTGGCGAGGAGGAAGGTCACTGAGGAGCTGGAGAGCTCATCTTTATGAAAAGGTGATCATGCCAGCTGAGATTGTAAGAGCTTTCCTGCAAGCTGAGTCCTTGCTCCACTGTGCCACTCTGTCATTGCTTCTCTTAGCCTCTGTCTTCCTGGGATGGCCTTAGATGCACATTGGAGCAGGGGGTGGCTGCAGCTCTGGTTGCTCTGTGCTAATTGTCCTGGATTTGCTTCTTTCCACAGACCAGTTCAACAATCCTGTTCATTTCACCGTTGATAGTGAGGGAGATCAGGTTGCTGCTGCATGAGTGGCGCCTGCGAATGCTGGCAGAGTGACTTTGCTCCCCTCTGCAAGGACTGCTCTATGGAACTGACAGCTGGGACACTCATCAAAACTCTGGGAGACTTGTTTGTTACATCCTCTGACTAATTCAGAATGACTCCACAAGACTTGATTGGCTCGCCTTAGGCAAGCTCAGTCGTGAAGCACCAAATACACATCCTGAGACCACCTGTGTCACGGAGCTGCTGACCTAAGCCACACAATCCATGGGACTGATGGATTGTCCCAGCCTCCCAGACTCTTCCAGCAGTCACACCAGGGTCTTCTGTTGGGTGTCTCATTCCTATACCCTTTCTTATTTATTTCTGGATGTGCTGACCAAAAAGTCAGCTGTTTGAAACTGACGGTTTTTGGGAGGCTTTCTTGCAATGAATCTTGATGCTCTTTTGTGCTGGTGAAATCATATAGTGCAGTTCATGGATAGTCCTAAATTTCAGATCACCTTAGCTTTTAGGAAGGGCAAAAATAATTATTTGGAATTAACGCTGTCCAGTTGTTTGAAAACTGCTGTTGCTACAACTCTGCACAGATGGACCTCTGCTATCCCCTGTCTGTTAACTGTTACATATTCCACTAGAGTCACATGGAGAAGTTACCTCTGTATTTGTTTTTAACATTTTTTAATAATGTTACTAATCTCTGAGAAATGAGATTTCATTTTTTTTAACTATTGAAGCAGAAAAATAGTGTGCAATACTTTATTGTAATCTCTGAAATAAGCCTTAATAGGTCCTTTTTGTCTAAAGGATCCTTGAACGGCTTCAGGGATCAGTAGTGGGACACCAATACTTTCACTACTGCTTTGTTTATTGAACCTGATTAATACTGACCAAAATGGGTGTGAGGTGACCTTCTGAAGGAAACTGGTGTCACTGACTTCATACTCCTTGGGCTATTGCTCATCTCTAGCAAAGAAGGATCAGAATGGAATAAAAGGAATTTAAGGGACTTGGCTGCTCTCAGACAAGGGCTTCCAGACAGGGACTAGCATTAATGGAGTAGCATTAATGAACAACTGCTGCTGTCTTCCCCCCATGCTTCTGTGGCTATGGCTGCATAGGGGACCTCAAGCTCCAGGGTTTGAAAGCTTGAGTTGTATCTTGAAGGGAAAGGTAGATGCAAGTCTACCTGCAAGCACTAAAAACAAGTGGCTGCACTTGGTGTGGTGGTGTTGGAGTGCTTTGCAGTACTGTGGTAGGTGGGGTGACCGACTTCTAATATTTGTTGGTGATCTTAATGAGATCTCTGAGTAACTTTGCAAAAAATTGCTTTGTGTTTATGCCTTGAGATGTTTAATTGTAATAGGTCTGTGTTAACCTGTAGAACTTGTGAGCAAACACGCTGTCTAACTAGTCAGCAATGCCTGGATAGAGGTGGGGAGCAGCAAAATTGTTGGAGCTGAGAATTTGAAACTTCTTAAATGGGAACAGTTGCCTTTTCAAAATGTACAGTGAATTTATTTTATTTTTTAATTGATGAATGTCAATTTTTAGTCATGTGTTGATTGTAATGAGTGGAACATCATTAGTGCCTTACGGTTTTACAGTTTTGAACAGTTGCTTGGTGATTGCTGCTTCTGCAGTTATGTCTCCATGCACAGCTTTGCTTAATGTGGAACTTGGTTGCTCCATTTTATACTTTTTTTGAGTCTTTCTGTCTGGGTGGAGGTGATTGTTGCATCTTTTTGTTAACCCTCAGAATATTTCTGTGCTTGGGAAAATGATGCCATTAAGGTGGCATGGAACCTGAGTCCTGTTCTTGATTCTTCCCATTCCACTTTTTGCTGGTGTAATTAGCACAGGAGACTGAGAATCTATCATCCTGTTCTCAGAATTATGCCCTGGGGTTAGTGTTCACATCCCAAGCTACTCATTAGCCCCTGTACAGATAGAATGAAAACTCCCTGAAATTTAGTTCTAAAATTGATGGTGGCACCGCTTGCCCCAGCCACCACGTCTGAGAATCTCTGGTTTCAAATTCCAACCTGGATGAACTTTTTGGCTGCCTCTCTGGGCAGCAGATAAGCTTCTGATGAAAGGTGGGGTGGGAAAGGGACATTGCTGGGGTCGAGGGGGGAGGAGAGGCCGGCCCCTGTGACAAATGGCTTCCTGTAAACAGTTGTGTCCCCTCTTGAGAAGTGTCAGAAGTGATGGAGCGCCAAGGCGAGGCCGCCCAGCCGCTGCGTCCGAGTGTGCGGCACTTTGGGGCCACCCACAATTAGTGAGGCGTGCCTAAGGCCTGGGATTGCTGCTGTCCTTGTTGTCCTGGGTTTTCAGTTCTGTGTATTTCTCCAGGGTTGCTCTGAGGGAGAAAGGTTTTCAATCTGGTCATGTCCAAATTGATCTCACGTGAATAAACATACTTTGACTTGATCTGGGCTAGTTCTTCCATGTGCTTTATTCCACTCTCCCTCGTGCAGTTCTGCTGGTCATCCTCCTCTTCCTTCTCTCACAGGTCTGGCTCTAGCAGCTGCTTTTCACTCAACTGCTGTGAAGACCTGAGCCCTGACAAGTGCTGAAACCAAACCCTCATCCCAGCCTAAAAGGTTCCCGGGGCTGCAGTTTAGCACTCTTCCTGATAGGCTCACAGGAAGTTTTGTGCAAGTCCCCTAACAGAGATGCCCATAATGGTGTAATTAATGGTCTTAAATGAAGAAACCAGACTGTATACTTGGTTTTATTAATTTATTTCTTTGTTGATCTGCATGTAGAAGTCAGGTGTTCTTCCCTTGGAATTAAATGTACAATGTGGCTGTGGGCCCTGCTGTGCCTTCTCTCCTGTGGCTCATTCTGTTAAACATGAATCCACATCTTTGCTGAGCTGTGTTTAAATGGACACAGTGGGGAACTTGGTAATTGTGTTTCTGTTTTATAGTTTACATTAAATTCCGAGTCGAGCACAATACCAGACCACTGGAGAAACTCCTGTGCCTGCATGTTCTGGTCCTTCAACCCCAAGTAGTTTGGTGGTGCTATCATGCTATGCCTCAAGACAACTAACAGTTCATATTTTTACCCCTTTTCTGTCACTTTTTTTTCCAACTACTCATCAGGAACTTTCCAGCCTACTCTGGAAGTACTCTGAGCAGTAGAGTTTTGCTTGAGTATCTGTTTGAAAATGCTGACAGTAGCAAACCCCATCACCACCACTGTGACTGCAATCTCCAGAGCCAAATGTGTGGGCAAGCAAGAGAGGAGGAATTGCTTAACTTCAGAAGTGCAAAGGAAATGCATAAGGAACTGATCTCTGACTGTTTAAGACTGAATACCAACGTGTGACAGACTGACCAAACTGGTATTGAAAGAAGAGATGTGCTTCAGCCCCAGAACACTTGTCTATATCAAGGAAGGGCCTTGCAATAAATGCCCTAAAAGCAATGCTGCTGTGTCCTGGTTTTCTTAGAAGTCTGGAACCCAAAAGGTAGGGATGTCTGCCTGGTGGGTACCACAGTGCTCTCCAAAGTGGGGAGAATTGAGCTTCTGCTCTAAGTGCTGGGCAGCCTTACAGAGCATGTGAGCTGCTTGTCCTCACCAAACCCAGGAGAGCAGCTTTCCCTTCTGCAGGAGAGTGGGAGGAGAAGCAGCAGTGTGCTTTGGGGGTTGTTTTCTCTCAGAGATAGAAGAAGAAAGTATTTTGAGACAGTCCCACAGACCTCTCGAGCACAAGTACTGGCTGCTCAAGGATGGCTCGGACACACCACACAGCTCTTTAGTTACTCTCCTGTAATTTAACTCTCTATCCAGCTGTGGCCAAAGTGGTCTGCTAAACCTGTTTGAAATCTCTCCCCCCTCCCCTTCTTTTCTAGGTTCTTTTCTAACTGGAATTGCCTACAGGGATGTTTTGGGTTCTGTATTGCAAAAGTTTTCTAAGGCACAGCATGCCCACCTTCCTGCATCTTTGTCAAGCCTTATCTAATCCTTTTAGTAAACAGCCTCCCGCTTGCAGGAGGCTGTAAATACAAGCTCTTAGGACGCTGTGTGAGGCTGGACTGGGGCTCCCTGTGCTATGTACACACCCATGAAAGCATCCCCCGTCCCTGGAAGTGTTTAAGCCCAGGTTGGATGAGCTCTGAGCAACCTGCTATAGTGGAAAATGTCCTTGCTTACAGAAGGGAGGTTGGAACTAGGTGAGCATTAAGGTCCTTTCTAACTCAAACATTCTGTGATTCTATTAAAGCCTCTCTAAATGAGAGTTGCTTAGAAGAGTGTTTAGTACAAAGATGTATTTAGGCAATTACTGCGGACATTTCTTTTTGCTTCTCCTGCACTGGTGATGATATTTCTGTACATTTGGATCCCAGGAGGTTCTCTTGGAATGTCTCCTTTGACCAGGGCTGCAACAACTTGCAGTCAGAATGTACCCCTGGAGCAGAGACCAAGCTTTGTTACTCTCTTGTAAAGTTTAAGAGTACTGCCAGGAGAAGAAAGCCTGCTGCTGAGAAAAGAGAAGTCCAGGTAAACTCTTTGGGGACAGTCTATTTTTGGGAAAAGATTTTGAAGTGGCAGGTGGTAGTTGGTGGACTTCTAGGTGAGTTGATGAAGTCTCTGTCCTTTTGATGTTCTTCCCTTGTCCATACAACACCACCTCTTGTCCTTGAGGGCCACATAAGTAGCAAAAGAATTCAGAGTGTACCAGTGGAATGACACTGCTAAGGAGGAGATTACTTACATGTGCTAATTAAATCTTCCTCCTTTATAATGCAGGTAGGAAAGTACTGGGGATTTGGGATGGGTTGATTTCTCTGGGCTCCTGGATTCCAGAGAACTAGATCAGAGAACTCCTACACCGGGACATCTATGTCCTCACTCTTGTTCCTGTTTGTCAGGTGGGACCCATTTCTAGAAACTCACTCATCTGCTCTGGGATGTATGGCAGAGAAAAGGATGTTGGGCTGACAAAAGCTGGTGCTTGCCTGCAGTGAGTGCCAAAGATGACAAAGCAATTGGGTTTCAGCCCACTGCACTATCCAGCTGGAAGGATGGGAGTGTTTGAGAGGCAGTTTCATCGGGAGTGGCTCAACCATCCATTTACCTCTTCTTCAGCCTCCTTGCTCTCTGCTGTAACGCCTGCATCCTTCTGGGAATAGTAAGGTTTCCATTCTTCCAGTCAGTAGCAGGTTCATCCCAGGAATGCTTATCAAGTCATGGCAACAAGTAGGGCAGATGACAACAAGCAGCTGTGCTTGTTCCCGTTGAATGCAAAGGAGCTGTTCCATGGGGATGGATGCAAAGGTGGGAGCCCTGCCTGTGAGAGCAGTCCTGTGTCAGTATCAGGGGCTTGGGAATCAGCCCATGCTCCCAGAATGTCTCGGCAGTCGTGTGCAGGGCTGGGGCAGCCTCTGCCAGAGGGAGCTGTGTCTCTGTGTGTATCTCTGAAGCTCCCAGGCCCATTTTTAAACCCTGCCTTGGTCCTGTGTGCTCAGGTGGCATCAGGACTGGTTTCCCTGAGGGAAGGAGGAAGGGGAACGTGGAGCCATGGCTCCAGCAAGCTGGGTGCCAGCCTGGTTATGAGGGAATCTGGCCTTTGCTCCCAGATGGCAAAATCCCAATTGCTTTATGCACTTGGTTGCACTGTACTTTGTCACCTGCTTTGGCTGCTGTTTTGCTCTCAGTTGAGTAAGGATCTCTGCCTGTCTTCTCCAACTTTATTGAGCATAATTTTCTCAACTGCCTTCACTTCTTACACAGAAAGGGAGCAGGGAGTTGTTTTGGAGGGTTTATCGTAAGATAAGGACTAGTTTGCTGACTCTTTTCTTTTCTCTTCCTAATTCCACTGTTTCACCTCAGTTTACCTGTTTGACCTCAGATATACAGGGCCATTTTTTCTGTCCCCAATCTTTTATTTTGATCCAGCCTTTGTGGTAGCTTGTCTCCAGGACCAGAGAAGGAGACAGTATTTTCTGTGCTAACAAAGTGAGCATTGTTGTAATGCAGTTGTAGAGTGGGTGGATGTGATTGCCGACAGATGTATTCCTTCAGCTAGGGTGTGGTTTAAGGTTCAAGGTGACTTTGTTCCTTCATAAATTCACTGACTTTCCCCAGGGAACTGAAGGGGCAGGACTGGGAGGGGAGAACTATGATAAATGAAAGTGGCGGAAGGAAATGCACTTACATAGGCCATGCTACCAAAGAACAAATGTGTGCTCTGTGAGGAGCTCTCACCATTGCTTTAGGTACCACTGAGCGGGTTAAAAAACCCAGGAGGATGTTTAGCTGAGAAGTTGCGCATGGCTCCCTGCAGGCTGCTCTCCCAGTGTAATTGCCTGGGTAAGTGGATTAGCAAGCAGCAGCATGGCTTGTTCTGGGTTAGGCAGGCTCTGAGGGAGCCAGCAGAGCCCTGTCCCTCACAAGAGGACAAGATGCAGGCAGTGCTTGCTGCGGGAAGCAGCGTTGCTCCCTTCCAGTCAGACCTATCTGATGCCGAAAGCTGTGCCTGACGGCTGGCTGTCACTGTGGGGGCTCACTGGGAAGGGTCCCATGGAAACAGTTCCTTTCAGAGCTATCGCTTGTCCTTATCTGCCGCGAGGTGGGTATGGTGACAGCAAATCACATCTTGGGACACTTCTTTGCCTTTGTTGCCATGGGAATCGGTGTCTTCCGCAGCTTTGTCTTCTGTGAAAAAAACCAGGAGTATTGTTACCTCCCCTGGCTTGCCCACCAAAATGTGCTGAGGATGAGAGGGGGGTTGTGGTCAGCCACAGAGCGCCAGGAGAAAACCTCCGTGCTGGGGACAGGCTGCGAGGTGACTTTGTTTAGCCTCCCACCCAGCTGTGCAGGTCCCTCTGGCAGCTGCCACACCTGAGCTGTGGAGTGGTGATACAGAGCACAGAGGGAAGCACGCCAGCCCAGGTGGCCCTGCTCCACCAGCCCTGAGTGTCAGATGCTATCAGACCTTGCCAGAGTAACAGCGCTGGGACCTGCCCTTGCATCTGCTCCATGGTTAGGTAGAAGAATCTGGGTCATGTCTGACATGCCAAAACACAACACGTTTCAAAAGCCTGACATGGCCCAGAGACTCAAACACGGGAACTTAGATGGGGTGCCCTGCCTTTGGGGCAGTTGTAGGGCATGGACAGAGGTTTACCAGATTGGTAGGAGAGCGACTGTGTTTGGTTTTCCTTCCCAGTGTTTCCTCCCCTTTCCATCCTAGCAGGGATGTGGGAGCCATGCAGCTGGTGCTTCCTTCACAGCCAGGAGGTGAAGGCACTGCAGAGCCACTGAGGGGACCCAAGGATTTGCCACAAAGCATGACCCCAGCTGTGTTCCTAACCTAGGCTCTGCATCTCTCCTATGCTTCAGTTCATGATCAAGCCCTTTTGAGTGTGGTAGGGAGCTCCCCGTGTTTGTACCATATATGTCATCCCTTCCTCCCAGCCCACGCTTGTGTAATTTCTTTAGAATTGCAACTGATCGTTATTTTAGTTACACTTCTAGTGTGGATTCCAATACTCACTTAAAAGGTGTCTATCTGCCCAAAACTCCTACGTAATACAGTGGTGGTGTTATTTCCCCAGTACTGAGGAACTGAGTCAGAGGGAGGCTAAATGACACATCTGAGGTTACCCAAAGGGGCTGAGCTCTGCTGGGAACTACCTCTGGAAGTTCCTCTCACTGTTGCCAGTGCCCTCACCCTCTTCTTATGTGGCACTGGATGTGGGGCATCGCCCTGCTCTGCCCCCAGCCTTTCATCTCAACCTGGGCCCTTGGACTCTGAAACGAGCCATAAATACAATCAGCACCTTTCAAGGGGAAGGAGTGATTTATCTCAAGCTCTGAACTTTTGGCAGTGGAAGTAACAGTAGAATTTGAACTAGTCTATGCAAAAAAATCCACAATCACCACCCAGTGCTTTTACTTAGACTTTGATGTTTGTGCTGCTCCATGGTATGAAAAGATACTTTTTAATGTTCAGCCATTCAAACTAGAAGTGGTTAAACATAGAAATATAACTAAGAGCTGTGGATGTCCTAGAGCAGCAGGAAAATACCATAGGAGTTTAACCTGGGATGGAAAGGAAACCTACAATTTTCTCCAAAGTGTGTGTAAGGGCTATGTTTTTAAATATGTATAAAAAAATACCTGTGTAATAGGCTGGCTTAGGGGAGTCATTCAAAAATGCAGGAAGTTTCACTTTCTAGTCTAAGAGATGCATGTTTCCATATTTATTCTTTTGCATATGTATGAGTGTATACACATGTATAAATACATGAAATGCTCATGCTACTGTTGTAGCTCAGTTTTTCTATATTTTTCTCTCTTCAAACAGTGTTGCTTATTCTCTGAGGATATTCATCCCAAAACCCACTTTAACAGCAATGGGCTTCACTTACAGCTTGAAGTTGTTTTTGTTGCCTTTGACCTCTGCTTGTGAAAGGGCTTTCTTGGAAGTAGTCAAGAATATTGAAATAAAATGACAGGATAAAAACAATGAATAATACAGGGTGGGCAACTACTGAGTCACCCTGAAATACTGCCAATGGAGCTTGCTGACCTGCAGCTTGGCTTGGTCTGGCTACCTACGTCTCATTGCTGAGTTCTTCAAAATGTGCCACTACAGACAGCTGATGCAGCCAGCTAACCACAGGGAAATGGTACAGCTTCAAAGCTCTGGGAATAATAAAAGTCATGTCTGCCACTGTCTGCTTACTCACCCTTGAAACGAGCTGGTATGAAAGCAGCAGAGAGCAGTTTAGGCTCACAAACAGAATGACTCGCAGGCTGTGATGTGTTAGAAATTAGTCATGTTTCAGTCTGTGCTTCTGATTTTGCTCAGAGGTTGTCTGCAGTGCCATCGTCTCTGCCTGCTGTCCTGGACATTGGGCAAGGCAGGAGAGGCAGGGAGTGATGGGGACAAAGCGGGGCCTCTGGAAAGGAAATCTAAACCCTCTGATCTGCCTCACCACATGTGGGGAGCACAAAGAGCAGTGCTGGCAAAGAGCCCTCCATGCCAGCATGGCTGGGCCATTGCCTCTGGTCAGGGATTTGCATAGCAAGGGACAAGAATTCCTGGTGCTGCCAGCAGACAGGAATGATGGAGGTTGGGAAGTGCATGGATGTGGCACTTGAAGGCACAAGGGGATGCTTTATTGGCATGGGGCTTCTTGTTCAGTGCCTTCCCCAGTGTGGACGCCTCCACGAAGTCTTTTACCTTTGCCAGAAGAAAGGAGGGGAAGGTCACCCCATTGTTCTCACGCTTCAAACTAGCTCCCCCTCCCTGAAACTGTGGCGCCAGTGGGGGGCTACTTTGGTAGTGTTTTGTTTTCATGAGTCTGAAGTGGGTTAGCTTGGGTTTCAAACACCTTCCTCCAGCCTTTTCTTATTGTACAGCCATATACTTCTGCTGGCAGGCAGTAAACCAGCAGTTAAACCCAAATCCCTTTCCGGTGGGTGCCCCCTGTCTCCCCTCCCTACTGCCTGGGGCTGAGCCCTGCTGTGCTGCTTTTGAAGACAGGCCTACAGATGTGCATCCACCACAGCTTCAGGGCTTGCTGGAGGCGGGTGCTTGCTGGCTGCTGTGCCCAGAGTCCTGTTTACCCCAGAAAGCTGCAGATACCAAGGGACAAAACCAGACCCTTTCCTCCCCTTGTTCTGTCCCAGGAGCACATGAAGGCTGCTGCATTTCCACTCGCTGTGGACACCCATCACTTATGGGATATAATCACTGAGGTGAAGTGCAGTGAGAAAAAAGTAAAGGAAAATGAACCCAGGGGTGGCACCTTATTGTCCTCATCCTCCAAAACTTGGTGTCCAGTGCTCAGGGAGAGAACAACGATGTTGTGGTACTGCTGGTGCCACATGGGGAATGTAAAGGGCCTGAGCAGTGGGTGGTCTGATTTGAGGGATGTGCAGCGCTGTATTTTCCCATGCACCATGGGTGTCCTGGGTTGTAAAGACTGCTGAGACAGCTGGGTGCTGCTAGAGCCCAGTTCTTATCTAATGTTTTTTCTTTCTGCCCAGTACCACGTTGCAGGGGACACAACCAGAGCAGTGGCACAGCAGCAGAGGGGATGCCCACGCACCTGGTGTGTTCCCCCGGCACACCTGCTGACAGATGTGATGCTGCACGATCCCACCTGCAGCTCGCAGCTGTCACAGCATTCAAATCCAGCTTTCAAATAGGAGCTGAGCAACACTGACAGATCTGAGCAGATGGGCAGCCCCATTGCAGTGGCTGTGTTTAATCCATAAGAGGCCACCTCGCAGGTGAGGGCAGCTCCCTGCTGTGGGGGCCTGCAAAGGGACATCCACCTGGGGGGATCCAGTGCTGCTGGCACAGCCCAGAGCCCCGTGTTGGGCTGGGACTGCTTTAATGTTTAACAGGCACAGGTGCACCTGTGCCGAACCGGCAGTGCAGCAGGAGGCTGGTGGCAGTCAAAAGAGGAAGGGGTTTTACAGCCTGTGCTGCAGGCACTTTCTGAAATGTTAATGTCACATCATCTTGCTTTTATTTTTCTGAAGTGGTGAAGCCCAGCTCGAGTGAAAATCTTCCATTGGAGCTAATGAGAGTCACACCATTTCTTTTCAGCAGTTGGGAATTAATATAGAATGTTTTATCCTTTAAAATGTTGGGCAAACATTAACTAATCCTCTCAACACCCTTCTGGGATAGGTAAACATTACTCTCTCCCAGGTGCAGAAACTAAAGAGGAAAAGTTATGTGATTTGCTTAAAACCACAGAGGGAATCAGGTGGGGGTAGAGATGGGGAGGTTTTAATAGGTTGTGCCTCTGCTTGGGCTCATTACAGGTGCTACCCCTCAGACAGTGTTCTTTTATAAGCTCAGCTGCAGCTGGGGGGAAATGTGCTGGTGTCTCCTTAGCACTACAAGAAATGAACCAGCTGATGCATGAGCATCCAGGGCCTGTGGGGAGCATGGGCAGAAAGAGGGGCTTTTGGGGACAGGGATTCCAGGGAGCACACGGCTCTGCAAAAGCCCTCTCACTGTGAAGTCAGTTAAGTTTCAGCCCATTACCTTCAAGGCAAGACTTAAAACTTGTTTCTTCCAGGCTGAGTTTGCCATGGATGGGAAGTGCCCCTCAAGGGCTTAGTCCCAAGCCTCCTGTCTTTAAAGTGGGTGATAAATGCTGTCTGTAGAGCTGGGCCTGTTATCTTTGGGATTTACATCCCAGATACGGTGGCGAGACAGCCCCGTGTTTGCAGACCTAGAGGGAAAGCTGAGCGCCCATCCCTAGGAGGGGAGTGCTGCCGCTGCCAGGGCTCAGCCCAGCCCGCGGTGCCTGCTGCTGCCCTCGGGTCGGGGTGAGGGTGTCTGTGGGGCAGCAGTGCCTGGTACTCCACAGAAACACAGGATTGCATTCCTTCTTTTCTTCGCGGTTGGGATTTTTAATAGCCTTGTAACGAGGGGCTTCTCTCTTTGTGCTTAATTGCACCACACTAACCTCTCCCGACTCCCATTCCCAGAGTGGGTTGGCTCATCTCCTCCTTGCTTGTTTTCTCATCTCTGACCTGGCCAGGGTTTTAGTTTACAGGTGACAGACAAAATTCAATGGAAATGTTTGTGTGTGAAGCTGCTTTCACCTGCAAAGACAAAGGTCATTTCTGTGCATCCAGGTAGTGCTGGGGTTTACCGAGTGTGTGCCCATTGGACTGTGACCGCGGCCGATTCAGGGCAGTCGCCATCCATGGGAAAGCCCTTGTTTGTTATCCCTGATCCTGTTTCAGATGCAGTCTGAGGCAAGGCCATGTCGTTAGGGGTCTGTGTGAAGGGTTGCCAGAGAAGGCTCCTGTCTCTGCTGCCTTGTGCCTGGGCTCTTTTAATTAGAGACACATGGTTCATTATTTAAAAGAATATGCTTTGGTGGGTGGTTGTTAGGATCTTGTATCTGAGAGTGCTGCAGCTTGTGAGCCTTAAATTAAGCTTTAGGGAGGACACTGAGCACCTGGGGAAGGGGCTGCTGCAGAACCAGAGCCTATTGTTCTCTCCTTGAATTGTGGGGAAACTCTTTCCCCATGCTGGCTCTTTTACTTGGGAGCCAACTAATACACACGGTGGTTTGTTTCTCTCTCCATCTGTTCCAACTTCAGTTTATTCACAGCTCTGTAGGTATTGTACACTCAGCTGCTTTTTTTTTTTTTTATGGGAGAGCCTCCCCTTTTCATGGTTCACTTACTCATTTTGTAGGTCTCTGGCTTCCTTGTCAAGATTTCTCTTTCGTTGTATTAATTGGTCTTAAATCTATAGTCAGGTGCTGCACGTGTGCTTCCCATGTACACCTTAACCATCTGCTGTGTTTCATCTCCATGGCACCCAGGCCAAATTCCAGCTCTGGTAATGACAACCTGCCTCCCTACATTTTTTGTGTGCTTTTAATTGGCTTTACTTCACTTCTTTTTTGGTTTTTTTCCCCTGTCCTAATGTGCCCCTCCACTCTGTGGCAAGGGGAGGTGGTCTGGGGTGGGGAGGGGCTCCAGGCTGCCAGCACCCACCTGGAGCCAAGATGTCCAGCACCATGAGGAGCAGCCACAACACAACATGATGACTGGAGAGAGAAGTGGAGAAAACATTGCACTGGAGACAAGATGCACATTTTCAGCACTGAAAGCAGTTGCATGACTTCTTAGAGGCACACAGTGAATTTTGCATTTTCCCAGAGTTCTTTCCGGGAGAGAATAGGTAGCTTTCTGCAACTGGTGCTGTTTCTTCCTGCCCGCCCTTTTGTCCAAACAGATCAGCTGAAGTCCCTGCAGGAGGGCAGAACAACAACTGATAATGTTTACCCTGGTCTTAACACTCCTAGATTCCGATACTTTCAGGATAAAAGCTGATGTGTCCAAGGACGTACTGAAGCTCCAGGAGTCTGCCTGGTGCTGTCGCCTGGCTTATCTGGCACTTTAATAGCACAGCAGTTGTTAGCTTTACAACCAGGTTTTGGGAAGACCAGACTGGTGCCTGTGGTTGGGAATTGCTCTGTGCAGCAACATGGTTTTCTGGGAGAGAGCAGGTTCTTGCTACTCTTTCCCCTCCCTTCTTATAAAACACTCAGGTCTCATTACTATTGAAGAGATTTTCTAAAGCTCAAAACTTGCTTAAAAGCATAGCCTGAACTCCTTATTCACTTTGTCTGTTTCTTCCTAACCTGGAAGCTTTCTCCTCTCAGCTAATCCTGTTACTTCCAGTGACAGCCCAGCCATGGGGGTGAGCCACTGGTAGGGCCCTGCCTCGCCTGTACTCTCTGACTAGGAGTCCTTCCTGTCACAGCCTGGCTCCAGTTGTCACACTGAGTGCTATACTCATGACCGTGGGCACCCAGACACTGGGATGGATGGACAGATGGACTCACAGCCGGGAGCTGCTGGTACTCATCGAGAGGGTGGGTCCCTCCTGAGGATGGCAGAAACACCTGCCTCTTATCCAGCCTTTTATAGCAGGTAAAATCTTACCAGTCAAGGGCACAGCAGTGGTAGAGACTGGACTGCAGGCAGGGCTATGATGAACACCATTTTTTCCTTCAGTAGGTAAAACATCCATGGGACTTCAAATTCCTGGTGGAGGTTTCTACTGCTTTGGAAATACCAAAGGAAGGACTGGCATTTTGGGAGTATTCAAGGGAGTATTGCCACACAAAGTTATATCACCTTCTGGTCATATGTGAACCAGTGGAAGGGTTTGTCCTTGCAGAAGTCCTCTTTCCCACCACAGACCTTCCCTTGAAAGAGCAGTAAGCTGCCTGTGTCCCCTTTCTCTTAGAATCACAGAATTCAGTTTGGAAAAGACCTTTAAGACCATTAAGTGCAACCATAAACCTACCACTGCCAAGAGGATAAAGTACCTGTACCAAAGTCTGCCCTAGCAAAGAGGAGTTGAGCATGGAGGAAGAAAACCAGTTCTTATCAATAAGCAAAGTAGTACAGGTAGCAATAAACCCAGGCTCACTGAAGAGTCCTGCAAGCCCCAATCCAACAGAGTCCTTGCAATATTATACATTTTCTGGTGAGGTCTTTGTGAAGATGATGGCCTGCTCAGCAGTGTTAGGCATGCACATATGTGCATGCAGCAAAGTGTCTGTCCTGAAGTAGAGTCCAAGTCATTGAGGCACGTGGCAGGGGCAGGAGAAAGGAAGAGCTGTGGATCCCACTTCCCTGAGATGGCATAGGCTGATGATAGTTCAGATTTTAACAGTATTTGGAAGCATGGAGATATGGGGAGGAGGATTCTCTGAATGTTGCTTGCTGGAATGATTCATAGCATGACCTTAAGTGCATCTCTGAGTGAATAAATGTCCTTACAGATTTGGTCTTTTACTTGTGCAACCTGCGACTTCAGCACCAACTTTCTGACTCTGAGATGGCCTTTTAACCATGGCATCATCCTTAATTTGCTACATGGTAGGGCTGCTAGACCAGCGATACACCAGGTCAGATTTGTTTCAGATGTGTGGGTTGGTTTACCAGTGTAGTGGGTCAGCACTTCACTTGTGTGTGTCCCGATACCCTGTAGCTCTAATGTCTGTAGTGATGGAACAGTTTGTGAATACTAGAGGATCTATCACTGCTCCTGTGAGAGAGAGAAGTGGGTTTTCAATTTTTACAAGGAGATGGTGTGGCATAGAAGAAATGAGGCCTTTTAACTCGGTGTCAGAGAAGAAGGTGCTGGCATGGTTGTGAGCACTGCCTCAGGTGGGCAGCACCCTGCCTTCCCCATGGGGATGCTTACAGCAGGATGCAGAGGTCTCCCCTGGTTAACGGCTCTGTCAGTCCTCCCTTCTCCCGCCTCTTTCCCTATTCCCACAGATCAGATCAGCCCTCTGTGCCACAGCCTGTCATCTGATTTATGGGAGCCATAAACTGCAGAGCAGAAAGAAATAAAAATACTAAACACTTAGTTTTTTAAAAGGCCAAGAGCGCATTGAAGTCTTGGTGATAATTTGCTCATAAAGAAATATTATGCTTCAGATCATAATCCCAGGCTGCAGATGGAGGCTGAGGTCTGGCCTGAGTCTCTCACACTTCAGCTGTAAAAGGAAGGCAGTGGGATGAAAAAAACCACATAACATGTGGGGATTAGGCTTTGCTGTCTTGCTGTCCATCACCTCCAGTGCGTGGGAGGTCTTGTGGAGAAGTGCTGATGTTCTCCAGAAAAAAATCTGTCCTGTGTTGGAAGGACAGTGGGTTCATGGAGGGATGAGAGGCAAGAAGGGAGGGAAGGATAATAACCCATGAGCAGCAGTCAAACAGCTGACTGCTGTGTGCAAGTGCCCAGGTGGTGAGTTGAGGGCTGTTCCCCTTGGACTAAGCAGGGGGGCTCACCTACGTTATCTGTGGTACTGTCAGCATGGCCAGCCAAATGCTTGTTGGTGCTGCTTGGGCAGCAGTTGTCTTTAATAATTGTTGTTGAACACTGACATTTGGTCAATGCAGATGGGTGTCTTGGTTTCCAGAGAAGGAAACCAGCCCTCTTGTCAGTAAGAGCAGAGAAGCAGTAGCAGGTGAGACCTTCACTGGTGTCAGTGTTTGACTGCTAGAGAGGTCTCCCAGCTGCCCCAGGCAGGGGCCTGTTCTGGGTGGATAAAATTCCTTTCTGCTTTGACTTCCTGCTACAAACACTGTCTGTGTCTGTTTACCTACTGGGCTTGCACTGGGGACAGGCACCTGGCAGTTAAAAGCAATGCATTGCTTCAAAGGAGATCAAGGATTGCACAGCCATTTCAGTGCAGATGTATTTTCTCCTATCTGATCTTCTCCACCTTACTCTGTCAAAACCACCTATTAGTACCCTGCCATCTCAAAAGAATCTTGCTATGATGCTGGTAGGGTTGCAGGAGAGCAGGGAGGTTGTCAACAATGGTTTTAATCTTTCTTTTTTTCCTTCTGTCCTTTCCTTATGTTCTCCTGGCAGGAAGGCTGCTGGCAGCACCGTCTTGTGCCCTAGAAAACAGAGCTTAGTTGCCTTTGTCAACTCTTCTTCTTCCAAGAAACTCTCCTTTGAAAGAGAACCTTTCTTTCTCAGATACACATCCTAAATTTTGTGATGTAGGGCCACTTATAAATACATGGGAACTGGGAGAAAATAGTAACTTATGGGGTTTTCCTTAATTTTTTTTTCTCTAATACTATAAAAGAACAGATATTCTATGAATCCCTAACTCTTTTCTGGGACTCAGAACATTCATGAAGCCTGCTACTCCCGCTCTGTCCCAGATGCAGCCTTAGCAGTATTGAACTATGCTCTCCCCACGGCCTGCTGGCTATGCTGCCCCTGACACTGCCTGCTGTGCAGTTTGGGTTTGCAATGAGAGCACACTGCTAACTCATACACTGCTTGGCAAGCCTGTAACGCCCAGCTCCTTTTCACTGGGCAATTACTTCACCAGTCTGTTCCCAGTCCACGTGGATGCCTGTTGTTACTCCTCCCCAGGGCAGAGCTTTCCACTCCCATTCCTGTGCATCACGAGGCTGCTGTTTGACCCAAAAGCTGAATTTCTCAGGGTTGTTTTGTATCCTCAGTTTGCTATGAGTATGACCATTCTCCCAGGCTACATTTAAAGGTTTTTTATAACTCCTTGAGAACTACTGCGTTCAGCCTTGCTACGTCTCAAAGGCTTGCTGGCGGTCTCAGCAGACACATGTTAGTGGTAACCAAAGGGGCAGGGTACTGCTTTTCAACAAGTACTTTCTTAATTAAAATAAGAAGGCTTTAACAAAAACAGATCCAAAGCATAAGTAGCCTGGTTGAAAAGGGAATCTGAAGTATTTAACTTCCCCCACAAAGATGCCGCTCAGGCAGTTCTGGGGTGGTCCTGGGCTAAGCAATACCTCTGCTCCAGTGGCAGGAGCTCCTGCGCTCCTCGTACAAACAGGAAGGTTTCAAACGCTCTTCATCAAGGGCATGAGTCTAGTTTAACTCTCCCTGGGGAAAAAAAAAGGTTTTTTTACCTTGTAAATTAATCCAGTCAAGAGTGTTCCCTCCTCTGCAGCCCTTTACAGTATGGAGTACCATAGGAGAAACTTCTCCAGGAGAGAGGGCTCACAAGCCACTTCTCCTCTAGTTAGAATAAGCAGTTCATTTTCTTGGGGAAATCAAAACTTCTGGCTGCTCCCCATCTTTCCCCTAGTGTTTCCCGAAATGTTTAACAGCATCCTCTTTGCCTGTTTCCCAGAGACTGGGTTCCTCTTTGTGGTCAAGGTTTCTCTTCCCTCCTCCTTAGTCACCAAGAAGCAAGGACCTTGTTAGTACATCTTTGCAGGGCAAATAGATGATCCTGATGGCCAAAATGCATTTCTTCTAGTAAGTGGCTGTAGAAGTGAAACTTTGTTCCTTTCTCCAATTGTATTTGCTTTGCAAACATGAGGGAGAAGGGATGATTTCTCCCCCCAGACAAAAAGTACATTTGTAATTGTGGTGGGTATTTAGTGATGCCTTTTAATAGCACACAGAAAGGAATCAGCTCTGAACTTCCTTCCCCCCAGACCTTGCCTTTGATGAGAGATGACAGGTGATGTGTCCGTGCAGGTTTGGCACTAGGCACTGGTATCATATGAACAGCAATGAACATCTCACTTCTGATAGGGCTGAAATTGTGGCTCTTTATGGGTCACAATAAGCAACAGCAGATTGTTCTTAACTGGTGCCAGAAGTCGTTGATAAATCACTGATTGTTCCGACCAAATGCTTAAAAATGAAGAATGCTTCCAGGAACTTTACTTGGGTGTTCTTAACTCTGGCCTTCACAGACCACTGATACTTACAAAGAATAATCCACAGATACTGTTCATTATAATGTACATAAACCCCCTTTAAGCAACAGAACTATATGCTTTCTGGACATCTGCAGGTTTGGATAAGCACGAAAGCACACCTCTGCATCATCCTGCAATTCCGTGTAGCCTTGTCTCTTGTCTCTCAGGCCCCAAGCTGTTACCCACACAGCTGCCATAAGTAGCTGCACAGCAAATGAAACCTCTTTTGCTTGTGAGCCTGCAGGGAAGTCGAGGGCAGCAGAGGATCTTTGGCTGCTCTGCTGGTGGGGAGGGAGTTATAACTGCTGAGTACCTCTTCTTGCTGGGTAACTTGATCACTGCAACAGACATACACCAGGGTAAGTCGTGGTGATCCCAGGCCAGACAGGATTCAAAGCATGCCACCTGCTCAGAAACTCTTGATTTGATTTTGTTTCTGGTGCCATCCTGCCTGGTGATATCTTTGAAAGACTGCACTCACAGCTCCATCCATCAGTGCTTCTCTCCCAGGTTTGGTCAGCAACGAGCTCTCCTTCCTTTCCACTCTTGCAGGTCTTCTGTGTGTACCCTCACTGCCTCCAGTGGGGTGACCATGCCTGCCAGGGTCACTTTTCCCTCCAAAGGAATGGCCTCTCAGAAACAGCAGACAGAAAACCAGCCCTGGGAACTCTAGATTTCTTTTGGAAGTGAGCTGGCTTGTGTGGGCTTGATGGCCTGACAAGAGGCTGGTTGTAGGAACCACAGCACACAACTCCCAGCTCTGGGAGGTACAGCCCTGTTGCTCTCATCTGATACTGCGGTGCCACACTGATTCTGCTGCCCCTCCCTGCTTGTCCAGTGGCAAAGTGATTAATTTTCCAAGTGACATCATTTATTGAACACTTTAAATTGGAGCACTGGAGGTGTAATTAGATTAAGGTACAATTCCAGCTGCAGGGGAGACACTTAAAACATGCAGTGTAATCTGCCTTCTTGGTGGAGAATTTTCTCCTAAACCTGGGTATGCTTTTGGGCATCACTTGGGTGCAAAACAGTTTTGTCACAATAGGAGGAAGGACCTTGATGGAGAGGGGTGCAGTAGCTGAGCAGAGCTGGCTCCTCAGGCACAAGGTGGTGAAGGAAGCCTGTCTCATGACCCAAAGTGGTGCAGCGGATGTCTCTGAGCAGATGGGCAGTGGATGCTTTCTCTGCATGTCTCTTTTATTCCTAGGAAACCTGTGCAATATGCTTTTCAAGTCTGCTGTTCCAGAAGAGCAACTAAACACGTGCTGAGCTTTGATCATGTGAGTGCTGCGGTTAATAAGTTACAAACTGACCCGAACACTTTGCAGGAGCCAAAGGCAGTGTGGGGAAAGTGCTTTTCAGTAAGAGGCACCTTTTACACCTCATCCCATTTCCATCAGCTTCATTAACTCAGGCAGCCCCTCCAAGCTTGGATTTCAAAATGGCTCTTGTATTAGTTCTGCTCTGGGCTGATGCAGCCACTTCTCCAGCTGCTGAAATGCCACTCTGCAGGAACACCAGCTTGGTGCTGGCCTGGGTGAGCAGAGCTGCTGTGTCCCTTTTTGCCTGGGGAAACAGCGAGGGGTCATGGAAGAGGTATGGAGAGAGGCCAGGAGCTCTGCCACCAACCTGCTGCTCAGCACGTCTTTCCCCTTTCTTTCCCAGGTCTTTCCCCTTTCCCCCTGTCTTTCCCCTTTCTCTGACATTCTGAACATGAAGCCCTTTTGTTTCTGTCTGGCTTTTTGCTTTATCTGCTCTCACATTCTTCTCTTATTTGGTGGCTTTGGGAACGACTGCCTTGCTTCTGCAACTTACATGTTGCTGAGAATCTCTTGTCCATCGAACTCAGTATGATTCCTGCTTATAAAGCACAAATATACTTTACAAGAGCTGCTGAGGCTTCACTGTGAAGCAGGAAAACTCAAAGAACGAAGTGATGCTTCCTTGTTTAGATTCAAGGTTTTCTACCTTTTTTTTAAAAGTAGGAATTTTGGAGTTTTCTTTAGGAAAAATGTATTCCTGAACAAAGCTTGTCTGGAGACCTCCTTGTTGGTGGCCATAGAAGTTTTTTGCAAGAATTTATTTAAAATATACCAAATATAATGACAAAATAGGAAGAGAGACTGCACTTTGGGTAGAGCCTTCCTCTTTAATGGCACTCCTTAGTACCAGAAACTGTCCGAAACTGTTTTCCCAGAACAAGACTGAGAAATAGGCTTTTTAGTTGTATGTTGCTTCCTCACCATCCCTGTCCCTTGTGGATACCCTCAGGCTCCACCAGCAGCAGCTCCACAGTAAGGGTTGTGGTGCTTGTTCCTGGACCCTGTTGTTCTCTGTGCCAGAGCTCCCAGCACTGCTGTCCCAACAGTGGAACAGGAGTGTGCTGGGGCTCCTTTGTGGTCCTAGACACTGTCCCTCAGGAATATTTTCCCTTAGGTTTGGACCTTTTATTTTTGTATTTGCTTATGTTCCATTGGCCATATTGTTCGAATGACACCCAGATCATTGCAGGTATTTCTGTGCATGGTTGTGTGAGCAGTGCTGGTGGAGAGGAGAGAGACAGCTGAGGGTGGCCAGGGCAGGGACTGCACAGGCCAGAGTGCTGAGTCCAGGTGAGCCATACCTCTCTGGGGCTCTGTCGCTGGAGCTGATCCACATGCTACAGCTGCTGTGGGACCAGGGAACTCTGTAGTCCTTTGGGCAGTGGCCTGGGCACTGCGGGGACACCCTGCTCCCTGCATTGGAGAGACCTGGCTTTCCCCTTCTCTCTGTGCTGGCCATTTCAATGCCAGTGTGCAGTGGCAGTGGGAGGAGAGCTACCAGTGTGCTGCAGCTGGGGACTGACCCCTCGGGAGCACTTGGCAATTACAGCTCTGCCCTGAGACAAGGCAGTCTGGATCCTGCCACCAGCCCTGCAGGACTTGGGGGGTTGCAGTGCTGCAGCCACAGACGTGGCTCACACAGGGAGTGTCACAGCTACTGCTTGACAAAGCAGTGGAGGTTTGGCAGAGGTGTCTGTGCTGCCCCTAAGGCTGGGAGGGATACAGGTGGCGTGATGGGTGCTCAGTGCATCCCAAAGTCCGTGCTCCCAGATCTGCTCCCTCACTGCCCCCTCTAGCCAGCGGCACCAGCCCTTGATCAGTGATGAGGGATTAGGGCAGCCCTCACATTCCCTTCTGCAGGACCTGGTGACCGTTCCCCACTTCCCAAAGGCATCACAGGGTCAGTCTCCGGGGGGAGAAAAAGGTGCTCAAGAAGGTGCTGCCGAGTGCCCCGTGTGCGTGGAGAAATACCCATGCCCTGTCCATCTGGCTGCACTGCTCTGCACTGCTCTGCACCCTGCTCCCTACCTGCCCTGTGGGGCAGGAGCAGTGCGGGCCCGTGTGCCAGACAGACACGTACGGCAGGGCCAGGGCAGGAGGTTTTCCGCGTTCGAGGGCTCCCTTCAACAAAGCCGTGTCTGTCCTGCTCCCACTATTCCTGCCTGTGTGGTTGGGGACCGGGGGGCTGGCGGAGCACAAAGGACCCCAGACAATAGGGCGAGCGGGAGCATTCCTCACACCCATGGCGGCAGGCAAACGGGCTTTGTCTCCAGCCGCTGCCTCTCTCCGTGGCGGGGGCAGGCGCTGCCGTCCGCCCTGGCTGCTCCTTTGTTCCCTCGCTGCCTGCCAGGGGTGAGACAGGCAGGTGAGCGCCGCGCAAGGCAGGGGGCTGGCGACGTGCGGCGGCGGGCGCATATTAATGGGTTTCTCCAGCCTGTCGCTGGGTGTTTGACTTGATTCATGAGACTCCTCCGTCGGATGCGGCCGGCAGGGAGAGCGAGCAGGGAGACAGCTATTGTCTGCCGGGCCTGGGGCCCTGCCGGTGCTGCTCCGGCGGCTGCCGCAGCCCCAAAAGCACTTCGCACCTTTGCCCCGCTGTCCTTCCCGCCCAGGGTGTCCGTCTGTCCAGGCCGGTGCGCGGTGGGGCTGGCTGGTACCCGCACCCCACGCGTGTCCCTGCGGCGTGGAGCTGAGCTGGGGAGAAGGCAGGTGGGCAGCAGGCAGCTCCCCAAACACCTCGGAGTGCAAGAACATCATGCTCCAGTCGCGGTGGGCTGTGTCCTGGCAGGGCTGCATCCAAGGAGGGAAGGAGGGTGACACCAGGAAAATGCTTTTGGTCGCCTTTTTTTTTTTTTTTTTTTTTTTTTTAATGGCTGCTGTAGATGTCACATTACATTTTATGATTGGCTATAATTTTTAAACAAAGCAAACAGGCAGCTGGTGGATAGGTATTAACTAGGCAGCAGTCAGCCTGTCTTGAGAAGGCTGATTCAGGTACAGCATTTGATAATGCTCATGTGGGAAGGGTGTGGATGATAATATCAGAGAAGAAAACAAACTGGGCAGAGTGCACTCCATCATGCTGACAAAGATCTGAATTGTACATGCTGGGGTGCAAATAAGACTGTTTGCATATTCAGCTGATCCGCTCATCCCTTTTCCCCATCCCCGAACATAGGTAGTGCCTGAGCTCCTTGGGGAGCTGTTTGAGTTGGGGGGACAAATGTGTGAGGGGGAGGGGGGTAGAGGAGCATGTGAAGGACGAATGAGAGCAGAGAGGGTGCTAATTTCAGGGGCTACAATAGAAAGGGCCTAGCTGGTGGAGGAAATGCTGCGGCGATAGGGTTTATCGGACTGAATATAGGAAACTACAGATAAGCTTGTCTGACAGGCTTCCTTTTATATCCCTGACATGCAGTTTATCCCACTCTGAACGAAACATTCGCTCTCCAGAGCAAAATAAAGGTCCATGGTCTGATTTCCTTTTTTCCCCTTTCTTTCTTTTTCTCAGCTGTCAAGGAGTAAGGCTGAACTGAGGGGGGGTAAAGAGCATTTATTCCCAGTGGGTAGCGAGAGGAAGGCTGAAATGAAGGATTTTCTCCAATGATAGCACTCCCTGAGCAGCAAACCCCACCTCTGAGTTCCCAGTAAATCTACTGGGAGTACAAAGCAAACCAATCAAGAAACGTCAAGGTGTATTTACTGTCCTATTAACCTGGTGCCCTATTCCCTCTCTGGCACACGCTGGCGGCACACAAAGGTGCATCCCAATGCTGTGTGCTGGGGAGGGAGCGTGACTGCGAGCCCAGCTGGAGCAAGGTGACCAAATGGCTCCTGACTGCTGCTCTCCAGCCATCACAACACAGAAAGAAGGTGCTGGAAGTGAGCCTGTTTTGAGAACAGTGGTGTTTGGGGGCTGTGCCAGTCCTTTGTGCTGTCTGCTCTCAACAAGGCAGAAATTTAATTGCAAAGAGGAACTCACACACACTTATCTGCAGCTGAAGACAAAGCAGCTTATGTTAGAGATCACCTAGACTTGAGTGCTGTCCAATACTGTCTGCAAGTGAGATGGGTTTCCTGAATGCTATATTTTACTTGGTGGCACATCTAGAACTTTTGGAAAGAGCTTTTTGAAATAAGCTTGTCTTCCAGGTTTCTGCAGATGTATTTTTTTCTTTTTCTTCCCCTTCCTCTAAAGAGAATTGGGCAATCACAGAATTTTAATGAAAGTTGCCTCTTATTCTCTTGCTTCATAGCCCATGCCCATCCTGCAGCATAAAGGAAATGGTGATAAATTGGGTATATTCCCCATCTAATGTTCCTCTATGCTCTCCTCAAAGCATGTCCTGCCCCTAGTTGCTCTGTTAACTTGTCTCTGCTTATAACACTCGATATATAAAACACAACTGGGCACTTTTTGCTCTGATTAAAATCATGCTGTGCAATAGGAAATACAAATTAGCTCTGGCCTTTGGGCTCCTGACAAGTTTCCAGCACTGCTTTCAACACCACAGAGATTGTGTAACTCCATCTGTGTGTGCTCTGTGTGGTGACGTCTTCCCCTCCGTCATGAGCTGGGCTGGCTGCCACTCATCCAGATTCAGCTGTTAATACTTCAAGCAGCTTTTAGAACTGAAGGAGGAAGAGATGTTGCCAGAAGCTGGGTGAAATGCAGAAACCAGATTTTCCTTGCTAGAGGACTATGTGGGAAGGGTTAAAAGGAGGAGGATTTCCTAGGTAATTCCCCCAGTTTTGATGTTTCTGCAAATACCTCCCTTTCAAATGAATGATTGGGGAGCTCGGCACAGGAGAGCCAATGGTTCAGTACAAGATTAACCTCTGAAGAAAGAGCACAGTAGCCTCTTATTCAAACTACAGCTTAAGTTTGTGTTGCCGTGAAGTGCACGGCACTTTCCCGCCTCCTCCAGGGATTCAAGCCAGGCACACTGTGTTACATCATTTCAGCGTTGCTCACAGAAGGGCTGAGGCTCCAGCTATCGTGTCACGTTTTCAGCAGAAACCTTTTAAGTCTCGGCGACTTCCTCTGAGGACGCTGAAGCAAACAGTGCCCAGACCTGTGAGTGAACAAGTTGCAAATGACATCGTCGGTTTGAAATGGTGCGTGGGTACGACGTGGGTGAATGTTCCCTGCACTGGGTGTTTTCTAAAGGTCTCTGAAGCATGAGGCATGACTGAATGACTTCTGTTTTCTTTAAATGATGAGTGGGAGAATTTTGAATCGTTGGTCTGCTTTTATTTTTGTTAAATGTGTGTGGGCTGACGACATGACTCAGTATTTTCTCTGCAGATGCAAAGATCATACTGCCAATTCCGGGTATATTTCAGACAGTTTCCTATGGAGAGCTTGAACACTTTTTCAGTCCAGAGCTTTGCTTTTCGGCAGCCTTAAGCCTATTGATATGAAAAGAAATGTTTTTAAAAATAAGTGTTTTACCAAAATGTACATGAATACACTGAAGAAATGACCAAACATGGGGAAAGTCCCTCTACCCCCATGTTTTCCCAACAGTTTATCTGATTTCTTCATGGCCATAAATTTCTGATTTTTCTTTCTGATTCTCCCTATATCTTCAGTTGGTGCTGGGCCATCTCTTTGTCTGCTGGATATCATCTCAGGTGTTTATTAGCCATCCATGTTCTGCTGGGTGACAGCCACCATCCTGTGACTGATGGCTGTGAGCTCTCTCCTCCCAAGAGACAAGGAGGCATATTGGTGGGTACATGCATGTGGTTCAGCCAGAAGTACCAGAAAACTCCCCTTTCTCCCTTCTGGCAACCTCCCTGCCCTGCCCTGCTCTCCCCTCTTTATCCTGCCTTGTACAGTGTATGGCATGTGCTCTGGGAGATACACAAAGCCAGGCATGGGCTTAGGATGCTTTTATTGTGCAACGATGAGTGCCCTCTTCTCTCATACTGACACATACACTCTTTGTTACTAATGTGCAGTGTGCTGGTGGTTATGTCTTTGATAAAAATAGGTTTCTTGCTAACCTATGTTAGCAACTTATGTAATCATAACTCAGTATTCTAGAGCTACTGATAAACCACTTTTCCCTGCTGATAGCAGCTCTCAGCCCCGTGGACCTTGCTGAAGGTCTGTGAATAGCTAGAGAATTACAGACTAGTGGCTGAAGGATGTTGCACAGCAAAGGTTGTCTGTGAAGATGATGTGCCTGTAGATTCATTCCGTAGAGCGTGCAGAGTGAAGTGAATTCCATACACTCATGATTGCTAACTTCAACCAAGAAGAATTCCCACACTCAGTCCCCAGCAATGGCCTAATTTGACCTGTACTTAGCACCATGACCCAAACCCCACTACGATCCTGACTCTATACTGGCCCATACAACAGTGAGCTGTTCGTGACCCGTATATGCAGAAGCAGTTATTACAGTGCTAGGCAACTGTATCATCTCCCTATCATTCTAGCTCCTCAGTCCTAAGATGATCTTCCTATTCCTGCCATTTTCTCTACCTTCCACTGTCCACCCATGGCAATATTTCACCTCGAACTTCAGCCTGAGCAAATCCATCATCCCTACAGACCTCATTGGAAGCCACTCGATGTGGTTGACTCAAGTGCCTTTGCAGGTTTGCCTCATAATGATATGAAAAAGGTCTTATAATTTCTCCACAATCCTCACATTATTCAGGAATAATCCTGTACTTTAAGCCCTTTTTACCCCACAGCCTGATTCCAGCCTTAAGGATAAACTATCAGCCAGCATTCCTTGAACCACAAGCAGAAGAATTGTGCCTTACTGAGTATTAGCACTCAGGCTTGCCCTGAAGAGCAAGCAAAGAGGTGGTGCTCTTTAGTCTTGGTGTCCCAATCTCTAACCCAGACTGATCCAATGCTCATGAATTCCAGTCCTGTACCTCTGAGTGCCAGAGCCTCTCTTCTTTCCTAAAACAAGCTTCATTGTTCCTGTCTTCTTACTTCTCACTGCCCTTCCACTGGTTCTTCATCACTGTCTCCAGCCTTCTTCCTCCAGCCTGTGCATTTCCAGAGCTACCTGCTGCTCTAGAGCTAGTTCTCCAGCCATTCCCAGCCCTGTGTGGTTGCTGCCTTGCCTGTTTTTGGCAGTCAGAGGTCAGCCAGAGGTCAAGCATATGAACCCTACGTTGCCTATTAGGAGGCAGTCTGCACACTATATTTTACATTGGTGTGTCTTGCTGGTTGGGAGACAGGAATGGAGAGTGCTACAGCCTCAGGTGTCTTCAGATATCATTGTGTTGCTGTGAATAATCAGCTTGCTTCTGAAGTTTTTTTGGGATTGGCCTTTAAACTTGCTTCACTTAATTATTTACATTGAAAGTAGGTACTGCATTTTTTGTTTCTGAACTGTGTTTAATAAGATTGTCATAGAAAAGCTCTCATATTTCTGGGAAGAATACTTATTAAAAGGGGTTTTTAAATTGTTATGGGGTTTTCTAATTCCTATGGTGTATGGTCCTCAGCTTTCCTGAACTTTGGCTGTGTTACATTCAAGTATAGTCTAGTGTAGTTTGAAACAAAGCTTGGAAAGAGAAAAGCTGACAGCAAGTCAGACTGAGGGAGATGGAGCTGGTTTATGCTACTTTTTTTGCAACAGTTGAAGTTGGCATTCGCCACCTGCTGAAGAAGTGCCTGCAGCAGACTGAATCACCAACAGACGTTGCTCTGAAATCAATCACAGTGGCAAAACGATATTGCTTGTGGCAGTAGGCAAAGTGCCTACTAAATAGCGAGCATTACTTTGTATGCTTAAGATCACAACTACTCTCTCAAAAAAAAAAAAAAAAAAAAAAAAAAAAAAAAGGAAAAGTTTTTTTTCCATAATCAAGGCCGGTGAGGGGCAGGTCCCCACAAGGTGCTGAGGCCAGCCAGCTTCCTCATTCTTTGCACTCTCACTGATGGGCTGCTTTCTTCTGTGTCAAGTGAAAACTTCCTCACTCGCCCTGATCCCGGCCTGGCCTCCTCCCCACATAGTGCACGTCAGACAGCCCCACCCCACCCCTCCCGGGAATACCCACCCTATTCAATCCATGTGCCTTACCTAGGTGTTCAACAGGTTTGTCCTTTGCAGACACTTCCTGACATGCAACATGTGTGCATTTTTATGGCCAATTTGGATAAAGTCATCTCTCCAGCAGGTAACTGCAGCTTCCAGATAAGACTGACCACGTGACAATGTAAGAAACAGCCAACTAAGGAGCAAGGAATTGTCCATTTTAGACTCCAGAGTGGCTACATATGCCAACACTTTGTCACACATACACAGGATAATAACTCTAACTGGAACAGTTCTCTTGGTAGCTGTTACATTACCTGTAGTTGATTCTGCAAGAGTTTGCAGGCCCTACCATTAGAAAACAACTTCCTGAATGTGCCTTTGAATCAGATTAGTAAAGGGAAACAGTATTTTTAATGAGAGCCTCTTGGTATGTATCACTTCCTGAAACTCTGAAATCATAATATGTTACCTTACTGGTGTTTCTTACCCCTAATAAATTTTACATCAGCTTTTTAGAGGACTGATGTGTCTGTGGCCACATTTTGAGTTGCTGGAATACTGAGGTGTGTTGGAAAACTAAAAGAGTACTGAAACGTCCACAAACAACGTCTTGCAGGTCAGAAACTTGTGCATTTTCTAAATAGGTCAGGGTTTGGTTTGAGAATCTGGTGTTTCTTGAAGATATCCTTTACACTTCCTTTATTTCTCTGTCTCATTCTCCATTCACTCACAGAGCCTGCATGCTGGATTTGTTTGTTTTACATTTCTTTGCTGTCCATTTTGCTGCCAAATCATCATCTCGTGTTGCTTGTCTTATATAAATGTTAGCATTAACAAGCTTCACAATAACAGTCTGGAAAGGAAACATTTACTTCTGAGCTTCCCTCTGCCAAACAAACTTACAGCGTTTGCTTTTTTGTGGCTACTGGTGGTTAAGGCCATGGGTTGTAAAATTATAATGCTGTAGGCAGTGTCTATTACAGTTATGATCACTGTAACATGAACTTCAACATATTTATTGTTTCGCTTTTAATTTGGTACATTCAGTGTGGAGGACATGGCTCTCCATTTCCTCATACAATATAATCTCCATAGGTCCTTGAAAGGCTACAGGAAAAAAACAACTCCGTTTTAAAGTTTACTTTTTTGTTCTCCATTACACTTAATGAAAGCATCAGTGTTACTTTTGTGTCCTGAAAGAAAGGGTGATGGAATGGAACGGAACAGTGATGCACACCTGGGCAGAGAGCTTGACAAGAAATAAACTGTTGCAATCCCCAGCTGGGCAGTATGGAAGCACTGGCCTGTTCAACCTTCCTAAAATCAGATGTGCCTCTGCCCCGAGGGCCCTCCGGGAGAAAGCACCTCTGCACGTCCCCTGGCCTTCCGTGTATGGAATTCGCATTGTGCCAGATGCGTTTGGGAAAACGTATTTCAGAAACTGCAGCAAACGATTGCTACATCATTGACCGTCTGTGTCCCGGGGCTGGGTCTTCCGGTGCCGAACCACATACGGAGAGTTCAGCAGGAACCGAAGGAGGAGACCTGCGTGGGCCGCCGTGCCGAGGCGAGCAGGGCCCGCCTGCGCCCGCCAGCTGTCGGGCTGAGGCCGGGGTCAGCTGCCCAGGCTTGGCGGGGGCGAGAGGTGGCAGCCGGGGCGCTGCGTGACCGCTGCTCCGAGCAAACTCCGCCAGATCCTCACAGGGGTCTCCGGACGGGACATGGCAGGCCAGGCCAGGCCAGGCCGCTCCGGGCGCCGCCGCCGCGCTCGTTACATAACGGGGGAGGGGGAGGGGCCGGTGCGCGCCGCGTCCCGCGCCCGCCTCCACCCGTGTCCTCGCGGCACCCCCGCCCCGCCCCCTCCCCGCGTGACAC
>WEKY01047219.1:20722-50809 GCA_013390045.1 Picathartes gymnocephalus
CTCCGTGGCCAATCCCAGCTTGTCCCCGGCAGCCCGGGCTGGTTTTCAGGCGCGACCGCCGGCCCGTGTGGCATGCTGGCCCTGTAAAAGCAGCGCCTCTCTGGTGCTTCTGCTCGAGGGGCAGCTAATGAGTAGGTAGGGAAATGCTGGCTCGGGGCTTTGCATTGCCACGCTACGCCAAGGAAGGACAGCAGGAACGTCTCCTCTCTGGCGTCGAGCAGTCCCCCTGCAGCATCCAGGCAATTGCAATTATTACGAGGCAACGGCACGGCTATGAAGGCTGGCATAAAAAAAAAAATCAAGTAATTACGCTTAATTAGGCAGCCAAAAGAAGGAAAAAAGGGGGGGGGGGGAAAAAAAAAGGGATGTCCTGAGCCTCTCTGCCTTAGATGTAGCCTTTTGTTGACTTAACACAGGACAGGTAGTGAATGAAACTTCAAAGTGTAAGCAGCTAAATTACTGCTTAATTAGTGGAGGCCTAGTCAAAAACACAGCAGAGAAACAACAACAACAACAAAAATACCAAGCAAAAAACCAACAGACCCTCAATTTTCTGCTTTCAAAGGTATGGAGGCAGAGATCCCCATCTCAGAGAGGCCTTGAAATTAAGAATTATTCCATTAAGTGGGTGTTTGTGTTCAAAAGTGAGTTTTTGTTAATGCAGGGCTCTCCAAAGGTGCTGGATCAATCCTGACAGCACCCGAAAGGGACTTGGGTGCAAACACGCTCCTGGCTCACCTGTCTCATTGGCCAAGCTCCAAGTCCACATTTTTACTCCTTCGGTCCTGTGATCTGCCCCTCCCAAGGAACCTCCCCTGGAGAGACAGCTTTGCCAAGTCAGAAATGAGGGAGATATTAAAAAAAAAAAAAAAAAAAAAGGTCTAGGAACACTGGATTTTTAGGTACAGCCTCTCTCAGTTTTGCTGTTGCATATCCAGGACTGCAGAGTTTGCCAGGGTCCCCTCTGGAAGCCTCTGAGGCTTCCATAAGCATCCCAGTGCTTCACCACACAAATATTCATATTTCATTTGTCCATTGAGCAGGAAAGACATTTACTGGGAAGTTCCAATACTTCTGTGCTTCTTTATCCCTCTTCTTGGAAGTAGAGAGAGGAAGGGTGATTGCTGAACTTGAAGGGCATTATTTCTAAAGCCAAAGGGTCAAAAAAAGCCAAACCAACACTGAGTGCATGAGCAGAGGTTTGCTGGGAGTTCATGGATTTATGGCTGGATTTAAACCTTCCTTGGCTCTTCATTCCAATTCCATGCAAGGCCTGTAGAGCCTTTGAGTTCACAGAAACTGAACTCCCTGGTCCTCAGTGATTAAAACAGCTCCACACAAAGAGGAAAACATTGAGGGGCCACCTCAGCTCTCATGTGGAGCGAGGAAGGGGCTGAGGAGCTTTTGAAATAATCTGCTCCCGTGGCAGAAAGGTGGTGGCACCTTGCATGAGCCTTCTGCTGGAGGGGCTCCTTCAAGTTCAGAATCACTGCTTCTCCTGGCTGACCTCGAGGTGGCTGCTTTGGAACTCACAGTTACTTTATAGCTCAGAGGCCCAGCACAGGAGGGACCTGGAGCTGCTGCAGAGAGCCCAGGGGAGGCTCCAGGATGAGCAGAGGGATGGAGCAGCTCTGCTGGGAGGAAAGGCTGGGAGAGCTGGGATTGTGCAGCCTGGGGAGGAGAAGCTTTGGGATGACCAAACTGTGGCCTCCCAGTGCCTGGAGGAGCTCCAGGAAAGATGGACAGAGGCTCTTTACAAGGCATGGAGTGCCCAGACAAAGGGAATGCCAGAGGGCAGGGATGGATGGGATATTGGGAAGGAATTGTTCCCTGGGAGGGTGGGCAGGCCCTGGCACAGGGTGCCCAGAGAAGCTGTGGCTGCCCCTGGATCCCTGGCAGTGCCCAAGGCCAGGCTGGACACTGGGGCTTGGGGCAACCTGGGACAGTGGGAGGTGTCCCTGCCCATGGCAGGGGGTGGCACTGGATTATTTTAAGGTCCCTTCCAACCGAAACCATCCTGGGATTCTGTGGTTGGTCTCATCCCATTTCTTACACACATCAGACAGTCCCCTGCCCCCAGAGCTGCTCAGATTTGCAGGAGGATCCACAGCCAATGGAGGATTCGTTTCCTCTCTCTGCCTGCTCTGGGTATTTACCAGTGAGAACAGCTGGAACACCAAGTAACATCTCCTACAAGGATTTTTGCCTGGCTTGGCTTTTCTCTCAGCAGCTCCTGATGATTCTGCCCATTTTAACTGCCCTTCCCTCCCCACTTGCCAGTCTCTCACACCTTATTCCCTTTGATTCCCCCTCACTCTCCTCTGTCCCTCCTGCTGCTTGTCCATCTCTCCAGAGCCAGGCTTTTCATCCCCCTCTGATGAGCGGCTTCACACTCCTCCATCCAGACTTGGTGGCTGAGATCAGAAGCAGCCCAGGAAGAGGTGAGAAGAAGGATCAAAACACCCAATTCCATCCTCCTAAATCCTTTACTTCAGCAGATTTAGATGACTAAAACAAATTTTTTTTTTTTTTTTTGAGGTGGGGAGCTGTGTTGTGGTGTCAGTGCTGTCCATCCCCTCCTCAACCAACAAAAGCTACAAACAACCCAAAAAGGCACAAATTTGCTGGAGGACTTCTCATTCTCTGATTGCACATCTCAAAGCTGTATCAGGTGCTCTTTTTGGAGTAGTGGCTCTGTAGCCAGGAATTATTAAACATCAGTTTTTATTTTGCTTGGCATGAGGAGCCTGCACTGCTGGACTAAAACCACCCCCTCTAAGCTGGGCTTTAAGGGAGCAGGTAGATTTTTCCCAGAACAATCTGTGGTTTCTATCCACAGACTGAAAACACTCAAAACCTCTCAGCACTCGAATTTTGGCCCTTTCCCCCAGTATTTCTGCATGTGTAACAGAAGGCTGGATATCAGGAATAAGCTCTTCCCCCAGAGGGTGCTGGGCACTGCCCAGGCTCCCCAGGGAATGGGCACATTCCCAAGGCTCCAGAGCTCCAGTAATGTTTGGACAGCACTCCCAGGAAAGCACAAGGTGGGATTGTTGGGGGAGGGTCTGGGACAGGGACAGGAGCTGGATCCATGATCCTGATGGATCCCAACTCAGGGTATTCCATGATTTCCACCTAAACCCACCGTGGTGAGGTTGGCAGCTTAATTGGGAACGCACAGAGATGGACACTCCAGGAGTGGCTGTTTCCTCACAGAGTTTGGGGTTCTGCAAACAAAGTCCAGTTCTGGGGAAAAAAGAAAAAAAAAAAAAAAGAGAAAAATATTGAGAAAAGAATTACCTCCCCACCCTCCCCAGCTGAAATTTAGCAGCTCCACTGTGCTGGAAGTGAGCTCTGGAAGCTGGGAAGCAGTTCCAGGAAACCTTCCCCCAGTTCCTTGGCCCCAGCAGTGACATCAGAGGGAAATGCACATGGCCAAACTTCCCAGTGAGATACTGAGGTGACACCAGCCCTTGATCAAGCTTTATTCTTAATAAATAATAAAAAAAGTTCAAGGATTTGGTACGTTTTCAGTTATTTCATCTCTCTTCCCAGTGCCAACCACTCCCAGCTCTCCCACTTTGGGCAGGGTACAATGTCCTGCTTTCACCTCTCCCACCCAGTGGCATTTTTTCCCCAAACCCCCACCAATGTGCATTTTTGGAGGAGATAACCTCAGAAGGAGGCACCTTCTCCCTTCTCCACCCCTCACCTGGACATTGTTTTCCACACGGGTGATGTAAAGACAGAAAAAATTCCCTTGACAGTCCCGTGGGGATCTCAGGACAAAACCCAGCAGCTCTAATCTGCTCTGCAAAGGTGGAACACGGCCCTACAGGGCACAGTAGTGTTTGTTCAGGGGCCTTTTTCTGTCTGGAGCACTCCAGAGCTGCAGCTTTATCTGTTAGGATTTATCTTTTGCCAATAAAAGCAGTAGTTCTGGGATAATTCAAGGGTTTCACCAGAATCAGTAGGATTTTCACGTGGTTCTCTGCACTGTTTCTTTTTAGGGCAGGGTCAGAAAAAAATTCAAATAGAGAGAGGAGAAGGCAAGCAGAAATTCAGCAGAACTTCCCCAACTTCTGCACCAAATAAGCAGGGCACAAAAAGGAGGCATTATCCTGGAACTGGATTTAAATCAGATTGCTCATATCTTCCAAAAAGACGTAGAAATAATTCTTCTAATTATTTCTGATGAAATGCTGCTGGAAATTTTGGGTTCCTGACACAATTAAAATTCAAATGCAGCAAGAGCTCACACGTTTCCCTTGCTATGAATGCGTTCACTGAGCAGCTTGGAAAAAGAGATAAGAGGTTGGAGGGCTCTGTCCTTTTTCCCTGGAGTCACTGGGACAGCAGTAGGAATACACCTGCCTGCACATTAATGCACAGTTACAACAGGTTGCAGACGAGGAAAAATCCAGAGGTTGCAACAAAGGCTATTTTTGATGACTGGAGTTTTTTTGGGAACTGTTTGGTGGCAAAACCTGGATATCTGGAAGCAATTGCGACGTCACCAACTCACCCTTTTTCCAGTGGCGTGGAGCCATGGATTGGCAGTTGATTGGCTTCATTTACTGCCACATTTACAAACAATTACAGAGCAGCTGCCTCACTAAACCCTGGGTTTGTCTAAAAGCAGACTGAAATATTGACTGCAGCACAGTTTGAGTGAAAGAAATCCTGCAAAAATCAGAACATCTCCATCAAATCCCTTAACATTCCTCTCTCAAATCCGTGTGTAAAATGACAGGGAGATTTTGTGTGTTTTATGTCTTCAGGCAGCAAAGTATTCCCGTTGTATTCCATAGAATCATGGAATAGTTCGGGTTGGAAAGAACCTTAAATCTCCAAAATTCCACCCCCTGCCAGGGCAGGGACACCTTCCACTGTCCCAGGCTGCTCCAAGCCCCAGTGTCCAACCTGGCCTTGGGCACTGCCAGGGTTCCAGGGGCAGCCACAGCTTCTCTGGGCACCCTGTGCCAGGGCCTGCCCACCCTCCCAGGGAACAATTCCTTCCCAATATCCCATCTAAACCTGCTCTCTTTCCGCCACCTCTTTTGTTATTTACTCCCTAGAGCTAAAGAGAGAAGTCAAGTTTAGAGTCAAATTCCCAGACTAGTCTCCTGAAGGCTCAGGGAGCTTGAAGAGATCCAGAGTGTCCCACAGTGTCATCACAGCTGATCCTTGACAGACAAATCTGAGGTTCTTCCATCAGAACCAGTCCTGAACCTTCCTAAAAATTGATTTTTGCTGCTCTGTGGAGGAGGGCTCAGGAACATCCTCCCTGCCTTGGGAAGGGCAATAATGGGATTGGAATTTGGGAGAGGATTTAGGAGATAGATCCCCCTCTCTAGGGCTTCCACAGCGCTGGTGAAGAGCCAAGAGATTCTTTCCCTGTTCACCAATTTCCTCCTCCCTCAGTCATTCCCTGCAGTTGGGACAGCTCACCTGCTTGGAGGCAGCTGTTGGATGAAAGGAAGCAGGGATGGGATTGCTTCTGGCTGAATAACCCACTAAGCCCAAGACATTACACAACAAACCCCTCATTCCCACTTCCCCAGTTTCATCTTCCTCCTCTCCCCAGGGCATTTGTGGGGCTGGGATCCTCATCCCTGGAGGAGCCCAGCCTTTTTCATGGAGCTCATGGCTCATTTTCCCCACCACAGCAATTTCACAACTCAGTTTCCCTTTCCTAACCTTGCTCAGGCTGCTCCTTGTTTTTCATCCCAAGGCTTTGTGGCGTGTGCCTCAATTTTCCAGTTGAGAAATGATGTCCTGAGGGTCATCAAAACCACAGCTTGGGCTTTCTTCCTCACAAGAGATTCATTCACTACCTCATAAACCTCAGTATTAAGTAAGCTGAGCAATTATTTGTCCATTTTTATAAGCATTCACCTGAATCATCTGCACCCATGTACACACCCAGGGCCTGGCAGGAAGAGTTTCTACCGTGCTGCTGACAGGTATTTTAATAAAACCTTCTAAATTGCTTTATTTTTTCATTGAACAATATTAATAAATTAATAATGTTTGGGTCATTGGAAAGAAATATGACGGCAGGTTTGTTCTTGGATATTTATAAATGCACTGGAAGATCATGGAATGCCAACATGGTTTGGGTTGGAAGGGGCCCTACAGCTCATCCTGTTCCACTCCCTGCCATGGGCAGGGACAGGAGGACATCCTGGGGTAGTGGAAGGTGGCAGGGTATGGAACTGGATGAGCTTGAAGGTCCTTTCCAACCCAAACCATTCCCTATCCCACGATCCTACACCCAGGGAATCACTCAGATACCAACAGAACTGACACAACATAAAACCTCCTCAGAAAAGAGAAAGAGATTTTATGTGAAGCTGTTTGAAATAAAAATGATAATGACCAGTCTTCTTTCCATCTCAAATACTTTTTTCTGATTTCTTTTTTAAAAGATGCAATAAAAGCAGCCCTTTTCTATCATTTCTGAGCAGAACAGCTCAACTTTCAGCTGGAAAAGGTGATGTTCTACCAGGTATTTTTGTTCTGTATCCAGGAGGTCTCACCCAGGGTTCTGGATCGAATTGCACCCTGGAACAAATGTGGGTATGTTTGTTGATGATGTGTGTTTACATACTTCAAAGGCTGTAAAATAGAATTTTTCCTTTGACTGCATTCATACAGGGTTGGAAGAATTTCCTTGGTAGTATTCCTGTTCCACTGGGTAAGTGTGTGAAAAAATTAACTTTTACTATTTCACAACACCTTTCCTGGAGGTAAGAACCAGCTGGAGCGAGTCCAGAGAGCTATTCCACCTGGAATAACCCCATCCATCCATTCCAGGTTACCTGGAGAAGGGCTGGACAGAGGAGACACGCTAAACTAAAAAAACTACCGGGAACCAGATCCCACATCCTGCGGGGGCAGAATAAGGAGTAACAGGGAGTTTTTAACGGAGAGGTGAATACTGGGAGAGGTCCAGGAGAGTCTCCAGCCCTCTGCAACTCAGATGTTGCAAGAATTTCACCCACCTACGACTCAGGGAAGATTATTCGTTGATTCTCCAGCCCACCATGACTCACCTGTTTAACCTTCCTTTACCTCTTCCTAATCTGAATTCCTGAATGTGGGACACCCCACAAGGCACAGCTGCTTGGAAAGCAGGGCCATGGGCGCTGATGTTTCTGGTGAATCAGTCCTTCAAGCACAGGCCTGTAAAGCAAGAGAGAAGGAGGAACAGCTCAGCCTGTCCTGGAGCAGCCAGCTCAGAGCAAGCAGATCACAGAATCATGGAATATCCTGAGCAGGAAGGGACTCACAGGGACCATGGATCCAGCTCCTGGCCCTGCATAGACACCCCAATCACCCCACCCTGAGCATCCCTGGGAGCGCTGTCCAAACCGCCCTGGAGCTCGGGCAGCCCTGGGGCCGTGCCCATTCCCTGGGGAGCCTGGGCAGTGCCCAGCACCCTCTGGGGGAAGAGCCTTTCCCTGATCTCCAGCCTGAGCCAGCTCCAGCATTCCCTGGGTCCTGTCCCTGTCACAGAGAGCAGAGTCTGGAGCTGCAGCCCTTGGTGAGCTCTGACCTCAGTCTCCTCCAGCTGAACAAACCCAGTGCCCCCAGCTGCTCCTCATCCCGCCCCTCCAGACCCTTCCCCATCCCTGTGTCCCTCCTTTAGGCCCTCTTCCATCGATTTGGATCCCTTTATAACCTTCTGTTCTCCTCCCCAGCCTGCCTTGCTAAAGCTGCCTGAGCCTACCCTCCCTAGGGATGATCTCCTCTGGCAAAGAACTCCAAAGGTTGTCTCTGCGGGGCAGCAAAAGCCCGGTGTGCTGGGAAGAGGAGAGGCACAGGTGTACAGAGGAGTGGTGGAGAGGTGCCATTCCCATGGGATTAACCATCACTCCCCTCCTTCCCAAGCAGGCTGCAGAGAGCATGCAGCAAGGTGCCTCCAAGGGATGATTCCAAAGGCGCTTTCCCAAGCTTCTCATGCCACACACGTCCTTCCAGTCACACAGCTCCAGTGAAGGGCTTGTTCTGAATCACCAGCAGATTGAACGTCTTACCACATCCCAGTTGCGGGAAGAAATTCTGCTGGAATTGGACTGGGATTTACAGAATGATTCCAGAATCAAGGTGCTGCTGATTCCCTCAGGGACACTTTGTGGCACTGGGGCAGACTGCAACGTGGAAAGCCAGAATTTAAAGCAGTGGGTTCAGAAATGCTTCCTCAGCCAGGAAAAAGCCAGGGGAAGAAAACAGGCCTCAGGAAATAAAAAATATCTGTAAGACAATTATTTTTAAGTATTTGCAAGGGGAGATAGTCCAAACAGTGCCCTTTTAAAAGAGTGGGAAAGTGCAGCTAAATCTTTCTGAATGCCAACGGCCCTTTTGCATTTCATCCGGCAGGTCCCAGGTGGGTTTCAGATTAATTACCTCAAAATGCACTTGCTCACAGCTGGAGAGCAGCTGTGCAGCTCTGCAATACTCAGAGTTTAGGAAACTTGATCTTTTAAGTCTACAAAACCGTGCAGTCCAGAGAAATGCTTGATAGGAAACAATCAATGAATTCTGGCATTAAATTGAATTACAAAGCTGTTTCCTGAATTGCAGCAAGGAGCTTGTTGCCTTAAACCTACAAAACCTTTCCTGACTTCGCAGTGCAGAGCAGGAGCTGGATTTTGTATCTTGAAACAACGCCCTCTTCTCTTTTTCTTTGTTTCCTTCAGCACCTCCTTCTACCTCATGGATTGTATTTAAGTGATTGTCACACCCTGTCTGCAATGCACAAAGGTTTGTGCTGTCTGGTTATCCACTTAATCACAGAATCCCAGGATCCCCGAGGCTGGAAAAGCCCTCCCAGCCCATGGAGTCCCAGCTGTGCCCGATGCCCACCTTGTCCCCAGCCCAGAGCACTCAGTGCCACCTCCAGCCCTTCCTTGGGCACCTCACAAGGGCACTCCAAAGCTCCCTGGGCAGCCCCTGCCGAGGCCTGAGCACCCTTTCCATGCAGAAATTCCTGCTGCTGTCCAAGCTGAGCCTCCCCTGGCCCAGCCTGAGGCCCTTTCCCCTTGTCCTGTCCCTGTTCCCTGGGAGCAGAGCCCGACCCTGCCTGGCTGCCCCCTCCTGTCAGGGAGTTGTGCAGAGCCACAAGGTCCCCCCTGAGCCTCCTTTTCTCCAGGCTGAGCCCCTTTCCCAGCTCCCTCAGCCCCTCCTGGGGCTCCAGCCCCTTCCCCAGCTCCCTTCCCTTCCCTGGGTGTGCTCCAGTCTCTCAGTGTCCTTCTAGTGGGGGTCCCAAACCAGAGTGTGCAGAGGTGGCCTCCTGCCTGGCAGATGTGGCCACATCTGGGCTTCGTCTGTGACCTCTGGCTCAGAGTGAGTGCTCTCACCTGTTGTGTGTCCCGAGCTCCAGGCTTGCAGTGTCCTCTCATGGTTTGATATTATCTAGTACCTCCCCCATCCCAAGCAGAGCGGTTTGGGAAAATCCCAGGGGATCTCAGAGCCGTCCCATAGGAAAGGGGAAACCTCTGTGCATTCCCACAGATCTGGGAGCCAGGATGAAGCTGCTTTATCCACAAGTGGTTGTGCAAAGCCAGATTTTAGGCACCAACAGAAGCAAACCCAGGGCAGAGCTGGAGACTGGGAAGACCAGGAATGTGCAGGCTGTGGAATGAGCATGGAAATGCAGCCAAGGGGATATCGATCAGCCAGGTAAATTGCTTTTTGCAGCTGCCAACCCACTTGTTTTGCTGCTCCCATATAACACCACCAGCTCAGTCACCTCTGCCAGCCTTACGCAAACACCCCAATTTTCTCTTCCTGGATTCCCTCTCTTTTCCTTGTCTCACACACTTTGCCCAAACAACAGGGATAAATTATTCCGTAGGATCTTCACGCCCATCTTTAGACGTGACAGCAACAAAGACACTTCTCACAGTCTCAGTGATGCACACAGCTAAACTTGAATTACTGCTGAACAGAAAAACACACCAGCCTTATCTGAGGAGCTGTAGCACCTCTGGAAATCATGAGCTGATCAGCAGCAGCGTTCAAGTTCCTTGTTTTTCTAGGAGCATTAATATTTAGGTCTTCCTGCCTGAAACATTTGGAAACCCTCGTTAAAAATGTTGTAGGACAAGCCAGGCTCCGCAGTGTCTGTTTGGAAATCCAGCCCTTACAGCACAGGAAAAGCCACACATGGGGCAGAAAGGATAAAATCGACTTCAAAAGGAGCAACTGAGGGTTTCAGCACCACCCCGAGTCCCCAAGTGGATCAAGCAAGCACAGAGTGCATCATGGTTGTGTTGGAAAAAACCAAGGAGCAAGGCATGGCACTGATTAGCAGCTCTGAAGAGGCAGCACAGGGAATTTGTGCTAAGTTTGTGCAGCTTGAGTTTAGGTGAGGGGTGGTTAGGGGATATGTCAGAGATTGCAGGGGGTGGCAGGGCACTCCAGGAGGTCAGCCCACCTTCCTAATGACCCTCATTCAGAGCAGCCAGGCCTTTTGGCCTCAAAGGCCCTTTGCAGAGGCTGATTGCTCCCCATGACACATCACTGAGCGTTGAAGTGGCGATTTGTACCAAACTGGATCAAGAAACCACGGAGGTTTTGCCGTGGCAGCTGGGGAAAGTGAGCCCACACCTCTGGATCTGCTGGAACCACAAACTCTGTGGTTGCTATTGGAATTCACGGCTCAGCTGATGAGCAGGAGAGGGGAATACCAGCTTGGAGATTTAGATATTCCAGAGGGTCAGCAGAACGAGGAGTTTAACAATTCTATGATGACCTGCAGCCTTTGGGGGCTGCTGCTTGTGCCACCCCTGCCATGGGCAGGGACAGCTCCCACTGTCCCAGTGTCCAGCCTGGCCTTGGGCACTGCCAGGGATCCAGGGGCAGCCACAGCTTCTCTGGGCACCCTGTGCCAGGGCCTGCCCACCCTCCCAGGGAACAATTCCTTGCCAATATCCCACCCATCCCTGCCCTCTGGCACTGGGATGCCACTCCCTGTGTCCTGTCCCTCCAACCTTGGAAAAAGTCCTTCTCCATCTTTCTCCTCAGCTCCCGAAAGGTTCTCATGAGGTCACAACACATTCACTGGCCAAGAGGGAAGGACAAACAGCTCAGCCTGTCCTGGAGCAGCCAGCTTGAGCTTCTACCACGAGCAAATCAGAGAATCATGGAATATCCTGAGCTGGAAGGGATCCATAAGGATCATCAGCTCCAGTCCCTGCACAGACTCCCCAACAATCCCACCCTGAGCATCCCTGGGAGCGCTGTCCAAAGACCCCTGGAGCTCTGGCAGCCTCGGGGCCGTGCCCATTCCCTGGGGAGCCTGGGCAGTGCCCAGCACCCTCTGGGTCTGATCTCCAACCTAAACCTCCCCTGACACAGCTCCACGTCCTTTTGAAGTTGGCTGAGTTTCTTCGTTGAGAAGATTCTGGATCACATAACTGGCACGTGAATCCCAGGTAATTCCTGAGGCCTTGTTTCATCCTCACAGACTCAGCTGGCCGAGCTGATTGCATTTACCTGTCATTTCTCTACTCGAAACAAAGTTTGTTGGGCTTTTTTTTTTTTCCCCCAAAGTAATTGGAAAGAGATGAAAGCAACCCTCTGGAGAGTCAGGGGGATTTTGTGAGACCTGTGGGCAAACCTTGATTCCTATTTATCCTCCCTGCACAGGTCATCTCTGTCTTGGGGGACCCCTGACCTGCATAATGCCTACAGAATCAGGAGGAAATTAGGAAAGAGAATTTCATTTAAAACACATCCCATTTAAAAGTAATTCAGTGGCAAATCCAGCCATGTAGAAAAAATGACTTTGCAAATAGGTGACAGTAATTAATGGTCACACTTGATCATCTTAAGGTCTTTTCCAACCTAAACAATTCTATGATTCCATGATCCCTTCCTGGAAAAACCTTGTTGTTAAGAGCTCTTTGATGTTCTAAACATATCCTGATACTAAGATTTTACAAAGAAAAAGTAAAAGTTGGAGATAAATGGGCAAAATAAATTCTTGCTGGGGACACAACCTAAACAAACCTCAGGCAAAACAGGGAGGTGCTAATGGCTGTGTTTTATCAAAGTTAGACTGATAATTACATTATTACCAGTGGTTTTTTTCATATTAAATATTGACTTCACTGACCTGCAGTCACCTACCTGTGTTTTTTGAGGCTGACCACTCATCTTCTGCCATAAAATGATTTTTATCTGGTTTATTAAAATGGATATTATTTCTCTTGCCAGCTGAGGTGGTTGAATTCACTGCTGGCTTAGATCAAGCTGCAATTTTAGCTTCCCATTTTATACAACCTGGACTACAGTAGTCAGAACTCCCCACTACTTTCTTTGCATGGCAAGGCAGCAAATTCCTTCATCCCAGAACTGACTGTCAAGATCAAATTTAATCTCAGGAGAAGTAAAAGGCACAACTCAAGTGAGGCAACAGAACAGACCTCTTCTTCCATGTTCTCCTTTTTTCCCTGTGCTCCTTCAGCACTACAGTTTCCTGTGAAAACTGAAATTAATCTCTGAAAATATTGTCTTCACTTATAATCTTGTAAAACGTTTCTGCAGTTGGTTTGCAGCCAACTATCACAATTCCAGCCTGTAATTAAGACCTTTATAAGTTCTTAATTTTTTTTTTAATTTTTTTTTTGTAGGCTTCTTACAAGGATCTTCCTAAATTTGCCATTCTCCTTGTGATTCATGTATCAAAGACAAATATAGAATATTCTGGAATTTTTAAGCAAGGAATGTGTGGCTAATTCACCACTCAAGCACAAACTCCTGCATGTGGGGAAAGAGGAATTGGTGCTTTTAGGGTCCTGCATCCACGGAAGTGAGGGCAGCTTGAGCCACGTGATGATCCTGCAGCCTTCCAGCTGGGAATGGTGTCCCAGAAAGAGCCAGGAAAGAACCCCCAGCACAGGGAGGACATGGAGCTGTTGGAATGAGTCCAGGGGAGGCCATGGAGATGATAAAGAAAGGCTGGGAGAGCTGGGATTGTTCAGCATGGAGAAGAGAAGCCCTGGGGTGACCTCATTGTGGCCTTTCAGGACCCGAAGGGGCTGACAAGAAACAAGGAGAGAGATTTTGGACAAAGATGGGGAGCCAGGACACAGGGAATGGCTTCCCAGTGCCAGAGGGCAGGGATGGATGGGATATTGGGCAGGAATTGTTCCCTGTGAGGGTGGGCAGGCCCTGGCACAGGGTGCCCAGAGAAGCTGTGGCTGCCCCTGGATCCCTGGCAGTGCCCAAGGCCAGGTTGGACACTGGGGCTTGGAGCAGCCTGGGACAGTGGAAGGTGTCCCTGCCCAGGGCAGGGGTGGCACTGGATGGGCTTTAAGGTCCTTTCAGCCCAAACCATTCCATAATTCTGTGATTCCAGTGCTGTTCCTGCCATGTCTCAGTTTTCACAGAATCATGGAATTCCCTGCCTTGGAAGGGATCCACCAGAATTCCAGCTCCTGCCGCTGTACAGGACTACCCCAAACTTTTGTGCTGTTTAAGCCGGTGCTTCCCTAAACCCCTACAGTCCTTCTCCAACCCTTCCAGCCGTGCAGTACCTGCTCCAAACCCTCACACTGTGCTTCTGCAGCATCCAGCTTTCCCAGCCCCTCAGCTGTGCCCACAGCTCTGGGACTGCTCCAAGACTTTGCTTTGTTTCAAAATGCTCCTGGAATGTCCATCCTGCCATTGCACATGTTGGCTGCACCCCCAAACTATGACCGGCCCTCCTACAAGCAGGTTTGAGGCTGTCCACAGCTGTTATTCCTGTTCCCAGATCCAGCTTGGATACCTCTATTGCGAGTCCAGCCATATTCAAGACACAGGGTTTGGGGTGAGAAAGGGGGGATTTGTCACAGGTCAGAGTGGGGATTGAGACCAGGCCTCTCCTCAGCACAGAACAGCTGCCTTGGGGACTTCCAGGCACACATGGGCTGCTGTTATCCTCAGTGGGACTTTTTGGAAGTGGAAGCTCATTAACATCAGGGCAGTCTGCAGCATCTGGCCACAAGAACATCAATTAGTTGCCTACCAAGTCATCCAGCAGCAAACAAAGGCAGATTTCCAGCGTTCAGACCAAATGGGTTTGTAAAAGAAATAGGCTACAAGTTCAGGCAGCCGGTGCCAAGTCAACTCTGTGTTCACCAGGTTTGCTACAAGGAACAGAGGAAATGGAGGTTTGGCTTTCTAACAAAGGAACATCCTTCGGGACCTAAAGAAAGGAAAAAAAAAAAAAACATTTCCTGGCTGCCACTCCAACTGAGGATGCAGAGCTGGTCTGGAGAAATCCTTTTTTCCCTCAGAAAAAAAAAGACACCGCTGTACTTACCCTTCCTCGAGTCACTGCATCTTTCTGCATCCAATTTCCATCGTCCCTGCCTGTGGACAGCTCTGCTGAATCTGCTGTAATTGGAAGCAATTCAAAAGGAAACACGAAGGAGTTCCATGGAACTGGTGCTGTCAATCAAAAGCATTCCAGCAGCTGGGAGCACCTTGGAGATGTTCCCAAGGCTTGGGAATTAGAGGCACCCACAGTGATTTTTAAAAATAGGGGAAGTACCCAAGGCAAAGAAAAACTGCAGCAGAGGAATGAGTTGAACCTACTCCCAGTGAATTCCAGGATTTGAGCTGTTCCTCTTCACTGCCAGCAGAATAATGGAAACTCATCCCTGGAAGAACTAAAATCCACGGCCAAAGCCTTGACTGCAGACACGTTGCTGACACAACTGCCACGATTCAGGTGCTGAGCTCACTGCACTTCCCCCTTTCCTGCTCTCCAGTTCCTCTTGCTGGCAATGGGATTTTTGGAGAAAGCAGAAAGCTATCCCAAAGCTAGAAGAAAGTGGGATTTTTGACACTGGCTTGAAGCAAAGATAGATCAGCCCCAAACTTTGAGATGCCCCAGAGATAGAGCCACAGTTTAAAATCTCTTTTTTGTTAAGCATCATCACCGTCACCATCCAGATTCACCGGCATGCATCAGCTTTTCCACAGGATGCTTTGTCCATCCCAGGGTTTCATGGGACATTCCCATGACCAGGCCTTGGGACGTTTGGATGGCCAAGAGGATCAGCTGTCCCTCTGCCCAGCTGTCTGACATCTGCTGCCCAGGTGCTGCAGGAACAGCAAACCCAGGGCGCTGGGCATGCAGCAGCTCGGGGTAGCAGCTCCGGGATGCCCAGGTGAGCAGCAGCTCATCCCGAGACAGCCGGGAGCCAGCCCTGAGCCTCACCTGCTCCACACAGAGTTTGTGCCAAGGGAATATCGGACAAACATTGCCAATCTCCTTATCTGATGACATAAAAGAGCAGGAACAGCATGGAATCATGGAAAGAACCACGGAATGGTTTGGGATGTAAGGGACCTTAAGGGTCAGTTTACTCCCACCCCCTGCCATGGGCAGGGACATCTTCCACTATCCCACGGTGCTCCAAGCCCTGTCCAACCTGACCTGGAGCACAACAAACACCACTGAAGAGTCAAACTCCTGCCTGTCTTGTGGTTTTATCCATGACTGATACCAAATTAAACCGAAGGGATTAAATGAGGCTTTCCAATGAATTTACACCAGGTTTAACCTGGCGAGCACAGAGCAAACTTGGCATCAGGTGCATGAACCTGCAGCCTGTTTCTTTTACAAACCAGTTTGGATTTACGTAAGGCCTCTCTGTGGGTTTCACATAGCAAATATCAACAGAAAATTGTTTCTAAGCACAATTCTGCAGTAAATTCAATGAAATTTTGCTTAATCATACATAAAAGCCTGGAGAGATAAAACCAAACCAGTCCCAGGCTGGCTGGGCAGAAACAGGCCAAACACCAAGAAGGATCTCATCCAAGCCGGAATTTATTTGGGATGGATTAAAAGCCGCAGAGGCTGAAGGAGGAGAATTAGTAAAACCCAAAGAAAGCAGAAGGCAGTGGTCAGCAACTCCCTGCCAAGGAGCAGAGACAGGCTCCCTGTGTATGCACTGCCTGGAAAAGAAGCATTGGAAGTTGTGAGCATGGGGACAAACTGGATTATCAGCGGGGATCCAGCAGCAACAGCCCCAGTCTCGCAGGGATTGTGGACCCGAGGTAATGAGTGCAAGGTCTAAAATCAACAGCAGTGACCTCACAGACACCCCTGGAACAGACCCCTGATTAAATCAGAGGCAGTGCTGCTATTGTGCAGCAATTCCAGTTTTCCTGCCTTTGGCTGCTCGGTGGCACCCAGCAGTGCCACTGTGGGGTGCGTGGGAAGGCATTCCAAAACAACATGGAAAAGGGGAGCACTTTGGGGCTGTGTTTCCACAGTCGTGCAATAAACCCTCAAAATTCAGGGATCTGTGGGAAGAATCCCAGAATGGTTTGGGTTGGAAGGGACCTCAAAGCCCCTCCAGTGCCCCCCCTGCCATGGGCAGGGACACCTCCCACTGTCCCAGGCTGCTCCAAGCCCCAGTGTCCAACCTGGCCTTGGGCACTGCCAGGGATCCAGGGACAGCCACAGCTTCTCTGGGCACCCTGTGCCAGGGCCTGCCCACCCTCGCAGGGAACAATTCCTTCCCAATATCCCATCCATCCCTGCCCAGTGCCAGTGGGAAGCCATTCCTTTTGTCCTGTCATTCCAGGCCCTTATGATTGTCCCTCTCCATGCTTTCTGTGGGTTCCTTCAGGCACAAACCTCTCCCACCCTCTATCCCAGGATGAGATCCCAGGCTCCAGCCTGAACCCACACTGGTGCTGGTAGAACAAAATTCCATGAAATATCCATGAGAATCCTGACTCCTCTTTGGCTCTGGGCTGCCCTGGAGAAGCACATCCCAAATTGTGGCTTGCAGCTGATGACGAATTTTGATTATTGTTAAATAAAGGCATTTAAACTGTGGAAAACCTGTAACATTTGCTGTCTTCACGTTATTAAAACAAATAAAAGGAAAAATTCACATTCCAAGACCTGATTGCAGACCAGGAATCTGGAATTTGGCTGGGTTTTTGACACACCGACGTTTCCATGCCTGATCCTTCCAGAGCCGTTGGATAAATTGAGGTGCTTTCTCAATAACAACACAAGCAGCCCTTGGGAATCCTCTTGGAAAAGGAGCTGTTCAGACACACGGAGATTCATTCCCACCCCTTGCATCCAGGGGACACATGCCAAGGATTTAGGAGTGCATCAGCCGGCAAGGCTGAGGGGGAATTTGAGACAGCTCCTGAGGGAATCTGATGATGCAAGAGATGCACCGCTAATGAGCCACTTAACTGGAAGCAGCTCGACATGAAAGGCTGATGTCAAGGACTGCAGGAAGCTTTTCTTGCTGATTCATATGGATCTGGACCTCTGCACCCAGAAAGCCTCTTGCACCCTGCTCATTAATCCCGCTCCGGCTTGTCCAAGCACCCAGCTGCTTCCAGGAACCAGGAGTTTGGCAAGACTTGGGCTGATGCTTTGGGCTTCATTTTTGTAGGAAGAAGAGGGGAGAGACTTTTTCTTTCTCATTACAATGACGCGGTTCAGCTCCTTTTATTTATCTCTCCCCATAAATCAGAGTGATTTGGGGAAGGTAAGACTTTCCGTTCAGAAATGGAGGCCTTTGTTTAGGGGAGATGCTTAAGTTGCTGATATTATTGCCCAACTAAGCTGGCGTTGTTTAGTCCACATAATCCACTTAGTGTAGGACAGGCACTTTCTGTATCTTCTCCACTTGCTGCCAGAACCTAAAACAGTGCACCCAAAGCTTAATTTTGCTGTGGTTATAAAAATCTGGCCTGGCCACTTGGTTTTCTTTCAGAGGGGATGTTGTGGATGCACTTCAGAGTAGAGTTCTGTACTTACCAGAGGGAAAATGAGGAAAAATGGACCTTAAAGCCCATCCAGTGCCACCCCCTGCCATGGGCAGGGACACCTCCCACTGTCCCAGGCTGCTCCAAGTCCAGCCTGGCCTTGGACACTTCCAGGGCTTCAGGGGCAGCCACAGCTTCTCTGGGCACCCTGTGCCAGGGCCTGCCCACCCTCACTGCCAGGAATTCCTTTCCAATATCCCATCTAATCCTTCTCTCTTTTGGTTTGAACCCATTCCCCCTTGTCCTGTCACTGCAACACTTTTGCCTTTCATATTCAGAAATAGCACAACGTATTTTTTACTTCATTTCTTGCCTCCCTGTTCCCCAAAACGAGAGATTCCGTGACTCCCTATGCTTGGCCCAGAAGAGAAAAGTGATAAAAGCAATAGAGTTTGGGTTGAATCTTTTTCTTCCGGTGGGAAGTGACTGGATAATTGCACTTTGTTAAAGAATAAATGAATAAAAAAGAGAGAAAGGCAAGGTTTTGATGGGTTCTCTTCTACCTCGAGTGATAATTAAGACGTCAGAGGCCTGAAGGACTTGAAGTTTGCTGCGATTTAGGGTCGCACATCAGATTTGGCAGCTCTGCCCTAGAGCTGGGTTTGCTGAGGCAGCTCCCGGAGGATTTTTGCTGCCTGTAAAACACCTCCTCCTCTCCCAGCTACTTCCCTCTCCAGCCCCACAAGATCAAAGAATAAGGAACAAATGGAACTATTTCTTTACAACTTCAAGGTAAACCTAATCTGCTGTAAAGCTGCAAAAAGCAGTGAGGAGCTGCTCTTCCCTAGGTTTCTGCACCAGGAGCTGGAGGGATGAAGGAAGTGCATCCACACGGGGCAGCGGGAGCTGTGAGGTGGCAAAACCCAGGTCAGATTTCAGGGAATAAAGTAGACTTGGAATTGTGGGCGTTTGCACTTTGGGCCTTCTCATCTCCAGCCAGGATGAAATGAAGATCAAAAGGTCCCTAATCCCGGTTTTTGGCTCAGGGTCAGCCCTGGGAGCAGACAAGTCTGAAGCCAGCCTTAATAAAACAGTTCCTGAGGTCAATTCCTGCACTGGTGGGTTAAGGAAAGGTGGGAGGAGATGAATCACATCTTTGGGATCTGCTGTCCTGGAAGGAAAACAATTACAGGTGAGGCTGTGGCTAGAGGGTACTGGACATACAGGACATGAACTGGGAAAAGCCTGGATGAAATGGAAACAAAATGGGAAAACCCCCCATGTACTGATAAAAAGCATTGGACTTTGACTTTGAGAGACAGAGAGCAGGACAGGTGCTGGAGGCTGCTTTTCTTGGCAGCATCTGCTCCTGCCTCACTTCAGCTGCTCTGGTTGCATCCTTCTGCCAGGAACACACAAACCCCAACCCCAGATCAGTCCCAGCCACAGCCAATATTCCCAGGATGTTAAAGAAAGAGAAAGGGAACATCCATCAGTAAGTCCAAAAGCAGCCAATCCCTGATATTGCTCAGGTTCATACGAGGACTGCCTGATACGGTGCTGGTTTTGGTCATGATTGAGCCCTTTCCATTTATTCTGGAATAAAAAGTCCTCTTATTCCAGCCCAAACGTGCTGTCAAGGACTTGGGAATAACTTTTATATGTCACAGCACTTGGGCTGTGAAGAATTAAAAGAGAGGATCTTTAACCTGACACGTTACCAACAAAGTATCTTAGACTGGATGGTTTTATTCAGGAACCTGGATTATCAGATTTTATCCAGGGTGGGTAGCTTGGATTGTCAGGATTGTTATGAGGTTTGATGCATTTCCACAATCCCCAGGGAATATTTCTCTGCACCAGACACGCTTACACATGACAGCATGGAATGTGTTTGCCTTTGCAGGGAAAAAAATCCCTCCTGTTTAGCCATTTCCTGGGAGGGCTTTGTTTTCAGGTATTACCCAAACACCGTGAGCAATGAACATTTGCAAACGCACTTCCCAGGACACAGCATTCCAGCCCTGGAAAGATCCACTGTCCTTTCCCAGCTTCCCAGGGGATTTTTCAGCACTTTGTACTTGTGGTTTCCTACAGGACACGAGGCCGAAATCCAGATGGATTCAATTACCTGGAAACAACCCCAGTACACTCCTATTTCTCTGGTTATTGTGTCGTAGTTTTGTGGAAGGGAAATGTGGAATTAACACACCCCACACCACTTCCAGTCCTGGAATATCGACCGCAGGTCAATAGGATGGCCCTGCCAGCAAATCCAAGGTCATCCCCATCCACAGGGAAGTCACAGCAGGAGCTGGAACAGCAAATCCAGAGAGAAAAGCCTTACAAAGAGCCCTGCTCGGCTTTGTTTAATGCCCAGCAAACACTGAGGGAACAGTTAAACACAGATTTAATCCCTGTCGTGTTGTGTCCTGCTGTTTCAAGTCTGTTGGAGTCAATAGGATATTCCTGCTCTTTACAATCCTGGGATATTTTAAGTGTCCTGGCCTCGCTGGCACACCAGGCACTGGTGGGGTTTTGGAGCATCGCTTTTAAGGCCTTAAAACACAGGTGGGAAAGAACACAATGCTGCCATACCTGTAACATTTAGAACTGTGGGGGTTTTCCTGGTCCTGATATTCAGCATGATTTGTCTAATAAACAGCAAACATTAATAACAAACAAACAAACAAACAAACAAACAAACAAACTAGAAGAAACAGCCCCAATGCATAGAAAAATATCCAAGATTTAATTAAATACGAAATAACTTCTCAGTCAAAGAAATGGCCTCTGTGTGTGGTTTATGGTGTATCACGGTCAGAGAATTGTGGAGTCATGGAATGATTTGGGTGGGAAGGGGTTTAAATCCCACCCAGTGCCACCCCAGCCATGGGCAGGGACACCTTCCACTGTCCCAGGCTGCTCCAAGCCCCAGTGTCCAACCTGGCCTTGGACAGGAATCCAGGGGCAGTCACACCTTCACAGGGCCTCCCACCCTCGCAGGGAACAATTCCTTCCCAATATTCCATCTAAAGCTCTTTTTTTAGCCTAAAACCGTTTCCCCTTCTCCTACTGATCAGCTCCTACCTGGGTTGTTTTGCCCACGTGCCTCTTGCTCACTGTTGATTTCCCCTTCCCACCTCTTCTACACTCCTGTCACATTTAAGAACGGGTCATTATCCTGAGGAATCCAGTATTTCATCCCATCTCTCTATACAGAGATGCTGACACAATTTGGGATCACTGAAAAGCGGAATGACATTTTTGCCGTGGATAAAACAGAAGAAACCTTTGTAAAAGCTCATTCTGGTGAATCTGGGACCACAGTGAAGGAACTGCAGTCACTCTGTGCTCCACATATCCATACATTAAACCCCAAACCTACACAAAACCCAAAGTTCACTTCCCCTGAGGCTTTTTCCTCACTTGGCATCTTCTCAAAGTTATCCTCAGCTTCCAATCGACAGCGGTGGAAAAGGAATTCCAGCACTTTCCTCCTTCCACAGCCAGCAGTAGAAAACCGAGGAAATTCGGTGTTTTAATGCAGAACAAAATTTGTGCGTTTCATGATCCCCCTCTAGTGACTTTTTTTGGGAATTTCACTATGGATAAAACAGGACACACAGCCAGGCAATTCAGCCTGAGGACACAGGACCCTGGCAATTCACTCCTCTTTTAAAGGACTCGGGTGCACAAAACCCAAGGGTATTTTTCAAAGGAAATTGAAATGATTTTCAGTAGAAAAGGATTCACAAAGTGGGAAGTTCATTCCTCCCAGTTACGAGCAGCTCATCCCAAGTTTTCCACATCAGCAGTTTGGTTCTGAATTCCTGTCCCTTCTTCCCTTGAACACATTTTGCCTTGGCCTTGGCAGTCACCTTGTGGGGTTACATAACTCAGTGACACACTTCCCCTGCCCTGATTTCCCAGGTAACCTTCCAGCTGTTTTTCCTGGGGGAAAGAGGACCTTGTTCTGAGCAGGTCTGGAACTTCCAGCTCTGGATTTCCTCAGGACAAAAAACTTAACCCAGGAGTCTTCATAAATACAATAATCTTTATGCCCAGACTCCAGAAGTAATCTCAGCATGGATGAATTTGGATATAATCCCCAAAAAACCAAAATCAGAGTTAATATCACACTGGTTTGGAGAATTTAAACTTTATTTTTTATCAGGGTTTAAATTCATCAGGTGGCTTTAGGTCCACTGACCTCAGTTTTATTCAGATGTCAAAATTCCTCATAGTGGAAATAAGGGATAATGCAAGAAAGACTCCCACAGGATAATATTTCCACAAGGAGAAACTACCAAAAAGCACAGGAAAAGTCTAGGAAAACATCATTCCTCACGTTAAAAAATTCCCAAGTGCATTTTCGAGAGGGGATACCAGAGGCCAGGAGCCTGCACAGTATATTCCCAACTCCACAGTGAGGGAATGAACTGTGGGGTTCAAATCTCCATCAATCCAATGGCATTGCAGGATTCAATTCTTTTGAAAAGCTAAAATACTGCTTGGGTTATCCTGGCAGCCAGGTCTAACTGGAAAATGCCCCGAATTCCCAAATCCCAGCCTGCAGTTTCTCGGGAATGCAGCAGCAGTTGCTTGCTATGATCTTTGGGATGTTAAGGATTAAGTGACTTTTCCAAGGAACATTCTCTGGGAGCACAGCCTTTTCTGCCCTTCCCAACTCCAGCTTAAATTCTTGTGATCAGCTGGGGAATTCTGGGGCTGCTGGACTGGAATCCTGGCCCCAAAGCAAAGCTCTTGGCCTCCCCCCACACCCCCCAATGTCTGGAATCCCAGAGCTCATGTGGAGCATCTGATGTCACCAAAGGAGGCCACCAGAGCTCCAGCACTCCAAGATCAGGGAATGGTTTGGGTTGGAAGGACCTCAAAGCCCATCCAGTGGGCAGAGACACCTTCCACGGTCCCAAGTTGCTCCAAGCCCTGTCCAGCCTGGCCTGGAGCTGATTTGGTTCATTCCAGGTGCAGGTAAAAGCTGTTTGCACTGAGAAGTGCAGCCTTGGGGGGATCTTCCAGGTCCCTTCCCTCCCATCCCATCCTCCCATCCCATTCCCATTCCCATTCCCATTCCCATTCCCATTCCCATTNGTGACTCTCTGAATCCCAGCACAGAAGCCTCTGGTCATTTTTTTCCACACATTTTCCTATCACCCCCATTCCCACTGGTCAGGTTTTATCCTGTGCAAGTTGTTCCTCTCTGGTTTTTGCTCGTGCTGATGTTTTAAGCGACAGAATTGCTCCAGTTTTCCCCCCATTTCACTCTGCCTGTGTCGTGGATTTATTTCAGTTCCCTGACACAGGGCAGGGAAGCAAATGATCCCTCATTTCAGAATTTGGGACACTCAGTTCCAGGCTATCCTGCACAATCTTAAGTAGACCTGGTTTCACTGGCACAAAATCCCCTTTTTGGCTGGGCTAAATTTATTCCACAGCACTCCTCAATCTATTTAGCTCTGGCTAAACCCTTTCATTCCCTCTCCCTTCAATCACTGGACTTTGTAAAGGATCAATTCCGTCTCAGAGATGGAAAATTTACCTCATTTCTGACTCCAGTAATTTCACAGAGGAACTGATGGAGTGATTCTCTTTTGGGAAGAAAAAGCAATTCTGCCTTGATTGTGTTAGTTACCTCCAAATGTATTTTCAATTCTAATTTACTGCCTCTTTTGTGTCTTTCATACCTGTTGTTCCATTTTTTTAATGGTGTAAATTATAACAGAATCTGTCAATTTATTTTGGGATGAGCTGTGACTCCAAAATAACAAATGATTCATTGTAAAATTTAGCACCAAACCTGAGAAGAGCCAGAAGAAATAACTGTGAAATACAGTTAGGACATGGAATATCTGGGATGATTCCCAATCAGATGAATATAGGGAATCCTGCCATATCCGTTTCTGGCAAAGCTGCTGCCAACAGGGTCACAGAATCCCAGATTTGTCTGGTTTGGAATAGACCTTAAAGCTCATGTCATTCCACTGACGACACTTTCCACTATCCCAGGTTGCTCCAAGCCCCATCCAGGTGATGAAATCCAGGGAGAATTATCCTAAAATTCAGTTAGGAAAGAGGTTCCAACCCCATTTTGCAACAGATACAGAAGAACAGGATGAATAAAGTGAATCCCCTGGTTCAATGCCACAACAGAAAGGGAGAACACCTTTATCTTCCCCCTTATCCCCAAGATCTGGAGTGATTTCCAGTGCTCCACCACTTTCTTGGAGTGCCTTGTGGAATTAACTCTTTTAAATGACTTTTTAAACGACTTGGACCCACACCTTTGTGATCAAGGGTGTGTAATTGCCGGGTAAAAAGGCAGAAACCCCAGGGTTAAATAATTGCTGGATCGTAAAACCGAGGATTTAATTCCCAGTGGAGGAGTGGGAAAGTGCCTCTCTGGAAGGTGGAACCACCCTGCAGAGGCTTCGGCCACCCCACTGATCAAGGGCTGATCACACCCACACCCCTGATAAGGAGCTGCCCTTATCAGTGAGCAGTTGCCACCTTTTCCCTGAGATCAAGGGAGATTCTCTCTTTCATGGAGGAGCTGTGAAAATGAGGCAAAGGACTCAGCCCCACAGGATTTTCCCAGCAGGAAAAGCAGTGGATGTTGGGGTGGGAGAACATCCAGCAGCACCACGCAGGTGGAGGTTGGACCTGTTACACCGTCACAGCCTGGACGTGTCTCTGAGCCTCTGAGCAAACCCTGTCAGAGCCTGGTGTTTGTTCCCAGTGAAATCTGTCCTGTGGGATAGGATGACTCCAAAAAGTCCTCTCCTTACCTGCCCTGGGATTCCTGAGCACCTGGAGGGCTCCTCCTCCCCTTCTCCCCCACAGTGAAGCTACAAAAGGAGAGATTTTCCCCTCTACACATCACCTAGTTAGGATCCTCTGCTTGCTCTCCAATCCCAGATTTTCCATCCAGATGCTTGTCCTGAAAATAGCACCCAACAATTTAGGATTTGGTATTTTTATAATGTAGATTTCCCATGTGCTTTGTTACCAAAACACACGTTCATCAGTAAAATCCCAGTGCAGTGCAGTTATGCTGATTAATGTGTGCACTGAGGTAAAAATCATGGAATTCCAGAATGGTTTAGGTTTGAAGGGGCCTTTAAGATGGTCTCACCCCACCCCCTGCCTTGGGCAGGGACACCTTCCACTGTCCCAGGCTGCTCCAAGCTCCCAGCCTGGCCTTGGACACTTCTGGGAATCCAGGGGCAGCCACAGCTTCTCTGGGCACCCTGTGCCAGGGCCTGCCCACCCTCACAGGGAACAATTCCTTCCCAATATCCCACCTAAATTTCCCCTCTGTGAATCTGAACCCACTCCCCCTTGTCCTGTCCCTCCAGTTCCTGTTGCAGGGTCACTCTCCATTTCCCTGTATCCCTTCAGACCCTGGAAGGAGCTCTGAGGTTTCCACAGAACCTTCTCCTCTCCAGGCTGAGCATTCCCAGCTCTCCCTGCCAGCCTCCCAGCCCAGCTGTGATCCAGTGGGTGGCATCCTGCCCATGGCAGGGGTGGGAATGAGATGATCTTTAAGGTCCCTTCCAATCCAAACTCTTCTGGGGTTCTCTGTTTCCATGAACCACCTTTTCAGGGGTAGGCAGTACTTTTATTGATCTGTCTTCACTGCTGCTTTAAGGAGCTTTGGATAAACTCAGCCCAGCTCCTGTCTGAGAGCTGAAGGGCAGAGCCCAGTGTGGGGGTCTTCACTCCCCAAATCAGAGCTGCCTCCTCTTTGAACTTCTTTTTTTGCTCCCCTGAGTGCTCTACTCTGCATTTAGTACCCCATGAAATGCCCTTTCCCCTGCCTTTAATTAAAAAGTGCAGCGAATGATTTCACAGCCCTGCTCCTAAAAGTTGATTGTCTTGATTAAATTCCTGACCCTGTCAGAACAAATTGGATATTTGCTTTGCAGGAATTATTTCTCACATGATGCCTTTGATTGGTGTTAATTATGTTGTCTTCAACCTCTCACTGATTGCATCTGCCCAGATCCTTCCGATGTCCAGCCCAGAGTGGTCTGTTCAGCTTTTTAAACACTAATTTTTTTCCTCCAAAACTGCTTCAGCGGGGTAAAAATTTAACAGAAATCACTCTGAGTGGGTTGTGCCAGGGGAATATTAAGAAAATCTCCTCACTGGAAAGGTTGTCAAGCTCTGGAAACAGGCTGCTCAAGGAATTAAGAGTCCCCATCCCTGGAGATGTTCAAGAATGTGTAGGTGTGGCCCTTGGGAACATGGTTTAGTGGTGGCCCTGGCAGTGCTGGCTGACCTTGGAGATTTTTCCCAACCTTATCAATTCCATGATTTAATTTTCTGTTAAATCTGTAAACAACTGTACAACTCAAGGAGATACAGATTAAACCTGTCGCTCCTTTACGGTATTTTCTCTAAATAATGCAAAAACTATCCTGCCAAAAATCTATTTCTTGGTAAAATATTTGATCTAAAAAAAGGAATGGGTAAGTTTCAGGTGTATGAAGATGCTCTGAAAACAGGGAAAACTAAAAATACCCAGCCAGAGTAGAGTCAAGGGGCAAGAACAGGTCAGTGGTAAGAATTTACATCACTGTAAACATAATTCTGTATTTATAGCTCCCAGCTCTATATATAACCCTTAATCCCCACATGAAGTGTAAGAACTGCCCCGTGAGTAAGAAAACACAACAGGATTTAGCAGCAGCAGAACCAAGATGGGAAGATTTGAGGCTGGGCTATAATTCCTTAAAGTAAGGAGCAAAACTTCCATGGAATAAACATTCAAACATTGTCAAGATCTTGATAAAATAGCAGGATTTAGGGACAAAGTCTTCTCGCTTTTTTTTTTTTCTGAGACCCTTTTCTTTTAAAAAAAGAAGTATGTTTAATGTCAAATGAACTTTAAAAATGAAATATTTAGAAATATTTAGCACCTCCCATTAGCACAGAGATTTCTGCCATTATTACAATCAAAATCTTCCCACTCCTGGCAAATAAGAGATAGAATTCCTTGGGAAATACTGTGGACACTGGGATTTTCTACAGGAAAAAGTGGGCAGGGCTGCTCTCTTTTCTATTTTCCATTCCTTTTATCTCTGCACTTTTTATATTCCCTGTGGAGTATAAAACCCCTGTGGAGGGATGGAAACTGGAGACTCAGGAGTTAAGGAAGGGCAGCCAAAATACCTCAGATCATCCAGCTGCAGATGCCACAAAAGCTTCTGTGGATGCCAGTGTTTTTCCCAAGAGGATTCCTCTGACACACCATGGATACACTCCTCTGCAGCATTTTCTTTTTTCTGACTTTGCTAAAGAAAAAGCCACTTTATTTATTTGTTCATAACTGTTACTTTGTAAAAAATGACCCTTTCAAGCTTCGTGGTTAAAAAAGACAAGCTCCTTAAAGTTCTGGCGCTCCAGAGGAAATGGAAAGGCAATAAGCAGAGCAGGACGCTGCTTGTTTTTAATGAACCCACTCATTTGACCATCTGACCACTCCTTTTATGGAGAAATCCAAGGTTTTTCCCATGGCTGCCTTTGGGACTGTTCAAAAATAGGTTTCACTTCTGCTTTGAAAGTCAATTATAAATATTTGTGTCAGAATGCAAAGCTTTACCAAAAACTCCTTCCCCGGAAAAAAAAAAAAAAAAAGAAATGTTGCAAATCCCACCACATATCAGACTTTTTTCTTACCGTAATTGTGTTAATGTTCGTTTAATTATTAAAAAAAATAAATAATGCAACAGTTTGCTAAATATAAATCCCTCAGGATTGCCTGGGCTGGTTATTGCAGAGATGATGAAGAGAATTTGAGCCGCTTTCCTGCTTTTCTCCTGTCCTGTGCTGACATCTTCTGGGCTTTGCTCAGACTGCACAAACCCCTCCCAGAGACACTGGGGAGGGACAGCCCAGAAAACGCCAGTTCTGGTCACTGAAAGGCTTCTAAAAAAATCCCACCCTTTGCTTTTCCCATCAGGATTATTCTCCTCAGAGCTCTCTTGCCTGGCCCAACAAATCTCCTCCTTGTTCCCAAGAACTGACTGGTTTTCCTGGTTTTATTTTGCACACTGTGATGGAAAAGGAGGGTGAGGGGGGTAAGTCACTGATCAACTTCCCAATTCCCTACACCTCGATCGTCGTTGTTCTCTCCAAAGGCTGGTTCAGCTTCCCAAACTGGCTTTATCCCCTAATAAAGCCGGTTTGGAATTGTTTGGGGTTTTTTTTAAAGAAAAACAGGAACACCCTGACTATGCATTTTCACCTTGGGCCAATAAAAATGATGAATATCAATTCTATAATGCAAATACTAAAAAAAAAAAAACCACCAAAAAAACCAAACCAAAAAACAAACAAACAAACAAACGAAAAGCCACTAAATATAGGAATATCTAAGTCACCCACCCCAAGCTGTGGCCTGAAGAGCTTTTCAGGCACATCCAGGTGGGGATGGAAACACTTGGATCAAACCAGGCGGGATGTGGGCATCGAGCTCTTGCTCAGAGCCCCTCCCACGTAGCCTGTGAAGGCATGGGGAGGTGAAATTAGAAATTAGGAATTAGACCTTCATACCTCCTGGAAGAGCTTTTTCAGGATCTCTTTCAGCAGCTCTTTCAGGAGCTCTTCCAGGAGCTCATTCAGGAACTCTTTCAGGAACTCTTTCAGGAGCTCTTCCAGGATCTCTTTCAGCAGCTCTTTCAGGAGCTCTTCCAGGAGCTCATTCAGGAGCTCTTTCAGAAGCTCTTGTGTGAGCTCTTCCACTTCTAATTCCTAATTTCTAATTTCACCTCCCCATGCCTTCACAGGCTACGTGGGAGGGGCTCTGAGCAAGAGCTCGATGCCCACATCCCGCCTGGTTTGATCCAAGTGTTTCCATCCCCACCTGGATGTGCCTTGCAGCTGAATTTTGGACATCTGGCCACAGCTGGGGCACACAGGTGTCCCCCAGGACCACTCTTGACCTCCAGGCAGTGCCACACCTGCCCTGGGTCCCCAACTCCTCCCTCGATGCTCTAGTGGCTCTGGAAAAATTGTCCCTTGAAGGATATTGGGCTTTTGGTGTCGCAGCTTCTTCACAGGAGCCTGGGCCCTTCCATGTGTCACACAGGCCCTGAAAATGTCACCTGAGGGGATCCTGAGCTGCCTTTGGGCTCATGGGCCCCAGGAAAACACATTCTGCCTCTGGAAAACCCAACCAGATGCTTCCTGAGGCTCCTGCCCTGCAGGGTGATGTTTTGGAGTAGGAGGTCTTGCAGGAGCATTTCAGAGCTGATGATGGAGAAGGAATTTTTGCAAGTGCCTGGAGAGACTTCTGACAAGAGGGAATGATTTTAAACTGAAAGAGAGCAGGGTTAGAGGGGTTATTGGGAAGGAATTGTTCCCTGGGAGGGTGGGCAGGCCCTGGCACAGGGTGCCCAGAGAAGCTGTGGCTGCCCCTGGAGCCTTGGCAGTGTCCAAGGCCAGGTTGGACACTGGGGCTTGAAGCAGCCTGGGACAGTGGAAGGTGTCCCTGCCCATGGCAGGGGTAGAATGCGATGGGCTTTAAGACCTCTTTCAACCCAAACCATTCAATGATTCCATGATTTCCACTATTTTACCTTTCCTTTTGGGAATGGGCCTCTTGGAGTAACTCCTCACCCAGCTCTCAGCTGCTGCAGCCTCTGGAAAATGGACTGGAGCAATGCAAACACAGAGGTGAGGAGCTCCGTCTGTGTGTTAGGAAATCCTCACAATTTTCAGCACCTTCTCATTTAATTCAATAAATCCTTAACGTGGGAAATAGACTTGGGGGCACATGGAAAATCAGGGATAATGGGAAAAGCAGTTCTGAATGCTGCTGGCTTGGATACAAGGTGTGTCACACAAAAATGATGACACGGAGTTATTTAGGCTGGAAAAGACCTCCAAGGAAGGAAACAAGGAAGGAAGGATTTTTCCTCAAAAAAGGGGGGCATTGTCTTTATCAGCCTAAACCCTAATTCAGCCTTAACTCCAGTAAAAAACAGCTTGGAATGCACAAGAAAGCTCCATGTCTGGAGCGCACCCAGGAGGGGCTGAGGGAGCTGGGGAAGGGGCTCAGCCTGGAGAAAAGGAGGCTCAGGGGGGACCTTGTGGCTCTGCACAACTCCCTGACAGGAGGGGGCAGCCAGGCAGGGTCGGGCTCTGCTCGCAGGGAACAGGGACAGGACAAGGGGAAACGGCCTCAGGCTGGGCCAGGGGATGGCTGTGAGGGCTGTGGGGGCTGTGAGGGCTGTGGGGTCTAAGGGCTGTGGGCTCTGAGGGCTGTGGGGGCTCTGAGGGCTCTGAGGGCTGTGGGGACTCTGA
>WEKY01047219.1:51151-78993 GCA_013390045.1 Picathartes gymnocephalus
GGGCTCTGAGGGCTGTGGGGGCTCTGAGGGCTCTGAGGGCTCTGAGGGCTGTGGGGGCTCTGAGGGCTCTGAGGGCTGTGGGGGCTCTGAGGGCTCTGAGGGCTGTGGGGGCTCTGTGGGCTATGGGGTCTGTGTGGCCTGTGGGGCTCTGAGGGCTGTACGAGCTGTGAGGGCCATGGGGGCTGTGAGTTCTGAGATGGGTCTGGGGTCTGTCAGGTCTCTGACGGCTCTGTGAGGGCTGACAGGGGCTGTGAGGCTCTGAGGACTGTTCGGATTTTAGGGAAAATGTCTTCACTGAAAGGATGGTACAGGCTGTCCAGGGAAGTGGGGGACTCATCATTCCTGGCAGTGTTCACAGGCCCTGTGGATGTGGCGCCTGGGGACACGGGTTAGTGGTGGACATGGCAGTGCTGGGGGAGTGGTTGGGTGTGGTGATCTCAGAGGGCTTTTCCAACCTTAACAATTTTATGATTCTATGACCCAGTGACTTTTTTCCCCCTCCCCACTTTAGCTTTTCAGATTGGAGGAAAATCCTGCAAAACGCCTTTTCTCACCCCTCCAGTACCACATTTCACAGAGGCTGTGATGCCACCCCAGCTGACAAGGCCCTGGCACAGATTCCCAGAGAAGCTGTGGCTGCCCCTGGATCCCCTGGAAGTGTCCAAGGCCAGGTTGGACAGGGTTTGGAGCATCCTGGGATAGTGGGAAGTGTCCCTGCCCATGGCAGGGGGTGGCACTGGATGGGCTTTAAGGCCCCTTCCAACTCAAACGGGGAAAAACCTATGATTAACTTGCAGAGCAGGTGGGGGAATTAAAGCAGGTAAAAAATCACAGCGATGCTTTCCTGGCCAGGGCCACAAGGGGGACCCTCTTACAACTTTATAGGGGGAAAAAGGATTTCAAGGGAGAGGAAGAGGAATAAATCAACTCAATGTGCAAAGCCCATTTAACGCTTTAAGTTTTTCATCTTTTAATCCCCAATATTCATTGAGAGGTATCGGTTTGCCTTCATGTCCAGCTACTGCTCTGGCTCCTTTCAGCTCCTGCTTTGATGCTGCAAATTGTATGTTGCAAATATCCTGTTAATTTTTATTAGTGAATTTAAGAGACTTGCTTGATGTAGTTTAGATAAAAATTACAAGCAACCCCCTGACAGCTCATAGATTCTGTGATATATAACCCACTCTGACCAGATTCCAGGGCTGGCAGAACCTGGCCAAGGCACACCCAGGGCAGGAGCCAGATGGTGGCAGAGGTGGAGGGTGCAAAGGGTCACAGGACAGGTTGGGATTTGGGCAGCAGGGCAGGAAAAAGGGAAAACAACATGGAAAAGTGCTGGGAGGGAGGGAAGAGGTGTATGGCCAGTGCTGGTCAACTTCAGCCACCCAGGGAGTCACATCTGCCTTAGGGCAAAGCATTAAAAATGGCCAAAGGAGAATAAAAGCACGATTTGAAGTTTTTATTAATGTGGCCATATTTAATTGTGATTTTCTGTACTTCCTAATAACACCTGGCTGCCTTGAAGTCTCGATACAAACATCACTCTCTACCCCCAGACACGGCACACACTGAAAACATTTGGAGTTCTCAGATGTGACCTTGAAAATCAAGAGTTACAACACAAGCCTTGTTCCCTTTAACTCCTAGGAAGTGAATATAAAAGGCACAATAACTCTCAGTTTCTAGGGAGTTAATATAATAGCCAATAAGTATCACCCGGAATTCCCTGCACAGTGCCTCTCCTTGCTAAAATGCAGAAGAAACCCTGAGTATCTCTAATTGAAACTCAGCTATTGTGCAACTTCATTTAGTGGGAGGCTGTGGGTTTGTGGTGAGAGGCACGACTAAAATGAAACTGAGAATGAGCTGCCAATTCCCACAAAAGTGGAGGTGACCTCGCAGTTCCTTTAAAGACTTCTCCAAAGAGACATTACCATTGTAATTAGGACTTCCATTTAGTGGGGAGAAAATTTGTTTTGCACTGCTGCCATAATTCTCATTATAAGTGCACAAATAATTGTTCCTACTCAACACATTAAATTCCTATTATATCTTCAAAACATTATCTAAACCCAAAAGTCAAAGGGTTTTTTTTTTTCTGCTGGAAGCCGGTGCTTGATTTGTTCTGTCAGGAGAAGTGCAACAGTGACGGGCACATCACATCTCATGGCAGACGTACATATCAGACACTAGAGACTGATCTTCACCTCCTTTAATGACCCTTTTTGAGGTCCCAGCTGTGCGTGACAGCATGAAAAGAAAGGCATTTGCACCAGGAGCAAAGGAAGTATTTGGATTTCACAGAATCCCAGGATGGGTCAAGAACCACAGTTGGGCACCTGGTGGCACCTCCCTGCTGCAGCAGGGCCATCGCAGAGCCCAGGGCACAGCAGTGTGTGCACACAGCTCTGCAGCAGCCCCAGGGAGGAGAGCCCAGAGGCTCTCTGGACAATCTGTGCAGGGCTGGGCAGTGCCCAGGGCAGGAGTTGTGCCTCCTGTGCAGGGGCAATGGCTGGGCTCAGTCGCTGCCCGTGGCTCTGGTGCCATTGCTGGGCCCCCGGAGCAGAGCCCGGGCCCTGCTCGGAGCCCTCCCTGCAGCCAGGGACAGCCAGGGCTGAGGGCCCCTCTCAGCTGGGGCTCCTCTCCGGCCTGAGCAGCCCCAGCTCCCTCAGCCTTTCCCGGGCACCCAGATGCTCCAGGCCCTTGCTCAGCCCCGCAGCCTCCAGGGCCGGCCCCGCTGCAGGAGCTCCCTGGCCCTGCTGTGCTGAGGATCCAGAGCCGGACACGGCACTGCAGAGGCGCCTCCAGGGCTGCCCCAGGGGCAGGATCCCTCCCTGGCCTGCTGGGAATGCTCCTCCTGCTGCCCCGGGACCCCATTGGCCTCCTTGGCCCCAGGACACTCTGCTGCCTCAGGGACAGCTCGCTGTCCCCCAGCACCCCCAGGACACTCTGCTGCCTCAGGGACAGCTTGGTGCCCCCCAGCATCCCCTGGATGAGATTTCCTTCATCCATCCCTCTGCCACCCACTCAAAAGTGACATCAGGCATCCCCAGGACACTCCAGGAATCATGGAATAACCCGACTGCCCATCTGCTTGTGGTCAGCTGGAGGGGCAACAGCTGAATTCTCCTCTTCCTCAGAGGCCACAGAAGCATCTCTTTGCTTCCCACTTCCCTCTATCCAGCTGTCAGTTTTCCTGAAGCTTGTGGAAAATTAATTAATTTGGAGACTGCGAATCTTCCTTCAGATCCAGATGAAATTGGTCATTTGGTTCAGAAATTACTCCGAATTATTATTCTGACAGGTGGGTGGATACTGCACCCAACTCAGTGCTGTTTCCATAGGAAATAAACCTGAAATCAGGAGTGTAAGGTGAACAGTATTAAAAAAAAGAAGCCCTCAAGTCTTTGGAAAGCTAATTAGTATCTCACACCTGCTGGAGAACTAATTACTGATGGGCTAGTTTTGACCAGGCACCTGGGAAGTAGCAGTGCTGGAAGCCCAGTGGGGTTGTGATGTTGCAGGGCAGGGCAGGAACGCCTGCCATAGGATCCATGGCTATGGATCACAGGGCTCTCTGCCAAGGGCAACAAGCCCGGTCCAACCTGTAAATAAAGCACTCACTTATAAAAAGAACTCGAATTTCTGGGGTTTTTTCAGGCTACCTTTGGGATTTAATGTTAATGAGAAATGCTACCCCGAGATTTTTGGGGGTGTCTGAGTGATCCTTATGGGTTCCTTCCAACTCAGGACCTATGAAGAAATCATTTTGCTTGCTTGGTTTTGGGGATTTTAGTGATCCTGTAAGATCCAAACTAACACTCCTTTCCCTGGATTCAGCCAGAAAGAGTCTAGAGACATGTTATTAACCAAGACTGTGAAACAAACCTTTCTTTCCTAAGCCTTTTTCAGAAGATAATTCTGCAGCATTTATTATAATGCAGAGAAGGAAAGAGAACCAGTTCAGTTTGGGGATTGTATTTTCCTCTTCAGTTCAGCCACACAGAGCTGTACTCAGCTGTGAATAAAATCCCCCCAAGGCTTCCTACCTAACCAGGTCATTTAATTTATCATTTCTATAAAAACCAAACCTTTTCTAGAAAGATGGAGAGGGACTAAACACCAGCTAAATTCACATTGCTGCTGTTTATGATAACATGCAGATGTGCCAGGGGAGGTTTGGAATCCCAGAATCCCAGGGTGGTTCAGGTTGGAAGGAACCTTAAAGCCCATCTCATACAACCTCCTGCCATGGACAGGGACATCTTCCATTATCCCAGATTTCTCCAAGCCCTATCCAACCCAGCCTTGGATACTTGCAAATATCCTCTATTTTTACAATTTTGGGGCAATAAAATCTAAGAAATCGTATGAGCACAGGTAAGTGCAAAGGTGCAGCCGCTCTGGCTGGGTAGGGGCAGCTTTTCCAAATTCCAGACCTTCTTTTGCTGATTATTTGTAAAAAATGGTCTAAAAACGGGCAGAATCTTGACACCTGGGTTATCTTGATACCTGGGGAGTCACTGCTGAATGTTAGAGGTGGCTCTGAATTGACAGATCGGCCTTAAATCCTCCCTGAGGATGCTTCCTGCTTTGGCACAAAGGAAAAGGGTGTGAACTGGCCAATTAAAATCCAGCCATCTCCCAGAGTTCCATAATCTTGGATATGTTTATCGTGGGCTGGATTTGTGCTGCAGTCACTGAGGCCAAGCCTGTCACCTGCAGCTGGCTCGGCTGAGTGCCCGAGCACAACTTTGCTGCTGAGCCTTCTCCAGGTTTCCCTGCAGATCCCTAGGGATGCAGTGATTCCTCTGGGAGAGGGGTAGAGGTTACCAGGATGTTGGGAATCCTCGATAACCATCTTTCCCAGCTTCTCCTGCCATCCCGCCCACTCTCCCTGCCAACTTTTTTTTCTTTCTTAGGGACAGATATTCCTCCCTTCCAACCCAAATGGTTCCAGGATCCCGTGTTATTTCCCATGGAGGCTGAACCCAGATGAATGTATGTCACAATCCAGGAGTAAATAATTTACAGGCCCCTCCCTCTAAATTCCTGAAAGGCAAATCATGCTGGGGAGGAAGCACAGGAATCAAGGTGACACGTCCTGCAGCAGCAGCAGCAGCAGCAGGTGGGGGGATTTCACTGCCTAAAACCCAGCAGCTTTGCTGTCTGTTCCTTTTATACTCTAACAATCCCGTGTTAACTGGAGGACTCCCAGGTTATTGGGAAGGCTGGAAAGCTGTGCCAGGACCAGAGCAGCTGCTGAAATGATGGGGACCTCCCAGTTTGTGGAGCATTTTGCCCCCTGCTACCCCAAACTCATCTGGCACAGAGAGCTGTTCAGCGGCCTTCCCCTCCCAGCAGAGTGGGAACGGTGCTCGGGATCTGGTGGAAGATTCACCTCGTGCCTGTGGGCTGCTCCTTCCTCCTGCCCCTTTGGAGATAGATCCCATTTTTTTCACCAGGATTTCTATCTCCCTTTTCCCAGGAAGATGTATTTTAGCCGGCGCTCTCTGCAGGTTCCCAGCAGGAGAAGGACGAAGGCGGGTGTTTGTGGAAGGGCAGGAAGGGAGCAAAAATCCCCTCCAGGCACACCAGGGCAGGGCTGTTCCACGAGCCTGGGCTGTCATTTGTCATCCTGGCAGCTTGATTAGCCTGAGCAACTCAATGCCCAGCGTGGCACCCGTGTGTGCCTCCATCCCAGGGCACAGCCCTGCCTCTCCTGCCCTCCCTCACCTTTTGGGAGGAAAGGAAGGAGGAGGCAGTGCTGGAGCCAAGAATGAGAGCCCTGGGATCACCACTCCCCTCCCCGAGCTTCTCCTGGCCTTAACTAATCCCTCCCACGCCCACTGTCCCCATTCAAGGTCCGTGCCCTGATGTCTCCTCAGAATTCCCATCCTCAGCCCCCATTTATTTATGCATTTCCAGCCTGCAAGGAAAAAATGTGCAGCAGCAAATTGAACTGCTGGGAGAGACAAATATTTATTATTCTCAGCTTGGTGATGGGGTAAAGTTTTGAGTTCATCCTTCGTGTTCCTCATTTAAACCGTGGTGATTAATCAGCACTGAGCATTTTGTTTCCCCTCTCTCTCCAGGACTAGCTCTGTGTAATGCTAAATCTGAGCAAAGCCTGCTCAATATTTGATATATTTAAAAGCTGTACTTTCCTTTTTCACTAAAAGAGCCCCTCACCCGCATTTCTGAGATAACAACTTGGAATAAAGTAGCTCTTTGTGAGTGCTGGGAGAGCAATGATGTCTAGGTCTGATGTCTGAAATGTAGTGCATTAAAAAATAATCATCTTTCTACCCGTGCAAAATTAATCAGATTAAATAATGACCTTAATACAATTTCCCTTGGCGACCTTTATTGAGGAAAGAAGAAATTCTTCCTCAGATACCAAAAATAACCACAGCAAAGCAGAGTTTCTCTCAGCTTTGGTGTTATCATTCTCTCTAAACACTTGAAACAAAACTGAACCTCCCTCCAGAATCACAACATTCAGTTCTGCACCATTGTCTAGAAGCATCCTATCCCTGGATCCCAAAAAATCTCCCCCGGAATCTCTGCCTGGGTTTCTGTAGCATCCCCAGGAACACCTGCCCTGGGAACAGCCCTGGGCCTGCTCTAACATTCCACTTAGCTGGGTACCATGCCCACAATCTCCTGGGAGCAGGGAACACATTCTGGAGTGGTAAGCACTGAAAAAGGTTAATTTTAGCTTTGTTGCCCTAAAAAGGTGATTTTTCCTATCCTCTAAGCATTTCAGCAGAGCTTTGGAGGTGAAGAGAAAAATGCTCAACAGCTTAGCTCAGCATTTTGCCCTTGCTCTTAGAAGAGCTGGGAAAGAGCCACTGCAGAGACACATCCCTTCCCCAAATCCACGTGGGAATCCAGCATAAGCAACTTTCCTGCTGTTTTCCCTTCCAAGCAAAGCTTCCAGGACCTCCCAGAAGCCAAATATTGGTTAAACCCACAAGTCTGTGCAAGGCACGGCAACTCCACAGGAATCTCACTGCCAGAGGGTGGGGATAGATGGGATATTGGGAAGGAATTGTTCCCTGGGAGCGTTGGGAGGCCCTGGAATGGATTTCCCAGGGAAACTGTGGCTGCCTCTGGAAATGTCCAAGGCCAGGCTGGAACCACCTTTTGCAGGGTTGTTGCTCATATTGATTTGTGAAAGCATCAATACAATTTTATCTGTAAAGAACAATAATCATTGCCAGAAAGATAAACAACATTCCAGCTGTCCTGGCTGGTGCCACCTCAAAAGCCTTGGTTTTCTCAGCTGGGAGTGTGTTACATGATTCTGCTTCTGTTGTTGGGACAGTTTTGATCCAGCTCCAGCTTTAGCCTGGGTTCAGCTGGGCTCACTCAGTCCCAACAGGGAAATCACTGACTCTCCCTTCTTCCAGAAAAAGAGGCAAAACTCCTCAGTTCCCATCTAATGGGCTTGTGAGAGCCAGCTGCCTCCAAAATTCACCTGTTCAGTTGCACTGTTCTTTGGGCTTACCAAAGCTTAAGGTTTATCAGTGCTTGGTAATAAATGCACAGACTAAAAACACTGGTAACTTAGCAACATGGAATCATGGAATAGCTTCCCTTGGAAGGGCCCTTAAAGCTCATCTCATCCCACCCCTGCCATGGGCAGGGACACCTCCCACTATCCCAGGATGCTCCAAGCCCTGTCCAGCCTGGCCTTGGGCACTGCCAGGGCTCCGGGGACAGCCACAGCTTCTCTGGGCACCCTGTGCCAGGGCCTGCCCACCCTTCCAGGGAACAATTCCTTCCCAATATCCCATCCATCCCTGCCCTCTGGCAGTGGGAATCCATTCCCTGTGTCCTGGCACTCCATCCCTTGAACAGTCTCTCTCCAGGTCTCCTGGAGCTCCTTCAGGCACTGGGAGGCCACAATTTGGTCACCCCAAAGCTTCTCCTCCCCAGGCTGAACAATCCCAGCTCTCCCAGCCTTTCCTCCCAGCAGAGCTGCTCCATCCCTCTGCTCATCCTGGAGCCTCCTCTGGGCTCTCTGCAGCAGCTCCAGGTCCCTCCTGTGCTGGGCCCCAGGGCTGGGGCAGCTCTGCAGGTGGGCTCTGCACTGAGCACAGGGGCAGAGGGGCAGAATCCCCCCCTCCCCTGCTGCCCACGCTGGGGGCTCAGCCCAGGGCACGGGGGGGGCTCTGGGTCCCAGCTCTCACCCACAGCACCCCCAGCTCCTTCCCCAGGGCTGCTCCAGCTGCTCATCCCCAGCCTGGATTGATCCCAGGGGTTGTCCTGCCCCAGGGGCAGCACCAGCACCTGGCCTGGTTAAACCCCATGAGATTCCCAAGGTCCCCCTGAGCGGCCCTGGCCTTCAGGAGAGTTTCAAAGTCACCATTTCTGCAGCAGCATTTGAGGGGTGAGCAGTATGTGCAGGAAAACAAGGTGAGAACCATTTATCCCCATCCACCAGCTGGAAATTTTAAGCTTTCCAGTTACACCTGGCATTTACTGGAGTAAAGTGCTGGAAAATGGAGAAGCCATTTCTCAGCCACTGAGAGCAACACAGAAGGAACTTGGGGACAACCACCACTGTGGCTGTCATGCACTGGAGACTCCTGAAAATATCAAGTTGTATTCCCTTGGAATGTGAGAGCTCCCAGGAAGAATTTCCATGGCCCAAACCAGCCCATTCCCACTGGGTGTTTTCCCAACATTTGCTAAAAAATCACTTTTTCTGTTTTCCAATCCCTTTTCCATTTTTCTGACTGTTTTCCAGGTTCTGGAAGGATTCAAGCTGTGATGGGAGGATGCTGAGTGACTGTGCTGGGACATTGCTGCCAGCACTTGTCACCCACCATGACGTTCCCTCATTCCAAATCCTGGGTGCAGGGACATTAATACAAAAATATTTAATATTAATATTTTATTTCCCAACAGACCCCTGACAGATCTGTGAGGCCTTCTTTATAACCTTGCTTACAGTAGTAAACACTTAAACAAGGGAGAAAATAGATTTAGTTCCATTTTCCACCTTGCTTTCCTTTTCCCCTCCTAGCGGGAATTACACTGCCCTTCCACGACCCCAGAATTTCTCATTTGGATCTTCCCTGGTCTGAAAATGTAGCAGATGCTGTGCTAAGCCACAGAATCCTGCTCGGAGGAGTGTAGGAATTAAATCAGTGGCGGGAGGGGTGATTATCACCTTGATCCGCCAGCCAGTGAGTGCCTCTGCCACCCAGGGGAAGCTGTTCGTGTCTTGCCTCAGCCCGACAAATTTCGGTGCTTAAATAGCTGTAAATTACATCCCAAGGTGCAGATCCGGAATTCTGCTCCCTGTATGCAAAGCTGTGCTAATGCCTCGCTTCCCAAAAGGGAAATAAAAGGGATTTTTTTTTTTTTTTTTAAACTGGATCAACCTGTGAGGTTCCTGCTGTTGATTCTGGCTGCCAGCATCTGCTCACAGCCTAAAATCCAGAATTATTCATGGCATGGCATCTCCAGATAGCAAAGTTGGGAATTCTGTATTAATTGACAGCATGACACCCCCAGAAAATAAAAGAGAAAAAAATACCATCCCTGCCCCCCCAAATCTTGTACAGCTGAGAAAGATTTCCCCAAAATATTCCCAGTTTTGAAAGTTTCACTAAAATTGAGTTAATTTTAGATAACACAGGCCCCCATTGCTGGAAAAAAAAAGTGGGATTTCTGATTTCTCTGCGTTGTAGAAGCTCTGAGCACCTGGGCAGCACAAAGGAGCTGGTGGGGATGGAATTTCCCTTGGATAAGCATGGACAGCACTACTGACCACCAGTGTCCAGCCCCAGGATCCTTTCCAGAGCTACAGGTGCTGTAGTTGCTCTAGAAGTAAAGAAACAACTCTTTTTCCCCTCAGAAAACTGGGAGAAAATGTTCCTCTAAAAAGTACACAACCCTAGTGAATATTAGGAACAGAACTGACAGACTTTGCAATAAAAGCGAGGCAGTGAAATAACAACAGTGTCTTAAACAGGATTAAAATATAACATTTTACTCATTATTTCAAAGAATAGATTTTTTTTTTTTCTTTCTTCCATCAGTCTTATCCGCATGTCCAGCCTCCAGCTAAACTCCAAACAGCTGTTTTAGCTCCGGTCCCAAGTGCAAATATGCCAAGAAAAAGGAATTAGGGAAAAGAAACCTCTGGTGGTTTTGTTTTTTTCCCAAACAGGGCATTTCTCATGCCTAAAAACAAGCACCATTGCTCAAAATATTTGGTCAGAAACCTCAGCTTGAGAAGGAGGTATTGGACAGAGAGGTCACATTGAGACCACACGCGGACAGCTCCCAAAGATGAATATTCCCAGGAATTTGCTGGGGAGAACCTGGGAAAAGGGAAAATCAACACAGGCACAGCAGCACAAAGTCCTTTTACTGCCAGAGCAGACCAGTCCTTACCCAGACCTCGTGGTGAGGCCTCAGCTGTGGAACGGGGCGAGAATGGTGATGACAATCTCCTCCTTACTAATTACACACATTAATCTGTTGCCTCTTCCAATCTTTCCAGAGGAATCCAGGTTGTTCTCACAATTGGTTTGATTTTACCCCAAAAAAAAAGTTTGCAAAACACAACAGGACACTTTTCTCATGTGAACGTGGTTCTGCTTTCTTCCTTTGCTGCTTCACACTGGAGAAAACCATGTTTCTTTGTCTTTTTTGGGTATTGGTGACAACAAACTGTGAAAATTCTCAGCTCCCTGCCAAAGCTGTGACAACACACTCAAAACTTCTAGGTAAAACCAGAAATTATAACCAGGTTCCCAAATTTATGTTGTATATTTCACATGTAATGAGTACTAAACGTTTTGGAAACAACTATGTGTGTGTCCTGAGACCCTCTGCCCTTCCCAGATCTCTCTGTGCATGTTAATCTCATAAAATATTCCCTTTTTCTCCTCTTCCCTGCGTGATCCCTTTGTCTTTTCATCAGGTTTGTGTTCGAGGTTATCAAGGTGGAATGGTGATGGCATCGCTTAACCCACCAGCCTGCCTTGGGAATGGATCCATCCTCTCCCCATTAATTCCTCTTTCGTGCCTCCCACTATCGCAGGCTCGTGGATCACCCTGCTTTACTGCAGAGGAATACAGCCATGGGATGACAATTACTGATAGAGCATAAAAACTGGAGCTAAGGACCACGGAAAGAAGCCAACAGAACTGATGTGGGAAGAGATGAAAAGATGAAAAATTGACCGGAGCAGAAAATTGGAACAAGCTAATTTACAAGAGAAAATGAACAAACCACGGCCAGGTAGCTCTGATTAAGACTAATTGCTACACGTTGCCTTCCTCTTTGCAATTTTTATCTTATTTCAGCTTCTCTTGCACCTTTCTAAGTGGCAGTGCTGTAATCTCAGGAACTCTGATTCCATAACTTTGCCAGCTGGGCGTTGTTTGCATAAATGGCTCTGACTTTGGAATTGGGACTCAAATTTCAGCAGCAGCCGAGGATTTGCTCCATTGACTTGGATGGATTTATTTTTAATTTATTACTCTGAGGTCAGAAGGCAGAGCTCTGGATATAAATCTTGAACATAAATAGACATAAATTCCCAAATCTAGACAGTAGAGCCACAAGTACCATACAGAAAAACAAAGCCAGGCAGGTATAGAACTGTCTGGAGGGTTAAACCAAAGGGGGCTGTGCATTTATTAGTAGTTTACTGTTTATTAAACAAGAACTTCAGATCCCAAAAGAACTCATTAATTGAAACCAAGTAGTGTTTAGTGAGATGGGAGCCTGTCGGAACTGGGGAGGACAATGGATCGGTCCAAATGTGAGTGCAAATTTTGTCTGGGGGTTTTAAAGCATGCCGTTTGTCGTGGACAACGGATGTGCACCGTACAAACTCCGTACATCTGCCCCTGGGTGACAATAAAAAGCGCAGTTTATTATAAACCGAAGTAAAAACGAAAATTAAAAAAAAAATCAACTAAAATCACAGTTTTGTCATTGGTATGTGGAGGTTGTTCCAAGGGCCCATCCAGAGCTCCTCCTCGTCGGACTGTGTGTGTTCACTGTGCGACTCCAAGGGCTCCTTGACATCCTCGTGGTCAACAACCGATTCCTGCTCGTCTGTGCTTTTCAGTTTGGCCGCCCCGGCCTTTGTCACTACGTTTTCTGCCCCTATAGTGGAGGAAAAGGAGACGCTGCACGGCCTGGAGTTCATTTTGTCACTGGGCGACGGTCCCTTGGACAACGTGTTCAGCGGGACGCTCTCCTCGTGCGTCACCGCCAGCTTGTCCAGTTTCTTGAAGTGCTTCCCCAGCCTGACTGGGGACGTGACTTTTGGGTTGTTGCCGAGGCAGAGGCGGCGGGTGCGGACCACGGAGCCGTTCTGGGCGATGTAGATGTTGCCGTTGCCGTTGGGTTGCACGCCGGGGTTGCTCAGCCGGTTCCTCTGGCTGGGGTCGGGAGCGCTCTCCTCGCCCGTGGAGCTGGTCTCGTACTCCGGGTCCACCACCAACTTGATCCTCTTCTTTTTGGCCCACTGTTGGACAACAAAAAGAGATGTCAGGGCAACCCAGCACTGCTTCTTCATTTCCCCACCCTTTCTGTTCGTTAATTAATAACTCGCATCAATTCCTATTAATTTTGCACCTTTTCGCTTGGGATGTGCACAGAAACTGGAGGGCCCTGAGGGGGAAGCTGCAGTGCGAGAGATACCTTTAAGAAACTACTCCAAGGTGTAAATTTTTAGGAAGGGCTTGGAAGTTTTCTCCCCTTGCATTGTGAATTCCATGCACTGGGCAGCTCTGCTTTGTTTGCACCACACATCCGGCAGAGAAAATCCCGGGACAAACACCAGGGAAAACCTCAGGCACAGCACTGGCAAAACTGGCTGGTTAAAAAAAGAACAGCTCCATATAAGGCCTTGGGACTGTTCCAGGCAGGTGGGATCAGTGGAGATGCTCGGGAAGATGGTGGAGAAACCAGACTTTATATAATTTATAAGTCTTTTCAAAGAATCAATGCAAACAATTTCCACACTGCCATGACTTTGTAGTAGCAGCGATTCCTCTATGGTGAGCACACAACCCCCACTAGATTTTATAATTGAACTTTAAAAAATAAATGCCTCCTTGCAGCACACTGAAAAGAGCTATTTCCTTCTTGAATTAATAATTCAAACACTCAGATGCTATCACAGTTAACCCCCACTGCAAAACACACACAGGAACATGAGAAAAGTCAGTTTTTAGAGAAAGAAAATAATGCAAGGTACAAATAGGTGATTACTCTTCAGCTTTTGAGAAGTTACACTTGGTAAAAATTCCTTAGATGCCTATTTTATTGTTCTTGGCAAAGCCAGACAATGGATATATTCCAGGGGATCTACTCCTGCTTAGTTTAAGTGGGATTTACATTAAAACATTGTGTGCAGCTACAACGTTGTGCTATGTGGGGATGAAAAGGGGCAGGTAAGCGATCATGGATCAAGTTCAAAGAGACGTTTGTATGAAATAAAATAAAATAAAATAAAATAAAATAAAATAAAATAAAATAAATTTAAAAAAAAATCACTGTACTGTGATAGGCAGGACAGGTAGAGGTTGGGAAATGTAATCCGTTTCCTTTCCTGACCCAGCTCACTTGGTCCTCCTGCCTCAGCACTCCTGGCTTGTGCATTACTGGTGTTTGCAACCTGAATCCTGTGATCCAGGAATAGCCCAATCTCAGCTCTCCCAGTTATCCCCTGCAATTTTGGGAATGTTGTTTTCCTGCAATTCTGCTTGTCCTCCCTGCAAACAGAGCTGACCTTGATAGCAGAGAACTCACTTGAAGATTAGCAAATGTATTAATAAAATATTTATGTATAAGAAGAAAACATGGATGATTTTTACATCTTTACATCCTCCTAATCATGGATGACTTTATAATCTTTACATCCTTCTCCTCATCTTTCCCATTCTTCCCTAAATCCCATCTTTCTTTGCTCCATGAAAACTAAACTTTTGATACCTATGACTGAGTATATCTATAGTGTGTGTATGTATATATATATCTGTGTGTGTGTGTGTGTGTGTATATATCCACAGGGCTGGAATTAGTTTGGTTTCCCACAGTTCCCTCCCAAGGACAGAGAAATGCTGGATCAATAAGCTTCGCCCTCTCCCTTTGGCTGCCAGCATTGCTTAGGAAAGACCACACAGAAGGCACAGCAAACAAAGCCACTCCTCACTGCAAACCATCACCTACTGTCACTCCTCTTTAAAAGGAGGTGGAATCACCCGTGGCCTCTGACTCCGTAATTCCAGTACCCAGGGGTTCATCCGACTGGGACTGGCTGCTTTCCTGGGACACCTCTTTCCTTGTTTTCTTTCCTTTCCCGTTGGTGTCAGAGCTCTGAGTCTCAGTCCCAGGGGATGTGGCAGTTATCCCGGACATGCCACTACCTGAGCTTTTTGTCCCTGTGGTACCTTTGGAAGTTGTGCTGATTTCACTGTCTAGGCAGGAAGATTCATTCTTACTGGCAGTGTCCTCCCTGTCACTGTCCTCTGGATCAACCTCCTCTGCACTTTCCTCCTCACTGTCCTCACTAGGAACAGCTGATTGTCCTCCCTTGCCCTCTCCAGCAGCAGCAGCAGCAGCTTTTGCGTTTGCAGTTTTAGAAACAACCTTGTTTGAGTTATCTGCTGCCTCCTCTGCCTCTTCCTCTTCTTCTGACACCTCCTCTATGGTGTCCTCTATTTCCACACTGGCAGAGGAGGTTTTGCTCTTGTAGCTGGATCCCGAGGTTTTCCTGTAGCTCGTGTCCCTGTCACTACCTGAGGCGGTGGAGCTCACGGATTTCTGGCAGGAGCGTTTGCCACGGGAGCTGCCTGCCCTGCTTTTTACACTGGACATTTCTGTGCTTCTCCTGCTGCTGGACTCACTGGTCCCTGACCTGCTGTAGGAGCTCCGTGTGGATGAGCTCTGGGACAGACTGCCATCCTTGTCACTCTCAGAGTCTTCCTCATCATCCTCCTCTTCCGACGAGTCCTCCTCCGACTCACTGCTGGAGCTGGACTCTGAGTCCTCATCGGAATCGCCCAAATCCCCAGTTTCCTCATCCGAGTCCACGGTGCTTTCCGTGGCCTCATCCTGATCCAGGGTTATTTTCAAGTAGTCTTTGTCTTCCGACTCAGAGCCGGAGCTGCTGCTCTTCTCAGAGGACTCATCCGAGGTACGCCTCCTCCTCCTTCTCTTCTCATGGTCACTGTCCTCCTGCTCACTCTCTGCCGTGATACTGATCGAGACTCCCGACTTGGCTTCATCCCTTTCTGACCCCTCCTCTCCGCGTGCTGCATCCTTGCCAAGGCCCTCCTGGAATTTCCTGGAGACGCTGATGCACTTCAACATGTGGTTTAGTTTCCTCACGGAGGGCCTGTCATCCATGGGTTTCTGGAAGTAGCTTCCCCTGATCATCATGGCTTTGTCCCCGTCAGCTTGGCGGGCCGACAGCAGCTTGGCATAGCTGGAATCTTTCCTACCTTTCACTTTCTGCAGGATCATCGGGAATATCTTGGCTTTCTTCCACCGGGAACGGGCAGACTCAGCTCTTCCTATGGGCTTGTGGGCACTGACTGCCACACGACTTAAATGCATCACTGCCTTTAGCCTCCTTTTCCCCTGGCTGCTCCTAAATCCTCTTCCAGGACCACGGCTGAGGTCCATCCCAACACCTACAGGTCTCCCTTCCATTTGAAGCCCTGCTGCCTGGCTTTTATCTCTGCTGGGAGGGCCTGTGACTGGACTCATGCCCTGCAAATTGTGAAAATTAATTGATTACCACTTGAAAGAGGGTTATTGTGAAAACCTGTACCTTAAAATAGGGTAGGAACAGATGCAATGTTTATTTCATAGCAACAAAATGAACTTACCTGTTTTAGAAGAGTTTTCTTAACAAAGTTATGGGGAATGTTTTGGAATTTTAGAGTTTCAGAAAGTTGTAGAATAGGCTGGAAGTGCACAACTACCTTTCTCTGCAATGGGGAAAACACTGAAATGTTCTGTCTTCTCATTTAATAATGGATTAAGATCTGGCATTTATGAAAATTGGACTTTTTTCTCAAAAGAAACATGTACATCGACTTTCTCCTGATTGCCACTGACATTTTAAAGTATTTCTTAGATTTCATTGTGAACTTTACGACAAATGAGTTTAGGTACTGCTTTGCTCAGTGGAAAGTCATCATTTATAGGAAGAATATTAGTAATAGACTTGTAGAGTCATGGAGTGGTTTTGGTTGGAAAGGCCCTCCAAGCCCATCCCTGCCATGGGCAGGGACCCCTCCCACTGTCCCAGGTTGCTCCAAGCCCTGAAGTCCAACCTGGCCTTGGGCACTGCCAGAGATCCAGGGGCAGCCACAGCTTCTCTGGGCACCCTGTGCCAGGGCCTGCCCACCCTCCCAGGGAACAATTCCTTCCCAATATCCAACCTAAATTTTCCCTTTTTGAGTCTTTAGCCATTCTTCTTATCCAGTCACCCCAGTTCCTGCTGAAGAGTCCTCCTCCAGCTTCCTTGTAGGCCCCTGCCAATACTGGAAGGTTTCCTCATTTGGTAATGATATAAAATGGAATTATCTAAGTCTAAGTGGATTATTCTTTGAGCTAAAACCAGATGTGGGTACTAACAGAAACTCAGCCATTCCTTTTTGCGCCCAGAAAAACAAAAGGAATCTTATGCTGACAAACTTTACGGGCCACCAGAAGGGCCAACAGCGCTTAACGCCGATCTATAAAAAAACCTAATTCCAATCAATTGCAGCATATGCCTGATGAGGTTTGGTGGCCCTTCAAGCTGCTGAAGGGACAGAATGAACCCTCCAGAGTTTCTTTCTCACCTCCTCAGCTGCTGGCCCGTGGGGACTGTAGTAGTAGCCACCGTCACTCTCCACCACGACCTCGCCGTACTCGTCGTACATTCCCGACGGGGACAGCAGGCGCCGGCGGCTCCCGTACTGCGGCAGCTCGTACCTGCCAGGGACACCACAGCTCCTCAGGACGGGCCCAGATGTGCTCACACCTCTCATCACACAGCCAGCAGTGCACAGGGTCACATCCAGAGGGATGGGAACGGCTTTTCTTGTTTTTCTCCCTCCTTTTTTTTTCCTCAGCGGCAACCAAATCCCAGCCATCCCTCTGTTCCAACAGGCCACAAGCCCCTTAGGGTAACCTGAATTTTGTGGTCTGTTGGGTCAGTCAAAACCCCCTCAAGTGCCTCAACCTTCCTTTAATCCACCTGATTTTTTGGGGGGATCTTTCTTAATAATGATGGAAAGAAAGAGCAGCTTCCTTGGAATCAGTTCTGGAGACTGCCAATAGTAATTCCTGAAGAGCCTGCAGTCCAAGGGGCTTTATCAGAACAAGGCAGGATGGGGTTTCTTGAGGGAAATTTAAAAGGCCATCAGGCGGGATGGTGTTTTTTGAATGAAATTTAGAAGGCCACCAGGCAGGATGGCAGTTTTTGAGGGAAATTTGAAAGGCCACCAGGTAGGATGGAGTTTTTTCAGGGAAATTTAAAAGGCCACAAGGCAGGATGGTGTTTTTTGAGGGAAATTCAAAATGCCAGGGGCTGGCTGGCAACTGTGAGCAGAAAGGATTAATCCCTGAACTCGGGGGGGAGAGAAGGTGATGGAAATTAATCTCCCAGACAGCAGAAATACACACACAAAGGATGTAAACCCAGCATGAGGGACGGGATGTGCACTCTGCAAGTGGAATAATGACATTCCTCAAGGAGCAGAGAGTTATCAAACACTCCCTTAACCTCTGAAAAGAGGTTTGTTGCAAGTTCACGCCTTTGTGGACACAAAGATTAAAGTAATCCTGAGGTGAAGGGAAGTCCCACGATTAACTGCTGGAATAATAAACATCACCAGCCTGGAAAAGCAGCACTTTGAGAAATAAAGAGGAAAAATGGAACTATACCCGTGCTCATAACTGTAGTAATCCTGGCCATAGTATTCCTGCCCTGGATCAATTCCAGACTCCATACTTAACTCCTGGAAAAGAGAAACACTGATTGAATGCAAACAGTGTGAAAAAGGCCCAAATGTAATTACTGATATTATTATTCCTTATGATGTAATTACTTTTTCTGACTGCAGAAATGATCCCCATCCTGTAGCACAAAAATACCAACATCTCACATTTGCTCTTATGGCTTATTCTGGAAACAATTTTGTGGCTAAAATATTGGAAATAGAAAGGTTTGCAATTGCACTGCACAGCAAGGTGCTGAAGCTTCCAGCAGCAACTGCTCAGCTCAGCTCCAGCTGTAGTAATGCAGCAGCAGCTGACTGACACCAGGAAAAAATCAGATAGCAGTTGGAGAGCAATGGAATCATTCTGTCTGGAGATCTGGAACTGTGGGATGAAGCCCGTGGGAGCAGCTGAAAGATGCTCATGGGGAAAATCACAGATCCCAGAGTGGTTTGGAAGAGATCTTAAAGCCCATCCAGTCCCACCTTCCACTATCCCAGGTTGCTCCAAGCCCCATCCAACCTGGCCTTGGAAGTACCAAGATGCAGTAAATTTAATGTATTGAATTAAAATAACATAACTGGGCTTCCATTGCCAGAACTTTGCTTTTTATCTAAGAGCCAGGGGGAAAAATTACCTGAGACAGACAAGTTCTTGCGAGAAAATGATGTAAAAGCCATTTCAAAACTTATAAAACAATTAAGAAATGACAAATAGCGGTACCTCTGGTCTGAGAAGGGAAGGTCTCAGCAGCTGCTGTTGCTACAAAAGAAAATGAGAAAGAGGTTAATTAGGCAACAATTAAAGTACAGGTGATTGGTGTCTAAGATTAGTAATAAATGCTGAAACCACAGGTCCTTTGGAATTTTATGGCAGGCAGACGGATACTTCCATACCCTGTGAGAACACCGAGCACCTGATGCAGTAAAATCCCTTCACAGTCCACCATTTCTTTTGCCTAAATATAGAATCAACTTACCAGTTTTTGGGATGATTGAAATATTTAACGCAAGAACTTCTAACAGAGGCCAAGAGAACTGAGTTCTGTATTTAAATCAAGAGACACAAAGCAGCTGTGCACAGGGAGGAAAAAAATCAGCAAGTATCAACCTTTACGATAGAAACGTATTTTGGAGAAGCTTCCAATTATTAAATGAGATTGTTCTGAAGGAAACTCCTCTCCCTGATTTTCATTGCTGGAGAAAATGATGCTGCAGGAGCAGCAGACCTCACAGAGCTCCAGGGAAGGTCTGGCAGGTGATTGGGTATGACACTGGAAAACACAGCAGGCGTGGAGGGAATTCCCTGGGAAGCTGCTTCTGGCAGCTCCTGAAGCAGCAATCCCTGGGCCTGGAGGTGGCACTCCTGCCATAATGGATCTCAGCCCCCAGGGGATCTACGGCTCATGAACTTCTTGAATCACTTTCAATTTCTGGTCTCTAAAGCACTCAGTACCCAGGAGTTCCTCAACACACAATCCCAGGCTGGTTTGGGTTGGGAGGGTCCTTAAAACTCTGCTCATCCCACCACTCATAGTCATGGAGTGGTTTTGGTTGGAAGGGACCTCAAAGCCCATCCAGTGCCACCCTTGCCATGGGCAGGGACACCTCCCACTGTCCCAGGCTGCTCCAAGCCCCATCCAGCCTGGCCTTGGGCACTGCCAGGGATCCAGGGGCAGCCACAGCTTCTCTGGGCACCCTGTGCCAGGGCCTGCCCACCCTGCCAGGGAACAATTCCTTCCAAACATCTCACCTAAATTTCCCTTCTGTCAGTCTGAACCCATTCCCCCTTGTCCTGTCCCTCCAGTTCCTGTTACAGGGTCCCTCCCCAGCTTTCCTGGAGCCCCTTTAGACCCTGGAAGGAGCTCTGAGGTCTCCACAGAACCTTCTCTTCTCTCCCAGCCTGGCTCCACAGGGAAGATGCTCCAGACCCCTCAGCAATTCCGTGGCCTCCTATGGACCTGCTCCAACAGTTTCATGTCCTTCTTATTTTTGGGAACACCAGCACTGTGCACAGAATTCCAGGTGGGGTCTCACAAGAGCAGAGGAAGACAGAAGAATCCCCCACTGCCCTGCTGCCAACACTCTTGGGCTGCACGGGGAAAGCAGATTGGTGTAATTAATGTTTTAAAGCTGATTGGGCACCAGTCTTACCTCTTGCTGTGCATATCCTCGCCTAGAAGTCAGAAAGAGAAAAGAAATACATTAGTAAAATGCTGTGAGCCTGCACAAAATGCACACTGCCATTCTGGCTGGGGAGGGGTGAAAAGAGAATGTAATTAGAAATATAATTAGCACGGAAAGAAATACGTATCTCTGTACCAAATATGGTTTTCTTTGGGTTTGTTCTGGACACAGGGATCATTGCATGGGGAAGGCTGGAGAAGCTTTGGGACCTTTTCTCGCTTTAGATTGTGAATGGACGAGGAGAAATCCCCGACACCCAGAGAGCCAGAGCATCCAGAGGGACCCAGCACAGGGAAAGGGGGATTGGGAGAGGCCTTGGCCCATCCCCTTCCTGCTGTGCCACCGTCCACCCAGGGACCCTGTTCCCTCACACCTCTGCTCAAGCAGTGAAACAACTTCTCCTACTCCTGGACTTTCTGTATCCATCAGGAATTGCCCTGGAGCTTGTATTACTAATTTCTTGTACCAACGTTATTATTCCAATTACAACTTTCCTAACATTTGCTTGGTGGGGGTGAGTTAAATCCCTTTTGTTTTGCTATCATCTGTGGTTATTTCACCACAGGATTTGTGCTTCTGATCTTATTGGGAATTCATTGTTGGTTTAATTAATTTTCTTGGAGCCATTCCTGGGCATGACCAATGCATTTATGTCTGTCAAGTTCTCTATTTTCACATTTTGTGCCTGAAAACTGAAGTGGTTTTGGCAAAACTAGAGAACAAAAATTTAGGCCTTGGAATTTTTCTTAAGGATGAGTCTGGATTATTTTTATTATGGTTTTTGAGAAGGAAAGGGTAAATGCTCAAAATTATGTTAGGCTTAACTTAGGACACAGCCAGCAGTCTAGGGGAAGTCTTTAATTACACTAAATAAAGCATAAAGACCAGAGAAATCCTTTTAATTCTTTAATATCCCCATCTCTAAATCTTCCTATTAATATTCAGCACACGGAATTGATTATCAGCATTGAATTAATACTATTGCCTATAAAATATAAACCTCATGGCCAGCTGAAATGAAGATTTATCATCCAAAGATGATCTGTGACTTTTCAAAAACCACTCAAGGAATGCAGGATTTAGTTTCCATATCGCCTACACCAATCTTCAGAGAAAGGAGGTCTGAGCAGAAGGAAACCTATTACTCTTAATTGCACTATACTGCAGATTAAAGGCATAATATGAGTAATTCTAATTAAATTTGGAATTCAACTTCCATTAAAAAAAACCACCATGCTGAGTTTTGCTGATACTTCTTGGATAGTTTTGTGTGGCCATGATTAGAAGGAAAAAAAAGCCCCCCAAAGACATAAAATACCCATTCACTCACTGCAGCACAAGGATCTATTCTGGCACAAAGACAAAGGTCAGGACAACATCATTTGTTTCCAGGAAGGAATTAAAGCTCTCCACAAAGGGAGGGATTGGTTCTGGGAAATGCTCTCAGCCAGACTTGGTTGCAGTCAGCCAGAGGGAAATCTCCTCTGGGGAACGGGAAGCGAGGCCACGGAGCCTGTGAGGATGTGGGGTAACGGGATAGCCAGAACATGGAGCTGGTACTTAAGGGGAGAGACAAAGCCAGAAAGAACCCATGGGGACAAAATGTGCCAACCTTTCACTGCTAAAAGAGGTTAGAGGAACTGGGATTTGCCTAAAGCAGTATTTCCCCACTTCCTGGCACTCCAGCAGACCCCAGCTCTTCCATAATTTAAATACGTTTTCATATCTAAAGCAAAATCATGACAAATCCCAAACACTACGGATACTCCTCAGAGGAAGCAACTACTTATCAGTTTGCCCTGGCTCCTAAAATGGAGATATCCTGCAGTTTACAGCTGGAACTGAGAACAAATCAAGAAGGGGGATGAGTAAGGATAACACTGGGGTTCAATTCCAGCTTTGCACGGAAGAGCAGCACTGATGCTATCTCTGCTCCTGCTCAGGACTTGGCCCTGCCAAGCTGATGATGAAAAGACGAGAGATTCAGGGTCTCACTAGACTCCAACTGACCAAATCAAAGAGCCTGGGAGGGGTAAATTAGATATAAATATAAAATATTACAGATGCTCAACTTGCTACCAACTCCTATACTGGATGTAATCCTTGGCAGCACTGCAGAACTGCAGTACCATGGAATCATGGAATGGTTTGGGTTGGAAAGGGCTTTAAAGCTCATCCTCTCCACCTCCACCCACCTTCCACTGTCCCAGGCTGCTCCAAGCCCCAGTGTCCAGCCTGGCCTTGGGCACTGCCAGGGCTCCAGGGGCAGCCACAGCTTCTCTGGGCACCCTGTGCCAGGGCCTGCCCACCCTCCCAGGGAACAATTCCTTCCCAATATCCCACCTAAATCTCTCCTCTTTTGGTTTAAAACAATTCCCCCTGCAGTGCCCAGATGTCTCAATGGGACAGAATTTCCCTGGTACGGCTTTTTTCCCAATCTAACAGAGTAATTTTTTTAACAAAGGCTATTAAAAAAGAGACAGCAGGAGAACAAAGGTCGCATTACAGCCACACAAAATAAATCCAGTTTTGTAAAGTTCTCAACTTGATTTCCAGAATGAGAAAGTAAGTGTTCCTCATCAGTGAAGAGCTGCTTGCCATGACCCCCTCCCAGACTCTTCTGAAATGATGAAATTAAATACTTAAAATGGAACTTCTGTGTGATGTCCACTCTTTCTGCTTAAGGAACACCCCAAATAATTGTAGCCGAACTGAACCACTGGAATTTATGCTGTGAATGACTAAACACCTCCACTTCTCCTGTGTGACCTTACAGACCACAAAATCACGTACTACTTGTGTTATATTTCACTGGGGCTGAGAAGATCTGCACAACAGCAGCTGTTTACAAGCTCTAATGTGGGACCTGGGTACTTATATTTTAATTTCTGTCTTTGGGGTTGATCCACTCCGAACATGAGCAGCCCAATAATTTTTCATGCCCATCTCTGCCCTCTTCTCACTGTCCCCTTGCTAGGAGCATGGTTGGGACACAGAAGGGAACATTTAAGTCATATTCCCACTCTGGCTCTTCAGTCCTAAAAATTCTGTACCTAATAGAGACGCTGAGCTTTGGGAATATGATTAAAACATTGCAGTCGTGCCACCCTTGGAGAACTGAGCATCAAAAGTGTGCCCATCTCATAAACGACACAGATTCTGTTGCAGTAAAAATAGGACAGATAAACCCTCCCCTCACACATTTAGTTACTCCTACACCTACCTTGATCCTACAGCCTATCCCAACAAGGGTTTTAAGTGAAGGAAAATTCTAATGGACCAGCAGAACTTGTGGGATGGAGTTCATGGAGTTTGGCACTGGGACAAAGAAAGAGAAACTACCTTAAGCAGCTTCCAGCTGAAGCATCCACATATGTCCTAACTGCAGACTTCAAAAAAAAAAAACAAAAACAGGAGAAAAGAGAAAAAGCCAAGCACCATGGAAATGTTGAGTCTGATAAGGAGTCTGATAAAGAATTAATTACCTTTTTTGCTCAGAATTACAACGTGGATACTGGAGTTTTAGTTTTGCTTCATTAGGTAATATCTGCCTTTCTCAATAGGGTTTTTCGAAGTTGTCATATTAAACTTTTTAGATTTTGGCAAAGGACTGAAAGGAAACTTGCAAGTTTAACCCAACATTTAAAGGCCCAAACTGTTTTTACTTAGCATTTTTTCCAAAGGACAAGCTAATTTACTTTGTATATACATTTATAATTGACATATTTAATGCAAAAATCTGATTTAGATGACTGTGAGCAAAAAAGCTGCTAAGTAAATCCACATTATGTGGATTTGTACAAGTATTTGGAAAACCTTAATCTGATGACACTAATCAGAGTGACTTTATTACAACTTAATTGAGATGTTTCAGCTCGTGACAGACCAGCATGGAAATTAAAGAGAGACAGCAACAACACGTACATGCAAAATCATAAAAAACAAACAACAAATGCTTTGTACATGAAAGAAATTTACAAAATAAAAACTTTTCACATGCAGTTACAATATAAAAAAGAAATGCAATGGAAGGCAGAAGATGGAGAACAGGAGTGGGGACACAGCCACGTTTGCTGAGAAACCAAGAGCAAACCCTTTTACTGACTGGAGACAGGAACTGAGCTGCCAGAAAGGGTTAGCAGAGCAGAGCCCCCGGAGTAGGGAGATGCAGTATGGAATTACGGAATGCCTGGGTTTGAAGGGACCGTAAAGCTCATCCCATGGGCAGTGCCACCATCCCAGGTTGCTCAGGGCCCATCCGATAACCCCGCTCACCAAAGCTGAGCCTGCTACTCCCAGGCCTTCCTTGCTTTGACACCCAATATGTGGCAGAAGATTCCTTCCAGGTGGGGCGTTTTATGGGCAAAGCAAGAGATTCCAATCACAGCTGCAGGAAAATCTTACTGATGTTACCTAAAATGAAGGCTGCTTAAAGAAGCATCGAACCCACTGCCATCTATACCCCATCCTTGGGTAAAAATGGACAGTTTTCCCCAAGAATTTCCAGTAAACAGACTAAGAACCAGCAAGATGTAGTGCTGAGGAAACAGCTTGGAGAATTATATTTTATATCACAGATTTCCGAACGAACAGGAAAGACGACGTCTCTCCGCTTGGGATCGGGAGTGCGTAAATCGTGGCGTACAGCAGAGAAAGGGGGAAAAGTCAGGATTTCTGGAGAGTCTGAGGCAGATACTGTGTGCTGCATTAGAGTCCTCCCACTCAAAAAAAAGCATGGAACATCCACTCGTGAGCATTACAGAGCTGTCGACTGGGAGGGGAAGCGTTTCTCCAGCTCCTCCACAACACAGCTCAAGTTCCCGTTCTGCTGGTTGTGCTCGGCCGCGGCTTCTGGAGTTGGGAGCTCCGGGTTCGGGGCTGGTTTGAGCTTGGGGACGTGCTTGGGCAGCAGGTGGTTCTTGTCTATTTGGCTGTACATGTTGGCCACCGACTTCTCGATGGCGGCCAAATTCTGAATGTTTTTAAGAATTCCTTTGAGCTCCCTGCGAGGAGGAGGCTCTGGCACCGTGGCCGGGGTGGAGACAGCTGGCTGTTTGGCAGGGGATTTGGAATGCTTGGCAGGGGACAGGAGCTGCGTGCTAAGAGGAGATGGAGAGGAGGAAGAAGAAGAAGAAGAAGGAAGAGAAAGTGCAGGCGGAGGTGGAGGATGTGGTGGCAACAGAGGAGGGGTTGGAGGTGGTGGTGGCAGTGGAGGTGGCAGCTGTGGAGGTGGGGGCGGGGGAATTTTAGGTGGATCTGGAATGCTTTCTACATTTTCTTTGGTCTCAGGAGCTAGAAAACTTTGGCAAAGTGGTTTTTTTATCCTAGACGACGGAGGAGTTGGTTTGCGAGTCGGCGGAGGGGAATGTTCCTGAGGGTCGTCGTGGTGAGTAACGATTACAGTGGGGACCACGGCGGCCTCCGCTTCAACTCCTTCAGCACAAGGCGTTGGAGAGGACAGAGGGGAGGAGTGAGGGCGGGGAGAAGTCACCACGCTTTTGGGAGACTGCTCTGGCACATTCTCTCCCTCCTGGATCCTGGCGCTGTGCGTGGGCGACCGCGTGGATTTCACCTCAGGAGACCTCACTTGCTTCATTTCCTGCAGCGCCTCAAACTGCCTCGCCTTCTCCTTCACAGTCAGCTTGGGGCCACTGATCTTTTGGAAGAGTGGACTGCTGATATCGTCACTGCTGTCGGGGTTTTCAGCTCCTTCCTCCTTGGCTGTGAGTCTCTGCTGCTGCCACTGGATGGGGTCCATGATAACCGGCCTACCCAGGGACCCTGGCATGTGTCTCCTGGTCAGGTGAGTGGGCACCGTCCATGCTCGGTGGCTGCCCCCAAAAGAAGCCTCTCTCCAGGCCAGGCTTGAAGGAGAAAGAGTGTCTAAAGTATCATTCCTTTTCCGCAGGAACCCAGTGGAAGCGGGGCTTTGAGGGAGACCTTCCACGTACAACGGGTTTCGGGTCGTTAGCGGGTTCTCATCGGACAAAAAAGTGATGTTACTCGAGGATTTGGGGAGGTTATTGTTCAGGGATCCATTGATACTGGATTGCTTGTGAGCCTCTATAGCACGGGAAGCAAAGCTGCTTATAACTCTCTGTCGGTCTCCTTCTTCTAAGACTGACTTTTTTCCCCTGCTTTGTTGGAAATGGTAGAGAAGAAAAAGACTTGAAAGAAAAGAAGATAATCACATGTGAGGAAACATGCATGGACATAGGTACTTATGAGAGAGAGAAAAAAAGAACTTATGACATGAATCAGAGCCATTAAATCACTTCTAGCAAACTACAACCCAACAGAAGGAGCACATCTACTACCGGGCAAGACATTTACTTTTGCATCTTCTTTAAGGGGGAAGGAAGGAAAATTAAAACAAGTTGCCGCTTGTTTTAATTTGAAGCTGCGTAGCTACGTGGTGAGTCCAAAAATAAATTCACGTTTCGTTAAAATAACCTCTTAGATTTCAAAATTATCAGTTAATATTGTGGCCTATTCACCCAGAAATACAAAACGTCACAGAAGCATCAATATGTGAATGAATTTAATCTCTTGTGTGTATGAATTTCATCACTTCACAACATTGGACCCAATAAAAAGCCCCTGAGGTTGGGTAACATTGAATTTCTACACCAGAAGTGGGAGGCCTCACCACTTTCTGGACTTCATCTGTCACCTCCCAGTCCCTCATTAACTTCCTCCCTCAAATATTTTTAATACCATAACCTTCTGAGCAGATTTGAAAATAAACAGTATTTTAAAATGAATAGTCCCAAACTGCCTGCTAGAAAAGTGCCCCTCAAGTCCTCTTTTAAATAATGCTCACCTCAGGCTGAAATGAGATGTATTTTTCTCTCAAACTGTTACAAATTTAAGGTTTGAGTCTGTGTCAGGCAGAGCTAAAGTACAGCAAGAGTAGCAATCTCATCTACCTGCACAGACTAAAATATCACTTAACACTGATTTTAGTGACTTAGAGATGTCCAGTATTTTCACACCACTTCTGAGTTAAAAATTCTAAGCCTTGTCTCTACCAAAATTTGAATTTCGGTTAAGGAATAGGAAAAAAAAAAAAGGAGTTTTCCATGATTCTGTGAATGTTGGAAGATGAAGTTTCAGACCTTTTGGTCACATCATTCCATGGGTTTTGGTGGTGTTGTTTCATATATCAGAAAATATAACTAAATCCAAATAAATGAAAAATTAACCTCTGATGGTTAAATCTTCATTAGCAAAATTGGAAATTTAAACACCTAGGAGTTAATTAACAGATCTTAATTTTCCTCTAAGTTATTTAAGATGTAAAAGTTCCCTGAGGGTATTTAATAACAAAACACTTTTGTTTCTTAACTTTTTTTCCCTGTTTTGATCAGGGGGCCACCCAGGCAGGGAAATCTCAGCTTCTGAACGGTCCAGGGAACCCTGAGGACTGGAATTCCTGCACAGAACCCAGGGATCATTCTCCCACTTGCAAAAAACACCCGGCAAAACTCCACAAAGTGAATAAACTCTCCCCAAGCACTGCAGTTTGCCAGAGCTGAGTGTGCCTAAGGCTTCCTCTGGGCAGATTGAATAAAACTATTTAACTTCAAACTTATTAGAGAATCCCAGAAGGGTTTGGATTGGAGAGGACCTTAAAGATGACCTAGCTCCAATCCCACCCCTGCCATGGG
>WEKY01047221.1:0-21093 GCA_013390045.1 Picathartes gymnocephalus
GGACCTGCTGGGCACTGACTGCTTGCACACACACAGATGCCCACTTGGACTCTCAGCATAGGGAAATCTAAGTCATGTTGATTCTCTGCAATTTTACCCAAGCACCACAGCAGGAAGAAAATGAAATTCGTTATCTCCAGTCCTTCAGGCTTCCTGCCCCTCTCTGCTGTAGGCAGTATCCTTGTTGTGAAGCCACATGTGCTCCTTCCCTTTCTCCTCTGTGAGCAGCTTTTTGCTGTCCCTGGTTGTTGCAGGCCAAGGAATCACCCTCAGATGGTGAGGCAATTCCATCTTCCCGCTAACCCTTCATAGCAGTAGTTTTAGGGCACAAGTACCTTGGAGCAGACCCACAAACAAGAAATTAGAGCGACAGGCAGAGCAACACTGACCTGTGCTTGTCCACACAACACAACACATTTCCCTTGTTGGGGTAGAGGGAAGGGGATGGTGTCAATCTGTGAAACAAAACTTGCACGCAACATAGAGCAATAGAGTAAAAAGCCCTGAATTTTCACCAGAGTCAATTTACCAGCAGTTCCAACTCATTTGCTGGGAAGGCAGAGTGCAGGTGGTGAGCAGCAAACAGCTCACACACCAAGAGCACGGGCAGCACGTGCCACACCACTGCTACCTTGTGCAAACCAAGCGCTCCACTCACAGAAACAAATACCCATGTTCTGTCCTCTTTGCCACTGGGGTATGGTAGGAAAATGGGCCAGGAAGTTACATTCACAGAATTGTAGAACAGTTTAGGTTGGAAGGAACCTCAAAGATTATCTTGTGTCAACCATGTTCACGGTGATAGTTATTCTTACTGCACTATTTGAAGAAAAGGTGAATATTTTCTTTTCTAAAGCAAAAAATATCTCTCTAAAGGCATACAGAAGCTGAGGCCTGACCTTGATGCACTGTGACTAGTATTAACTGGTGCGAACAACCTCACTCATACTGCTAGTGAAATATGCAAAACAAGGATCAATGATTTTTCACGCAAAACTATGGCAGAAACTTAAATATGAATTTGCTCTTATTTTCTATTAATAGCAAGCAACAGGTTTGGGTGACCCAGTCAATCTTGGGAATTGACTGTAAACCTCACACTCCAGCCCTTCTCTATGGCAAATGTTAAACCAGCATGGAAAAGGGCTGATATATTTTCTACAGCAAAGTCCCCAAGTACTTAAGCCAGAAGTAGAAAAAGCTTTAAAAAAAAAAAATCACATTTGGGATTAAGTCATATTTCTTGAGGTCCACATTTTAGTCAGGACTATAGTACCAGCAATCAGAACAATCTTTTATAAATTGAACATACCTAGAAATATAACGGCAAGTCTTAGCTTTCATGCAAAATTAGATAAGGAAGGAGGACAAAGGAAGCAAAGGCCTCAGTAGCTTTGAAATTCCCTGGGTCTTATACACCTAACATGACACTCTGAAATGTCTGTCTTAATTTTTTTTTAAGCTTCTTGGGAACTTTTTTAAATATATTATGAGAAACAACAGCCTTGTTTACAAATCCTACCAGAGATGGTGCTTCCTTCATATTAGGAGTACAGCAAAACCTCCAGCACCACTCTACCAGCCCGAGACAAAATCTGCTCAAGACCTTTGCACTCAGGAGAGGCTCCTCCAGAGCACAGGAGGCAGCAGGGCACACCTGACTGTACAGAGGACTGATCCCAGACTGTGACTCCCCTGTCAGCTCCAGGCATCCTGCTGGTTTTGGCAGTGCTGCATTTGTCAGCAGCCACTCTGCCAGGACTCACGAAGAATAAAACGAAAAATATCCTAAATATGATAGCCCAAAACCATAAAAGAGTTTGGGAACCCTTTTTAGGGACAAAAAAAAAAACAAAAGGGGGGGGTTTAGGGACAAAGGATTACTATTCACTGCTTGTTTATATAAAATCTAATCTCATGCAGTTCATACTCATCCATATACAATAGAATGTAATTGTAGGGAGCAACTGTCGTATTTTCTCATGCAGCATGTTTATTTGTGGGTGGATAATGGGAATAGCAACAGGTTGGCTGGGATTGCTAATAGAATGCTTTGCAGGTACAGCAAAATACCTAGACCACAGCAATTATGAAGCGGAGTTTGCTGTTCCTCGGAACAAAATCTTTATTATCTATTCAGGAGGGTATTTCTCCAGCATCCAGCAAACAGGGCCGTGATTTGGGATGGGGACACCTGTATGTTACTGCAGTCTTACTCATCAAAAAAGTTACAATTTGCTCATGGATGATGTATGACCAGGAAAATAAGCTGATTTTCACAATAAATAGTTTATTGCAAATTATTTTCTCATTGTCATACAAAGGCTTGCCTGATTGAGAAAACTTTTGGTCTTTTCAGAATCTTGAAAATCATTACCACAACTTTTTTAAAAAAAAAAAACAGAGAGAGGGATTTTGCCCATTTTTTCAGAATCAGCCACTTTATTTGTAGGAAAAACGAATCTAACAGGCTTGAAGGAAGGAATTTTCACATTCTTTTTAGAAAGTCTTCTTATGAGGAAGAAAACTCTACTTTTCAAATCCATACTTAAAAAAGGACTGTTGCCTAAAAGCAGCCATTTTCCTACTTTGTCATGCTAATGTCCTGTTTATAACTGACACCTTTACTGCCTACCACTATATCAATTTCACTTCCCAAGAGAAAGAAAAACCAGATCCTGTGACTAGTGTACTGGATTGATAATCTAGCCTAATGCTGACAGATAAATGCACTAATTTTCTTCTGTGGTTGGCTCCACATTGCAGAGTAAATCTGCTTCTAACAACTGTCTCAATAGGCTCTGTAAGCTGTCCAAGAGATGATGTCAAGTGCTACAAGGGCCTAGGGCTAGTATGGCAGGTAAGAGTTACCACTGGGATAAAGTTACAGGTGAGGTTTTGAATGAGAGAGCTATTTTAAACGAAAGCCTGGCTGGAAATACAAATTGCTTTTTAAAAAGGCAAAAGAGTAAAACAATAAAGAGCAACTCCTATAATTTTGTGGGGGTCTGCATATTTTGTACGAAAATCAGCATGTACCTTAGCTAAGGTATTGTATTATGACATCCAGGAAACACAAGGAGTTATTTCTCTGGGTAGTGGTACCTGGGAAAATGATGTGCCTTGCCCTATGTTTGCTGGATTTGGTGGTAGCACAGCGTCTGTGGAGCACGGGGACTATTTGTAACTCAGGAGCAGAATTCAAGCCTGAGCAGCATTCCCTGAGCACAGGAGGGTACTGGAGGGTACTGGTGCCTGCTTCCACCTCCTGTGTTGCCCAAAGCCTCTGTGCAGGCAGGTACCAGGGCTGACTCCAGGTGCTGTGCACTCAGGCATCGATGGCTGTGTCGAAGCCTCACTGGACATAGAAACTACAGATGTTGGAAGGAGACAGGACTTGTTATTTTAAGATTTAATTCCAATGAGGGGAAAATTGCAAAATGATTAACTTTTTCCTTTTTTTTATCATTTCATGCCAAATATTTGGGTCATTTCCAAGAATTTCAGTAGCAATGGAAGAGCCAAAGAGGTCTCAGTGTTGCTTTGCTCTTATTGGTTTTCTTGTTGAATTCCAGGATCACTATACTGGTTGCTACCAATTTATAGCACTTCGATGTTCATTTATCATTTTGACCAAAAGAGCAACTTTGGTGGGCATTTATTGATTCCCTCTTTGGAAAAGATCACAAGCAATAGCTTTTTAAATAAAAAGGGTCTTTGGGTTACATGGATAACCCTGGCACTGAGGGATACGTCTCTTACTCTGTTCTCATGTCTAAAATGTTCAATCAGCTCCCACTCCCCTAACCTGAAACAAAAATAAAACTTCATTTTAATCACATCTTTTTCTCCTGATTTTCACTCCCCACCTCCTTGTGGGGACCTTTCCATGTGAAGATTTTTACGCAGAACATTTCAGCTTTTCTTGGGCTAACTTTTGCTCACTTTGAATAGCACTTATATAGGTCAATAGCATCACTTCCCCTTTCGCCCCCCTCCCCATCACAGAAGAAATACTGGATCTAACCTCTTTAATGCATCAGTTAACAGGATGACTTTGTTTATGGCACAGGAAGTTTGATATTTAAATGAAACTAAATATTCAAGAGAGAAACTAACTTTATAGATTCTGCTCTTTTCTCTTTTTTTCATATCTGTACAGCAGCAAGCACATCTGGCTCTGAATAAGGATCCTTAGTGCTATTTCAATATGACTAACAGTAACAGCAGGAGTACTCAGACCACAAACTACAGCATTAACAATGATGGATCTATTCTCATTACAGAATATATGGACAAAATATGCTATATTAATAGTGTGTGCTATGGCATGCACAAAATCCCCTGTACATTGTAGGCAAACTATAGTTCACTGATTTCATTGCTACAGAAAAATGCCAAAAACCAGCCAATCACTGAATGAAGCAGGTCACTGTTTTGGTCATATTCCAATATGTTATTGTTATGGTCACAAAGAGGTGATAAAATGTGTGTAGGAGGACACAGAGAGAAACTGTTCTTTGACAGCAACAAAAGTATAGATATTTTGTGCATTTTCTGACATTTTCTACAATTAGTATAGATTTCTCATCTTTATTTTTTTCCTTTTTTTTTTTTTTTTTTCTTCCCTGGATATTTCTGAATGCCCCTGTTTCCTGAGCAGAGGAAGCTAAAAGTTTCGGTAACATTTCAGGCTGACTGTTTATCTTTTAATTGTGTATGACTATTCAGTGAACCCAATCCTGCTCCTGTGGAAGTCTAATGAGAACTTGGGTACTAAATTCCCTGGGAACTGGATGAAGCCTCCAACTACTGACTTTGTAAGGCTTCAGCCATGCAAAACCCTGCTGGCACGAGTAACGCAGAAGAGCAAAAATAAAAATTCTGCCTCTTTGAAATGTTTAACCACAGTTCATTTGTTAATATAGTAGTTGAAAGGTGAAAAAACACCCACTGATTCTAAAAGTATGCAAAATTTTTTGGACTGCGACGCCTTCGCTAGCTGTTAGCTTTGGAAATATTTAGACATAAATCAATTTCGTCCCAAAATAGAGTCCAAAAGAAAGAATCGTCGGGAAGTGGAACAAAGTCCTGCATTGCGCTCCCTGGAATACGTGTCGGGATGTGTCACTAGAGGGCACTACCACATCGTCCCCAAAGGCACGAGGACAAAGGACACGGGTGCCCGGCTGCTTAACTTGCACACTCCGCTTTATGGTTTGAGAAACAAATTTTAATCACATCGCAGAAATCATTAATTTTTTTAATGGTAGTGAGACTTCAATAACCGGCCACATTATTTAACAGTTAGTGCATGGAGCCTTCACACCATAAAGTTCTGACTCTTTGGGCTGCAGAGCTCATTAAAAATGGTCTGCACTGAGTTAGCAGTTCTCATCAAAACAATTCAAGGAGGCTGTATTTGGGAATTATGCTGCTGAATTAGCACAACAAATAAGGAATAATATGGGGCATAAGGCAAAGGAAACTTACACTTGGGTCACTTCCTTTATATTCAGTGCTGCTCACAGGCACCCTGCCCAAATGAGCTTGGGGGAAGAGCTGAAACTGGGAATCATGGGGGGAAATAGGGAGAGAAATAGAAGGGAACTCTGCTTTTCTCTCAAATAAATGCTACTTGCAACAACTTGCAATAGTTGCCTAACTGCACTTATTAAAATAAATGTACCTCACTGAAGGGAAGGGTCAAAAACATTTGAACCTTCCAAGTTTAGGCATTTTTAAATGTATTTTTAAAATGTTTTCTTTGATGGGTATGCAATGCTTGTTTCACCCAGTGTTAGAGGATAAATACAAATGAAGGTTTTCTTTCAGTGGTTCTGGCTGAGAGAGAGCACAGAGGTCGCTTTCAAGGTGACTAGATTTTTGTTTGAAAATGGTGAGTCCCCTGTTTCTCAAGAAACTCTGCTTTGTAGTCTATTGCTATGCACCTGAAAACTTCCCACTGACTTCCAGGGGAAATTTGGCTGCTCAGGAATGTGGGATTGGACTCTGGAATGGCAATTGCATACAGGGAACTTAACAATGCACAAAAATTTAACCCTTCAATGGAACCAAGCTTAAAGCTATTCATGCATATATTGCCCTGCTTCATATAGAAGACAGCCAGCAATGCGTTTGCTATATTAGAAGATTATAAGGGAAAAAACCCAATGAGGTGGTTTAGGGGTTTTTTGAAAATGTGGTTCATCCAAACATCTATCTTCTTAAGGCTTCATCTGATCTAAATCCGATTTCTGAAAGCTCTTGAAACTTGGCATCTAGTTCAGGGCACAATCCAACTCCCTTTAACCAGATAAGAATTGAGCCATTTATAATTGTAGTTAGAGGCAAGCCGTGGTTATAAAAAGACCCACTAAATTCCTGCACTGTGCTTGGAACTAGGCAAGTACTTCATTAGTGAAATGCTATTGCGAAATTTAATTTTAAAATCAGTTTATTGGAAGTATTAAATCTGACCCCCTTATGGCACCCATCAGGTGGAACGGTTGCCTGCTAAAATGGTCATGTTTGAATGGGGCTGGGAGGAAAGCAGAGATGTTTCTGACTTGGAGGCCTCCTATGTCAGATCCCAAGGGGCATCAACAGAAGTGACTTATAAGCTGTAGACAAAATGGCACCAAGGCAGGGTGAGTGGTTGCCTGTGTGTCCAGAATGTGTGAACTCTATCAAGTGCTGCTGAGGAAAACAGCTTCAAGGCCACATGTGATAATTGGGAAGAGAGTCCAGCAGCTGAGAGGGGATCCTGTGCCTCATGGGACGAGCACCAAGCTCCAGATTATCTCAATATGGCTATTCATTAAAGGAGCAATAAGAGACGCTTTGGCTATGAAGAAAGTGCAGCTGGGGTAATATTAAAAAAAGAAGCCAAGTCCTAAGGTTTTGACAATTGTGTGTTTTCCTCTTTGTGAGTTATGGAAACCTAGCTCTGTGCAGACAAGCCTGGGAAGGGATGAGTGAGCAGAATGCAATGTCTTTCCTAATATAAACAGATTATTTTGCATTATGGTAGATTTAGGAATGTAAAATGTTCACTCTGTAGCTAGTTAAAGGCTTACCATAATTGCTCTACTACTGCTATTGCTACAGGATTCTCTGTCTTGTCCGATTGATGGATGTTGCTTGATTTCCAGACTCTGTTTGCAGGGGTTTCTGGAGAAGGAAAGGGAGATCTGAGGACAGACCTCCATAGCTGGTGCCACAGACATTCTGCACTGTTCAACAGTTCATAACTCACTTAATCCAGGCTGAAAATGCCTTAGAAACATACAGAATCCAAAACATGAAAGGGAGCCTTTGCCTCCTCCCTTTCCAGGTAAGCAGCTGTTTGGGCAGCACAAAAATACAGGGAAAAATCTAGCCAGGCTGAAGTCAGCAGGAAAACATGACAATATGCCAGAAGATTTGGAATTTCACCCCAGACAATACCAGCTGAGCACTAAAAATTGAGTAAATTCCCTTTGACTGAGCCTGCATCTCAAAACAGAGGCCTCAAGCCCTGTGACTGAGCATTCAGCTGGGGCCAATATGTTCCTGAAATAAGAAACCAAACAACTATTTATTATGTCCAAGTGAGATACTCTGCAATCGAAGGTCAAAAGTCTAGCTTCAAGCAACCCAAGTATTTTGCACAGAAAGGCAGATGAAGGTACCAATTTAGTTACTAATTCATGCATCAATACAAGATCAACTCCAAAAACCAGAATCCAAGCACTCCCAAAATTTGGACAAGAATTCTACTTTGGGCTTGCAAGCAGGTCTGCATGTTCAAATGGATAGTCAAAGACAACCTGGCTTCTTTTGTCAGAAAACCACTTTCTTAACTCTGCCAGCCGTGCTTCAGACTGTCTGACATTTCGTGTGGTATCTTTTTTTTTTTAAACACAGAATTAAATGGAAAAGAAAAAAATCCTTAACCTAATATCTTTAGAGCTTTTGTTTTGGTTTTGCAACTTTTCTGTTTCTGAAAAGAGCACCAAGTAATCTGTTGACAAGAGAAGGAAAAATATATTTAAGTAAAACATGCTGCTACAGTAAAACTGTGTCAGATTCTATTAATTCAGTTTTTCATTGTCTGATATTTCCAGGCACAGTGGGCTTTTTGGTAGACCTCTGAGCTCTGTTTTCTAACAGAGGCATAGCACAGGGCCTGTCAGGAAGAGGCAGTGCTCTCATTGTTATACACCTCAAAGAGACAATATAATCCTCATGCCTTCAGAAGGGCCAGGACCGAACCCCAAAACAACAGCCCTGTCTTCCTTTAAGAGTGTGAGCAAAGCTCAGTCAAAGCCTTGCTAGTGTATGCCTATGAATTATTCCCTCATCAAGTGACCGATCACACTACATTAATATCGTGGGCACATTCTGCTTTGTTAGCAAACCTGAATTCCACTGCAGCACTAATGAAGGACCAGTCCTCATGTAAGACATGATATCTTCAGGTTGTGTCTATTCTGCTATGAAGTTATTTTCTTTTGTGAAGAGTACTATGAGATTACTAACTGGAAAATATTTTAACACAACACAAGGGGGAAAATGTCTCTTTTGGGGAAGTTTCATGAATACACAGAAATGTAATTCCAATAAAAGCAAATATATCTAGTCAATATTAAGCATTTGTTCTTAATGTGTGAGCCAAGGAAGCACTGAGCTTTTTACACAGCACTCCTATAGAAGTTGAGTCTCTCCCTCTGCAGATTGAAGCAAGAAGAGGATTTGGCAGTCCCTTGTTCTACCTACAGTGTTTTGCCAAGTCCACTTAAGTGTCATCATGCTTTCCCTGTTGGATTAGGTAAAAGCAGATCCTTATCAGCCCAATATGGAATTTCACAGGTAGCAAAACCAAGAATAACAACAGGTTCTTTGGTATTAATTTGGAAGTATCCCATGAGGCCAAGGGCCAGCCTGGCACTGATCAGGCAGAACAGGGGATTGCTGCACACAGCAACACTGCACTTCAAGGAAACACATTTTGCCTAGTCTCTCCCTCTGCTCACATCACAACTGAGCACAAAAATCCAAAATATGCAGGAAAAGAAATCCAGTTATAGCCAGATGCATTGCACTGAATTAAACACGGTGAGCCACAAAACACATTTCCTGAAGTTAACTTCTATTTCAGCCTCAATAATATCAATCTACCTGGAGGAATGTTTCTCTGAGTTTGCGTGTCCCTCAATAACGTCAGAAATAGTGGAATAAATTATAAAGACTGTGTGCAGTGAAAAAATGCTGAATATAATTTGTATCTGTATCTCAGAAAAACCTCTACCTTTATTTTAAATTCAGAGCAAAGTGAATTCTACTCCAAATGACACAAATTTAAAAGTACCAACACAAAGCACCAATCAACTCATACCAATCAACACATTCAGTTCTAATCCCCTTTGCCTGACTATTTTGCACAAAACGACTAAGTTCATCCAAAACAAAATTGATTCCAAAATTGATTCAAAGCTTTTTGAAATCATCAGAATTTTTTTCCACAAATTTCAAAGGGTTTTTGGTCTGGTCTGTTAAACAAGTAATTAATCCATTTTAAAATTGGAAGGCTGATTTAGTGTTCAGTTAAGGATTTGATAACATGTACACAAAACCCAGGATTTTCTAAAGTTTTCAGTGCTGTCGAAGATCTTCTCTCATTTAGGCGAGCAGAACTCCTAACACTAAGTGTTTTTAAAAATTCCTCTATCCTGCTTAAATTTAGACACATTAATCTAGTACCAAAAGAAGACTTTGCATCTCATACAGGTCCTGATCCTTTCCAATTTACACAGGAGTAATGTCATATGCTTACCAGTCTTGGTGGGATTCCTCAGTGTCCATTTCCACAATATCAAGAATAATTTATAGAAAACCCATACCAAGATTTTTATTCTTTACAGGATGCTTGCATACATTCTTCCTCACTGATTCTATAATATTCCTTGCTTGGGTGCTTTGGGTTCATTATGCTCTAAGCCACTTCATTTTCCTTTATTATTTTATCATTATGTGAAGTAAAAGTCAATTTTAAATAAGCTTGTGTATTCCACTTCACCAGTGCTGACAGACAAAATGTCACATATTGCTTCTTTTTTGTTAAGAAGTTACTATTTTCACTCAGTTGCATAATCGTAACACAAAGTAGAGAGTATTTGAGGGTTTGTTTAAAATTATTCACTTTCATTATACTTCTACAAGTGGTGCTGACAGCAAAACCACTTGCTTGCCTAAAATAAAATAAAACATAAAGGATTTCTTTTCTTGCATATAGAAAGTTGTGCTCTTTACTGCATTTGTTAGTTTTACAGAAGTAATCTCACTACCTCAATTTCCTCTCAATTTCTACCAACTAAACACCAAGCTTCCAGAATTATTGCATACAATATATTTAATTTTCATGGGATAGCAGAGAGTTCTCTCTCCTGTTCATTACTGATTTTATGATGGGTAAATTCTGCCTCCAAGAAAAATTTGTCTTCTGTCTCCTTAGTAATAATCTGCAGGAATTCAACAAGCAGAATATAGTAGAGGAGGGAAATAACCAGAAGTAATCATTCCAAAATTTTTTAGTTATAATTAAAGACAAAAGGTGCTCAACTATTTATCATTTAGAAAAAATGTTTACTTCAACAGTTGCCCTATTCAGCAACATTAATATAAAATAAAAAACCTTAGCCGTGTGCTCTTCCTGAGGTTGCTAATCTTGCTTCTGCCACCACACCAGCCAAATAGGAAGAGATAAACAGACTGCAATGAAGGGGACAGTATGTAAGTAATTTTGGAGATGTCATGCATGCAGGTCCAGCTGCTCAGCCATCATGGTTGTTAGCATCTGGCCTTTTGCCATCAGCTGACAGCCAAGCAGGAAATAAACCATAAGGGTTAAATCACATCTACTTATAGACCAAAGTTGCTGGCCCAAGGCACGCTGCAATGGTGGCCAAGAAAAGCAGGAGCACGGGGAGCCTTTTACCACAACACTCGCAGCAGGACCAGGCCAAGCCAATCACAAGGCAGTTCCTCTCAACTGTGTGTCCAGCAAATTTCTCATGAAGCCCAGACTACTTCTTCTACAGTGTCACATTCTTGTCATATATTTGATCTATGGAAGGGTTTAAATTTTATTAAAAATGTGTTGCAGAGATAAATTCAGTCAATCCAACAGCTCTCTCTTGGCAAAAACCTACTCTCTGTGTCTTAAAAGTTGACTTTTGCAAAGTGAGCACACTTTTGACAACAACAGCAATCTGGCTAGTGATATCACACACATATACGTCTATTACCTCCTGCATAGGTTGTTTGGGTTTACTTATTTATTTGCTAAGCTGTTACTTTTTTATGTGGCATGTGAAAGTCTGAACAAAATATTTCAAGGGACAAAAATCATCTGGAGAATTTTCCAGCTTCAGACTAGATGGCTGTGGGCTTTGGTGTCACAGAAAACTGTGGCAACATTAGTAGAGGCAGCAGACTTTAGCCAGTCACCTACCGATTTCCTATGCTGTACCAGAAAACCCTCAGAACTAATAAAAACCAAGGGGTGTTATTTTCTATCAGAAAACATCTGATCAGAAAAATCTAAGATCTTATCCTGTGCACACTGTTTCATACAATACCTGACCTGGCACTCTCTGCTAGCCCTCCTGCAGATTCAGAACAGCACCCGAAGCACTGCTCTGATTTTTACTACTGTTTTGCATGAAGATGTGAAACAAAACTGCAGTACTGTTCAGTTCAGGACTAGAGGAGAATGTTTCATGATCAGGCTCCTCTACTTTTCCAAATACTTAATTATATAAGACTATTAAATAGATAAAGAACATTCAGTTTACAATCACAGTCCCAGGTTACAATAGGAGGAGCAGTAATACAGACATCTGATATCAAGGAAGGTACACACGGGTAACAAGAAGACGTGTTCTTGTGCTTACATGCCCTGTTCATCACTTATTGAAGAACACTCACAGATCACATCAGCTTCTCGTTAACACCAAGAACCAGTGAATTCTCTGAGCCTCATCCTTTCCTCTCCCACACAGCAAGGCAGACAGGCACGGATGCAAACTGATTGTTGATTTTTAGAGCTGATCAGCAAGCGTCTGCTCTGTGGCCAGGAAATGGGTCTGAGTTAACGCTGCAGTAATTGGAAATCCCATAAATGAGGCAAGCCACTTCTTTCTCTGCACAGCCAGCTCTGCTCTTACACCTGAAGAGCTGATCGTGGGATGGAAGAGAGGCTGTTTTCTTCCTTGCTTGAGGAGACCTATTTCTTCCAGCAAACCACAGTCACTCAGGGAACATCTTCCTTGCAGAAAGAGAATCCAAATGACTCCAGGAACCAATGAAACCAGAAAAACTGCAGAGTGGGCAGTGAAACACAGCACAATGACTTTGCTGTAAAAACAGCCAACTATGTCAAGGAGTGGTAAAGGATCAAGAGATTCTGTAGGACCACAGAGGCTTGAGAGGTGGCATTGGTTGAAACAACACACATGGGAATTCTAAACCGATTGAGGAAAACATATTCTCTTGTCATTCAAAAGTAAACACCACTCTAAATATGAAGCACTATTACTGTAACTGAAAAATACTGTCCCTTTATTTCACTATTAAAATATCTAAAACCTTGCAGTCCCAAATAATTCAGAGCATAGAATATAAGTAAATCTTAATTGACAGATTAGGAATGTTTTTGTGGCCATAAAGATGTGACAGATATTAGTGAATTAAAGGCAACAATATTCAGGCTCTTGGAAAACCCATTTTCTAAGTATCCACAGGGTTCAGAATCACTGGGACATAAAAGAATAATATGTATAAGAAACAGAGCCTCATTTAATCCTCACGTCTATGACAGGTGGAGATCGTGAGAGGAATGCTCTTATAAATAAAAGGGACCCATGTTGTGAAGCTTCTCTCCTCACACCAGGCCAGGTAAATCTCACAAGAGAAAGATGTGTTCTGGAAGTGCTGGATATTATATAAAGAACCAGAGAAAATGCAAAAGCTACACTGATCCAAAAAGACAGAGAGGCAGCAAACAGCACTAATGTTTCTGTGGATGCAAAGCCCAAGGCAACTTGTCCTCTCTCATTATAACTGAGTGGGATCGGTTCATATAAACTCTGGCTGTTCACATACAAAGCGGTTATTGCATGGCCTCTGATTCATGGTAACTGTCTATGCATGTGCCATAAGCTGGTGGCTCAGTTAAGTGAAATTAACTTATTCCTCTCTTTCATTCAGAGCAGAGGGTTAAGCCAACATGAATTATTTCACATTTTTCAGAAGCTAAAAGCATGGAAAATTGCAGTAGATCGGTTGATGTGCAGGAAATGATTACCACATATAAATCTTCACTTGTGTTTATGTTTTGGGTTCCCCTTTATTACTGACTGGGGTTAGTTCTTTTATCTGCATCTTTACACGTGTTCAAAAGGAGTCCTTGACACATACTGGAAAGGAATAATCATGGCTGGTAGGTGCTAGAACTCTTTTTTATAGCTATAGCAGAGACAAAAGGCAAGATACCTTGCCTTTTAAGCAAAGGTGAATGACTACACACCCAGTTTCTGCTGTCACCTGGGGTGCTCATCATCTGGGCTTCCTCCTGATGGTGCTCAGCTCTGCTTCACTTCTGGAGTTTGCATTCTGAATTCACTAGGTTCATCAAACTTCACCTAACTGTGCCAGACTATCTCTCCACTTCCCATCAGCTTCTCCTATTCCTCCAAGTAAGACATTTCAGTGCTGCCTCAAATCAGACTGATTTCCAGTGCTACTTACATAGGACATTGCTGGCAACCACCTGCCAGTGCTGAGTCTTTTGGTTGGTATCTGACAGACATTGGATGTAGGGGATAATGATGTGCTCCAGCTTGAGAGACAGAGCCTACCTGCAGGACCCTGTCCCCACTGAAAGTTTCATTAGCTCTGAATCATCAGAATAATATTGCTCCATGAAGCAATTTCTAAAAACAGAAGCTCAAAATTTGAGAATATGCTCCCCAGGCTGACATTATCATTCAAATATCATTCCCTGTGATATTTTTCATTTGTGAATATGAATGTACTATATAAAGCTAGGGAAACTGAGACACAAAAAGAAGGAACCTGTTTCACAGTGTTGCACGGAAGGACAGAAGAAAATCCAGAAACAGAAAGTTCAAGCCTTGCACTTTTACAGAGTTACTCTGACAGGTCCTGCCCACATACCAACAAAATTAATATCTAAAATTATTTGCAACTCAGCTGCATGTGGCCCTAAGTGAATAAATTGATCATAAAGAAGCTTAAAGACACAAATGCATTCACTCTTTTTCCTACTGAAAATAATCTATGAATTTGAGTTGCAACTTGTTCCTTCCAAATTTCTATGCCTAAAGAAACATTCAAATGATTCTCTTCTAACATCTATTTAATATAAAGAAAGATTTTCATCATATCATCATTTAAAATTACACCCAGAAAGAAGGAACCCAGGGGATTCACTGAACTTCTAGCTCTTTATAATTTGTGGGCAACTGCACACAATTATATTACAAAGCCTAAATATCAAATAAAGTGTAGCTTGAAGATAACTTAAAATAAACTGAACTTGACTGTGTTGGTGAGCTATTGTGATAAAAAATTAACATGTTTGGAGAAGTCTGATTTGCATTACAGTGCCTGTAATCAAATTACCTCTAAATGTTATGCCATGTCACACTGTGTTTGAGATGTTGCTGTCAAAAATGCATACATACGCTTTGCAGTTTGACTCAACCTGGCTTCCTTTTAAGTGATCATGTATGCCTCTGAGCCACTTCAGCCAAACGGTGGTAAAATACAGAGGCTGGCAATTCAATTTCATTCAACCTTTCAAGAAGGCAAGAGCAGATAAGCTTTGCTTGTTCGTGTCAATGATAATATTCAGCACAGCCTAAATCTAATTCAATAGGTTTGCTCCCGCTCTCTTGTCACATTGTCATTTCCGAACGCAGTCCCCCACCACCCCCTCCCCACTCCAGTTGCAGCAAAACTTTGTGAAGTGCTTAACCCACAGCCATGGGTCCTTTCCCAGTGGATGTGCCACGGGTCAGCCCCAGCCCTGTGTCTGTGCGTGGGGCTGGGCCGCTCAGGTGGCGGCTGCCGGACACCACGTCCACTGACCTCATTGCAGCCACAGATGTTTACTGCACTTTGGGCGATCCGCAGAAAGCAGAGCAGTAAAGTAGGCCAGCTTGTGGGAAGGCTGCTACCCACAATTGATGGAAAAATGCTGGATAGTTCCCACTAGGTTGTGGTCGGCTAGGAAACGGCAACTTATTAATCTTGTGTCAGAGGGCCAGCTGCAAGCCTGGCAGTTACCATATTTCACCACCAACTCCGTGTCTGGACAGCCATTGTCTATTTTTTATGAAAAACTCCACAAATCAACTGCTATTTTCCCCCCTCTACGTGCAGAAACTGCGCTTGGGGCCTGAGGTGGCTCTGGCGCATCATCCGCACGGCGGTCAGGTTTGCTAATTCAGAGCGACTGCTTAGTTTCCAACTTTAATGATATTCCCTCAGCATATCACTATGGTTGCCTGGCGACCGGATTTCAGCTAGACCTCTCATTTGATTCCCACACATCAGACCCTGAAAAGCACTTTTTTTCCTCCCTCCGCTTTTGATTCCGGCTCCTCTGAAACCCTTCCCCCCGCGGTGTCGGTATGGGTGGGCAGCGCGGTGGCAGAACAAGGCCAGGGGTGACGGGAGGCCTGGAGGCTCCTGGTCACACATCAAGGCCCGGAAACAAAGCCGCCAAGAGCCCTTCCTGACAAACACAAATTCCCTTCAGAAAAAGCAAATTTGGTCTTCCCTTCGTAGCGTGGGTGTCATTTTAAGACTTTCTTTAGACACTTTACTAAATCTGACGCTTTCCATTGTTTTTTGGGCTGTTTCTCACAAAAGGCTTCCTATTATCAACAAGTTGCTATTGGAGTAAGCAAACAGCTTGTGAAGGCCTGAAATAATCTAATAAGCAACGGGCTTGCATGCTTTATGTACCCACACCTTTATGGGATACAAACTTTGTTTGGATAAATAATTTTCCACCTTTGGTCAGTTTCAATTAAAGTATCCTTTTTAAATTAATGGTTTTGTTTAGCTCTGCACCCTTCCCCCTACGATATGCACAAACTCCCTCTACACAGTATAGTATAGCCATAGATACATTTTTCATATACTACTCTGGCCCAAACAAAAGAATTTTTAAAACATTTTGTTTCTTAGTGAAATTAAATTCTGATCAATAAGATGGATACGAGAGCTGCACTGATTTTCTTATTCTTCTCTTGGCTACGACTGAAAGTCTTCACAAAGTTAAAGGATTGCCTACACTGGAAGCCAGATCAGCTTACACCAGATGAAGGCTTAGTGCTGAATCTTTAATGTGCTGTGGCAAAAAAAAAAATTATGTTAGCTATAATGAATGTTTGCTAAACCGCTTTACAAACAAAACACAGGATTATTTCAGTGACTAAAAAAATATGCTAAAATAAGTTATACTAGATTGAGAATCACCAGGTATATAATAATAACATAAATAATTTTCAAACATTACTGTTGAGGAAAATGCAGTCAGCTGAATAATTTACTAAAGGTTCAATATGAGCACTACATAAGTAGCTTAAATACAATGATCTGCTTCTTGTTTGCTTGGCTTTCAGATCATTCCCTGTACAGCCTGCTGATGTATATAAAAATTCTTAGTTATTTGTCATAAACCACTACTCAAATGTCTATTAGTGATGAGCACAGTCACACCCAAATTAATGGCAATGCATCAACAGCAGGAGTATGTCAGACCTTGTTAGTCTATACAGACTTGAAATGCCTCATCTTTTTTACTGATTGCAGTCTTGTGTCAAAAATCGCCAACTCCTCAAGTTATTTGGTTACAGGAAAACCTTAGCTCATTATTTTTTAAAGAAGTTCATAGCCCTTATGTTTGAAGAAAATGTGATTTTTTTGTTAAAAAACAAACAAACACACATGCACAAAAAAAAAAACCAAAAACCAACAACAACAACAAAAAAAACCAACAAAAAAAATTTCTTTGTTGAAAAAAGACAGCTGAGAGTTCCTTATGCTTAGAAGTTTTCATTTTGAGATTTCCTGATTTGGCATAAAGCTTCCACATTGCAGGGAGGGACACAAAGTTTCTCCATATATTATCTGGCAGTCCTGACTATCCACAATGAGAGACATTCAGGTTTAATTTTCATTATCACATCCCAGGATAAGAGTCTGTTGAGCTGTCCAGACAGTGACCAACTCAGACTAGAGATCTCAGTGGTGGTCTGCAGTACCATTTGAATATTCTATGATGATAATATGACACTATGTTAGTTTACAAAACAAGAATGATGCAGTGGGATTTCAGAGTATGCCCACAACTGGTCCCCCTCTTGTCAGTCATGTGATATCACAACACTATGGGGAGGAGTTTTCAAAGGTTCCTTTAGATTCTATCCTGGGCTTCCCAATCCTCATGGAATATAGAGCTGTCTCCTAGAGTCCAACCTATGTCCTTAATAATGTTAGGGTTACCTGGCACCTCATATGCTTTGCTCTCCCTGTTACATTAGTTTGTTATGCACCATTCATTGCTGGTTACACCCTCATTTGAGACTCTCAGCTGAGGTGAAGTTCAGTTCCAGAAATGGGACTTGCAATTGGAAGTAGTCACATCTCAGAAAATCTGTTGAGTACAAAGGTCGCCAGCTAGGAAATGTAGGATATACATTTCTACTTCCCCAAAGCCACACAGAAAAGTTTTAAAGGCTAGTAATGTATTTGCATTCTATGTGTCAAATTAATTTTCCAAGGAGTTGTAGATGTATGATACGAGGAGATCATTTCCTGGCAGACAGTGCTGCTCGTCAGAGTTATAATCCTTAAAGGCTAACACCTACAGGACAGAAAGTTCTAGTGCATGTGTAAATTATTTGGCTCATCTACACTGACACAAATTGTGCTCAGTTACATCAATAACAACAGTATCAGGGAAGTGCCCTCATTTTCCCACTGGTGAGAAGGAGAATTCTGCCCACTGCATAGCATTTCATGGGAAGCGAAACTAAAAAAGTCGGCATATTGGAACACTTTAAAATACATTTATACTACTGTAGCTCTAATTAAATGTACCTCAAATGCACCTCGTGAAATGTATGCTCACATGAACAAAGGATGTAGATATGTAGTCCCTGTTACTCTCTGCAAATTTCTTTGTTGAAAAAAACTGATGTTTTATTTTATGTTAGGGCTAAAAGCAGGACTTCTAACCTTTCCCTCTCTCTCCTCTAATCTGTAGCAGGTTTCAGATCTCTATCCTTTACTCAGCAACAACTAAGTGTTCACAAGTTAAGAGATTTAAATTTTTTTTTTAAAATCAATCATTTGCAATAACTGTTAGCATTGAAGATCCACTACCTGTTTCTCACTTATTAAGTTGTTAAGGACGTTGTTTTGTACAGTACACTCCTGACATGTTAAAAAAGAATGTTTTTAGATTAGTGTTTAAAATTCATTTTTCTTTTTGCTGAAAGTTTTAATTAATACATTAAACATATTGCAGCTGTGCAGATGGGTAAAGGAGATACCTATTTATACATTCTATTGATTCAGTTATTCCAATTTTTAGTAGCATTATGCTATACATGCAACAAGAACATGGTGGCCTTTGAGAATTGCTTCCATATTGTTTGATCTAAATTGAAATACACGCACAAAAAATCTGATCTGCAATAATGGGATGTATACACCACATTAAATTACCCTCCCCCATACGCTGGAAATATTTCCAAGAATGAAAAGTAAATGTTCAATATTGCTTTGCTGCTGGAAGGCAGCCTCATGGTGGAGTCTGGAAATAGGATTGCCCTCTAGTTATCTCACAACCTTCTTGCTCTGGGCAGAACACCCAAAAAAGGTAGATTTGCCAAATAAGTACTTTATCTGAAAACTTTATTCTCTCATACTGCAAGAAACTAAGGCATCAGCATTAACTTAATTTTTTGTTGTTCTTTTGCGGCAACACATTATGGTTCTGGTTCTGGGTTTTCACTGCAGGCCAGAAGTTTGGTATAGAAAGAATATTGGGGACTGTGATAATAGACTCTGGAATTTTCTTGTCTGTTATTTAATTGTATGGTTTCCAGTGAACCCTGGGAACTGGATTTGATAACCTGGGAAGGCTCTTCTACTTTCTGTGCTCCTAAGTGAAAGGCAGTGAATATGGCTAGAGTTAAAGTAGATAAGAGACTGCATGAGTATACAGAAATATTTTCATTAGCTACCTGTGGAATCATTTAGTTGTTTAAAAATACTCATAAATATTTAAAAATGAAAAAGATAATTAAGACTTTCAACAAAATTGTAATCAGAATTTTAATACAAAAATGGACACCATCAGCTCCAGATTTGCTCCCTCAAAAAGAAAAAAGAAGAGAAGTTCTGGGCGTACTATCTATATATAAGTATGTGTTGCTATTCATGGTGTATTTAAAGTCCCAGATTTTAGAAGAATACTTTTGTGTTGATGCAGCAATAGAAACAAAACTGACCAAATATGGAAGGTGCACAGCATGCCCAGAATCAGGTGGTCAGAGGGAAGGGACTGGAGAAGTAGCACATCATATTACTTGCATCAGAATTCTTGTGTTCTAGTAAGCAAGACAGGTTAAGGAACTCTTTGCCTAAAGCACTTACTCTTACTGACTCTTATTTTCCCCCATTTCATTATAGGTCACAGAACATTTGGCCCATTTTCCACTGATTTGAGATCCAACCAATAATGAATCAGAAGCAGAACCAAGAATAGATCTAAGGAGTTCTGAATCACAAGCCACCTCTTTCTCAAAATACCCACTCCCTCCCAGTCAGACAGACGTCCCTTGTTTCTAAATAAATGCATTTGGTTACAAAATGGATTTATTTATTTTTAGCAAAAATTGCTCATAATGACAAAATTTTCCATCCAGTTAAAGACAAAATACATTCTGTTGCATAAGATTTTCACTCGTGCATAAAATTGCCTCTCTTGCCATAATTAATATATAGATGGAAATTATAAGACATCTAGAGCTGCTGATGTGCCCCCATTTCTCTTCTCCACTTTTCTTTCACCCTTTTAGAACACGACACAATATCTAAATACTATTGAAAGTCACACACACAGAGAGAAATGCATTTTTATTACTTCAAAATGCAAAAAACAGTTGCCTCACATGAACCAGTACAACTTTGTCACTCTCCCATGGCAGAACCAGCTGTGATAGAGTCAACTATGCCCCTGAGCTAACAGAGCTTTGCATTTTAGTTCAGACCATTGGGGGACTTGCATATCTAGAGCAGAGAGCTCCTGGGTATCAGCTTTGCTACTGCCAACTGTCAGCAAAGCATCTGCCTTATGCCAGCAAACGAAGAAATAATCCTGGAATGGTTCCTATTCCTTACACCACCACACATATCTCGAGTCAGAAATCTTTCATCTGAATGTGCTGTTAAATTAAGATCTGTGAGTGATGCACAGAATTAAAATGAAGATAAAATTATCTCACTGTGATTTAATTATCTCAGTTATCTGAGTGGCGTAGTGCTCTGGTTTCTACAATGCAGAACCACCTCTGATGAACAAACTACACTCAATAAAATAAATAGCAAGTCAAATCACTGCATAAAATTTGAAAATACGCTAATTCCAGATATAAACTGTCCTCCTGTCCTCCCTTTTTACTTTTATCCCTAGAGAAAGAAAGGAAAATACCTTATATTGACAAAAACCTAAAGTTCTGTCTTAAATAATACATGAATATTTAAAGAGCAACTTTATTGTAAAAGAGATCCCTTGGAAAAGCATCCCTTCATAATTGCCAGTTGCAAGAGTTTGGAGTGTCTGGGAAAATTTTGAATGAACCTCAAGACATACAGAAAGTCTCCTCACTGCCTCTGCTCTTTTCTGAAATGCTTCCAAAAGAAAATAATCTCTACACTTCACAGACAATCTCAAAATATATTTGCCACTGACAAAAGACTCCCACACACTTTTTTTTTTTTTTT
>WEKY01047221.1:21117-47731 GCA_013390045.1 Picathartes gymnocephalus
TGTGTGTGTGTGTGTGTGTGTGGTATGCATTTAGTCGTGGAAAGTTATTTGCCTCAAGTTTGTGCCAGAGCCCAGCTAGTACCAGACCTCTGTCTGTCCATTCCTGTGTTTTAACCACGAGACCGTCCCTTTCCTGGCACTCATTAGAAGACTGGAATGTGCTTATGGTCAAGATTTTCCCAGTCAAAGGCAAACACATGAAAGAAAAAAAAAAAAGAAAAAGCAAGATACGTAAACAATGTTTTCTTTTTAACATCATTATATTAGGTATGTTAGAGAAACCAAGGTTAGATTTAAAAATGAAGGTGGGAGACAGGGAGACAGCTGATGTTAGCAGCAAAAGCTGAATTGATCCATTTTCTGATTTAATGTATTCTCAAGTAAGCAATAGGTTTCCAGAGCCTGCTATAATTGCCAGTGACTGCTCTGTCATTGTATGATGTGAATGAATGCTAAAAATAACACACATTCTGTACTGTGGCTACCCAGTATGGATTTCATTCAGCCTGGGTTTGTGTATAATTCCTGTTCCGCCTTCACAGCACTGATATGCAGAGAAACTGCAACAATGGTCTATTTTTGCGTAGTGTGGATCTAGAATGCAGATTAAATCTATTTCATACGCAGCCTAGTCTTGATCTCCTAAGACAAAGAGTCACCCTAAGACAATGAAATTTCATCTGACACAACTCGGCCCAAAACATTGAATTACAAAGGGAAGACAAGCCATGGTACAGTGCCAGAACACAGCCATGAGAAGGTAAGCTTTCCCAGTGAAGGTATCTCACCACAGAAGCAAAACTTGCACTTTTGAGATAGACCATGAGCAAACAAAAACTTGAGCCAACATATTTCTCAGGGGATGTTTATCTTTTGTGCCAAAAATCCTTCTCACCAGATATTGTCCCCTTGAAAGCTTTTGGTTAAAACCAATCTCTAAACTAAGACTTTTTGTCAATGACTTAGCAAACAATTATATCTGGAAGAGATTGATAGGAAACAACGTATATTAGGATAAAACTGTTTCATTACTTACAAGAATCAAATTCGCTGTCACCTCTTACACAATGCGTATGTGCTCACAGGGAGGCTGACAACACATCACCCAGACAAAATCCCTAAATGAGCAGACATTGCTACAGGCAGAAAAGAAAGTTCCTCCATCCTTTCTGAGTGACTTTGTTTTCTGACTGTGTTTTCTATAGAGCTACTTCAGCTCTAGAAGGACTGCCTGGCTTCAACTTCTACACCCTATAGATAATATTGTCAGAGGACCTTGCAAGCATGGCCCCAACACAGATGCTGGGGGGGACTGCTCAGGTCTCAGCAAAGGTTCCTTTGGGACTATGTGTTAGCCATTAGTAGAAAGGACCCTGGTGGCACATGCCACTCATGCCCAAAGTCAGCATCACTCCCCAGTCTGCAATCAGCTTGATGCATACAGGAGACAGACACTCAGAAGCATCCTTGTCAGTGAAACGAGGGCTTGCCTTCCTGTGGAAATGCTGAGGTTTGGGGGAGCAGGGCATGCGTAGTTTTGGGTTGTTGTTTTTTGTTTGTTTGGGATTTTTTGTTTTCTTCTGAGGGGGGCATCTTTTGGGGGAATGGTTGGGATGGGTGTTAACAAAAAAAATTAAGTATGAACAACGGCTCTGGAGAGCTTCCTACAGCTCATAAGGATGGTAATCAGACTTTGAAACTACATACCCTCACCTCATTCTACAAAAGGCAGAGCACAGACAGGGGATCCACTCAAGGCAGCGCTGAGATACAGACTTTTTAAGAATATGAGTAGTGCCATTCTAGGCTTATGTGCTTTTTAGAAACAACACCACATTAGGCCTCTTCAATGGATCAAACTTGAAATACGAAGTTGGACATGAATGTAGCTGAGAAAATCACTTTGTGCAGAAGTTTGGAAGACAAATTTGAAACTGCTCTGCTCCAGTGGCTGAGACAAGAGATTACGTTTATAAAAAGGAATTACCTACCTTATTAAAACTTTGCGAGCTTCTGTTGTCTGTGGGTCATCTGACTGGTACTCAGCAAATAGTGCTGAGGTTTTCTTTTTCCTACTTTGTAAATAATGAATGAATAAGAACTTACTATGAAGTGCCAGCTTAATTTTAAGGGGCATTATCTGAGGCCTAGTACAACCAGAGTCAGAGAGGGTTACATAGCTGAAGAATTGCACAGCCATTTCAACACCAGGTTCATATTCTAGACTTTTTTGTCTAAGTCTAACATATATTAAGTAGAGATTCACTTTATATGCTGTGGTAGAAATCAGTGGGGGTTCTGAGACTGATTTAAAGAGAAACAAGACTGGATAGACAAGCATACCTTAGCTACTGTTAATATAATAAGAGAAAATATAAAACAAAACCCCCAATATTTGATAGCTTTGTTAATGGTATTTGTGTTTATAACTATTAACCTTTAGAAAACATGCCAGAATGACCTCCAGAAGAACAAACTCTCTATAAAGTAAGTTCAAAAAACAATTTAGCTTATCTTTCAGCAATCAAAAATAACTACTCAAAACGCACTATAATATTGCATGGCAGCCTGTCTCTCTCTTAAGTAACCATGGAAGCACAGATTTCAAAATCACTATCTAAATTCCTTGGGGAAGCAGAGCAACAGTTTGCTGCAGTGGGACTACTCTGACACCTGATGACAGAAGGCACGACCCACAGTTTTGTACCTAATCCATGCATGCATTCCCATATTCCTACAGCCTCCATCTCCATCAGGTTGGTTTTGTGTGCACCAAGCACCAATCCCCCCTTGTGCTTGGGTTACTTCCAAATGCCCAGAGTGCAAACGCGCCGAGCGCGCCGGCCCCGCGTTGTGACAATGCGCTCTTGTCACAGAAGCTGCCACAGACCCCTAAGGTCCCTCTGGCAGGTCTGTCTGCAGTGTGGCTGTTCCCGGCTGTCCCCAGGCAGCTCTACCTCGAGATGCCAATGGACTGATGTCAGCTTTTGAAATGAGCTTGCTGGGAGTGCCTAGATTAGCTGTGTTGCCAGGCTCTCTCCACTCTAACCCCCTTTTCCACTTCAGTGGGCTGAGCTTCTGACACTTTGAAAAGCACCATTTAAAATTAATTAAAGCTCCTTATTTTGTACCAAATCTCACCGCTACCAACTCTGTTTGTTATGTTTTACGCAGGGTGGGGGGTACCAGTGTGCAAGGTGTTCTGGGCTGGGCTACCAAAACTCACGGAAGAGGAGATATTTGCAGAGCAAACAGGATGTTAACAGTGTTTCCACAAATCACAGCTTTTGCACAGATTACTGGCCTCCTCTGGTGGAATCCACATGTCCCACTGCAAGGCAAGGCAAACTTCCTGGCAACAGCATCCTACGCAGATTTATTCCATTATTTTTACTGCTGCCTACAACATCATAAAGTTTCACTTGTGGCATATAGCAAGTGATTTTTAAAAAATAATTTTCTATAAACTTCCACAAAATAGGTTAACACACATATGATTGAGACATCTATTTTTGAATCGATGTGCTACAGTAGATTTATGAGTATTTTTTAACAGCTGGAGGCAAATATTGTCTTTTGGTTTTCTTTTCTGAAAGATCTTCTGCCCATCTGATAAAAAACAATATAGGAATTTAAAGACTTTTTTACTGTAGGCTTGAACTGCCACCTACAAGACAGGGTAATGCAGTCATGTAAATCTGTGCATACAAAATTTTATTAGATGGCTGCTCATTGTGAAGGAGATCACAACAGTGAACTAATCCAGCACATGAAGTGTTCTTCAACACTTCATATTTGGCAAACATCAAATTTCTGAACTATCCACCAAAATGTAAATGGCATACTTGATATTCAAACTAACAGCAGGTTGTCCCATACAAAATAGTGTTCTTTAAGTGTTAGACATTGATTGTATAGCACTCAGCATTTCCACAGTATTTTTAATATACTGTTGACAAACACTGAGGAGCAAAAATGTAACACAAAAGGCGCAAAATAAAATTATATAAAAGCAACAGTTAGAAGCAACCATTGCATTCAGAGCGCAGGGGCATGAAACCTAAAGTAGCTGCTGTATTCAAGATCAAGCGAGCTCAGAGGATGCCCAGCTAGTCAAAACAATTAGTCTGACACATCATTACTCATACTGGAACAGCATCACTCTACATTGCTTTAGACAGGGCAGTAGCATAATAGGCTCTTCAGAGTTTTACAGCAAAAAAATCTCCTGGATTCAAAACCGCTTACAATTCTGTGAAATCCTCCTTCCTGAACAAAACTAAAAAGAAGGCAATTTTTGGATGGAATTTGAGTTATACATAGGCATGACTACAAAAGTATAAACAATAGGAATTGCTGGGGATTTCTGAAAGCTGTACTTTTTTTGTTGACCCTGCTTTTTCAGTTACTCACAGAGCAAAAACCCATTTATCTACTAGAGAAAATGTGTCAGAATCTGTCCCTAAACCTAATACATGTTAACTCTTCTGCACAGTCTCAATTACAATTCAACTATGTGCTTATGCCGATTCCCTACTGGCAGCATAGACTAGGCAAGGTTAAAAAACCCCAACAATATGGACAGAATTTTTATTTTTTTATACTCATGCACATTAGAAAAGCTTTCCTTCAAAAGGAAGACTAGACAGCTGTAAACATATTTATATCTGTAAATATCTATAGTACTTAAAAAGAGTTAATATCTTGTCATTTAAGATTTACAGGATTCCTCTCTGCTTCTAAGCATCCCAACATGTACAAATGTCCCTGCGCTAAGTTAAACTTGCTTCCTTGCTCTGCCTCTTGTGCAGACTCTTGTAGCTGTGCTGTGAGAGTATAAAATGCTTCCAAATCAGAAAAGCACAATTCTCTGTACCAGCACCAGCATAAACTAACATCAATACATGACATAAGGCAGAAGAGAATCAGGCGCTGAACACTGCAGTCCCGTAAGTGTCTCCAGAACATAAATGCTGCTACAAGTTTCCTTTTTAACCAGGGAGTCTTCCTATGAACCTCTCGGAGAGCTGAATCAGGTTAATGACAAATATTTCTAGATGACACACACACGGGCAAAGAATCCTACAAGGTCTCATTGGAGATTAACAGGACTTCAAAAGCAGTGGCTCAGTATGGACTGAGACCTTGAGTCACTTTTGTGGCAAATCCAAGTGATTAAGGTGAATAAATTGCAAAATGTCTCTGGATTGGTTACCAGTCTCCCACAGGCCCTGTACCAGCATCTCCTCCCACTGTAGGGACGTCACAACAAACTAGCTCAGGAGTGGATCTCCAGTTGAAACATCTCTCACTGTCTGTTATTGGGATTATTTTCAGTCTGGCCAGATCTGTGTCTGAGCATGCTCCTTCTCACCCACAACACACCCCCACAAACTGCTGTGACAATATGGAGGGGCAAGCCTGCATCAGGAATAGGTGACCAACAGTTTTGTGAGCAGACATCTCCTGTAAAAAAGACCCTATTTGCACAAATACCTTTGATTACACAGGAACTCTTATAGCGTATGAAAACCAAAGTCCAGCCAACCTTGTGTCTTCTTTTAATACAATCTTATGCAATGCTGGGCAGGTTGTTGTTAAGTAAGCAGTCCACAATTACTTTAAGAAAAATGCAAATGTTGAGGCCCAGTGTTTACTCTGAGAACATTTGTGTTGATAGAATTCATCTGCAAATGGACACTGAAAACAGTGGGAGCAGAACAAATTTTGGAAACTGACCTGGAAATGCCACCTGGGGTCTTCAAATCCAGTTTCCTGATATCATCACAAAAATCTCTTACATAAATCAGTCAAGATGCATTTAAAAACATGTGTTAGCCCACTTTCCCCAAGGAGAAAAGTTGTTCTGATGGTGAGAGGCTTATTGTGTTAAACCTGATCAATCATGAGCAACCTCTGCTCATTTCTTCTCATGGATGCATTAGTTCTTCATAACACCTTCATCTGGCTTATCTTTCTCATAAAACAGAAAATGTCTCTTCTCAATAGAGAAAATAATTCATTAAAAAAGAAACGATGAACCACTATAGATCAATTTTGGACTCCTACTAGAAGTTTTTTGAAGTTAAGTCTTTTGAAAATTAATATAGGCCCCTATGCCAAGGATTTAATCCCATCTCCTTCAAATTTCCATCAGTTTTTGGGTGTTTGTTAAATGTAAAGAATCTGATTTGACTCTCCCATAAATTTTATCTGGTCTCCTCAGAGAAACAAGCATCCATAGGGTCCCTTTTTCTTTTTAGCTAAAAGGAACAAAAACAAGAGTTCTCAAATCAAAACACCATGGATGAAATCACTAACAGTCAGATACAAACATCATTGCCAGGGATTTTTTTAATTTTAAGCAAAGAAAAATCTCACTCTATCAGTGACGATATCTTTTTTCCTCACTACACTCATCAGTAATCATCTATCTCTGCATGTTTCTACCTTTCTGTATTTGAAGGCTGAAATACATAAACTGAAGCTGCAAACGAGCCTCTACCTGTAATTGATCTGTTTATAAATTGCCCATTGGTTGTTGTGTCCTACTGACATGACAAATTTTCTTGCTCCCACTCACCCAGCATAGCACAAATACCTATTTAAACAAAAGCAAAATATCACCACTGTGCATTCTCTTTTCTTGTCAGAATGGAATTGACAAAGGAACAATCCCTTGCTGAGAATTTTCTCTCTTTCTCCTCTCTTTTTCCCCCTGCTTAAAAGACTATGAACATCTGCTTCCCTTGTTTTCCTAAACAAGTCTTTGAAAAACATCAATTCATCCTACAGGCTTTAGGAAGTTTACTGATCCTATCGGCTCAATAGCACACTGCTACACTCGAAAGAAGGCAGTAGTGCTCTCAACTATTATGTCCCTTTTTAAAGCATGGCAAAGACATCAGGCACTCAGGCACATCCTTAGAACTATATGACAAATTAAATAACGAGATAGTCATGAATTACCAGGGCCGGCAAGTATTTTTTTCACCCCAGTGTTACATTTTACTTATTTATTTACATCATCAGAAGGAAATGATTGCTCAGCATCCAGCTGGGCCTTCAGTTGTGCTGTTCAAAGGGAAATCCTTTCAAATGCCAATACGAAGATCAAGGGTTAAAGTCCCAGTTCTGCTCCTCTTGCAGATGCTGGAAGATGCTTATCTCAGGAGATTTTGGCCCATCAAAAATAAGAACATCATAACAAAATCTGTCATTCTCCTAGGAACAGAAAGGCCAAACCTCTGCATTTTGGATTTGCTAGGAATAATGGAATTTGGATTATTTCTGCAAACACCAATGAATGGTTTGTTTGGGATTATTGGAGAAGGGTGCAAAATAGCAAAAGCAAAACTCTTTTATTCCTCTTCCTGTCCAGAAATTTAGGCTGGATACTACTGGCCTTGCATTGTATTTTTCTGCCTAAATTTTCCCATAAAGGTAAGATGGGCTTTCACTGTGGGAAACTATGTGGGAGCTGCAGGAAGACAGGTACCATGTTTCAACCCTTCCTATCTGCTATTATGTATAGGAAAACTGAAAAGATATTTTCAGTATGTGTGGTTTGAAATTTGTGTCTCCTCTTACACTGAGGCTGAAGTGTTCATTTGCCATGAGTTCACAGCAAGTCTTTGTGGAGCACCTTGCTTTCCAACAAGACAAAAGACTCTTCACCTGCATCGATGAGGGATGGTATTGCTAAGCCTGAAGGAGAATATCCTGATTTTTTTATCTCATAAACAATCATAAACAGACACTGATGTGAAATAATATTGTCCAGCTGATTGCTTAAACTGTCAACAGTAAAGGGATGCTATACCCCCACCAAATATCAGTGTTCTGTCCAGACAGGCCAAATGATGGTTTCATTTCTATTTGAAAGCTCCACTAAATTCAATATTTTCATTGAGTTTTACATAGCTACTGTTGTAAATGGTTCAGAGTCAGATCATACAGATGCAAAAATTGAAGTAAATATCACTAAAGTAGTTAAGAACATCAGTCCCTTAGACATTTGAATACACAGATGTCCCTCAACTTCTCAGGCTGGTTTTGATTTCAACCCCTTTCTTCTCTGGACTGAGGAAAATTCAGGAACTTGGCTATTAATTTTATATAGAAAAGCACAGAGTATTTTAGTGGAGGTAAATCTCTTTGTCTGGTAGATCCTGACCTTGTTCTCCTCATTTCTGTTACAATGGTGCAGTGGCTCCAGCATTTCCATAGCAGTAGGAATGGAAAGAAGAACAAGACTGAATAAATTCCTGACTAATAATTGCATATCCTGTCCCTCAGAACACTTGGAAAGGCTTGTGTAGTTTCAAGCCCACAGGTTAGTAAAACTGACAGCATGTGAGGAGCCACTGATTCTGTGGGATGCTGATGTTTGCTAGAGAGATATAATGCTGTCTAGAAAATACCATTATGTGGTATCACAGGATATTTGTTGTAATCATTGATGTTTGGTACATAGTGTTATTTCAATAAATGACTGATGAACTGACAGATGGAAAGAGTGGGGAAGAGAAGAATCACACCACTTCAAAATTAAATTTTCCTATTTTCTCACAAAGCCACAGGGTATATTACACCAAATTTAGGTCAATGTTAGCAAAATGTTTTATAACTTCAAATGCAAAAAACAAAACTAAGCCAAACCCCCTTCAAACTGTTTAAATAGTGTGAAAATAAATGTTGATAGCAATTCAATTTTATTAATTCTTTTCCATGCAAAAAGCTGTGAAAATTCATTATAAATCTGTAAATAATTTCAATTAAATTGGCTGGGTTTAGCAAATAAAACACATATTTTGTTTTACTCTAGAGTTTGCAGTGCTTAAGCATATTGTGTGAGATTTTCATAAAAGGAATCAGTTAATGAGAGATCTTGAAAAGGGTTTGGAATTTGGATTTTCCCTCCATCTTGGACACTGGTTGTAAGAGGCTTTTGCTGCCAGACAATTTCTAGCTGAACATGTTTCCTGCACAATTATAGGTACACAGATATACAAAAGGCATTCATGTGGCCATCTGATATCAGAGTCCAACTGTGTGTCTGTGTATCTCACTGCAGTCACACACAGTTGTGACTGGCTGGGTTTAGTCAACTTATTTAGTTTTAGAGAGGTTCCTCACACTGCAGTCCAGGGCACCTTTGGGTCAGGATGCACTGCCTTTCTGGAAAATGGGGAAGTTCAACCTCACTTTTCTCTTGTGAGTGGTATTATGAACAAAAAATGCACCAATTCTTGCAAGTAAGGTAAGTCTCAAAAGAGTTAATTACTTTCCAAACTGAGACCTTTTATTAGTTTTCGTCATCACAGGTTGCATTTCTATAGAGCGCCATGGTATTCAAGTAATATAAATAAACATCTTTTGAAAGAGAAAGGAAAATTAACAACATTTTTAAAACACATATATAGCATAATATTGTGTACAGTCCTTCTTTATGAACTCTCTTTACACAATTTCAGTGATTTGAAAATTAAGATTCTTGATGAGTCAAACTGAAGTGGATGCCAAAACTATTTAATATCAGTGAAATGCAGTTTAGAGTCAATAGGATTGGCCATCTAATGACGATTAAGTATGCTATAAATTTAAATCTTTGAACTACTTGTTGAGATTTATTCAGGCAGACAAACAAAGATAACAAAAGTCTTTTGTGTGTTTGTCACTCATTTCCGTTGCTCTGTTGTTGCAGTGTCAAATAATGTCAGTCATTTAAGCACAATTAATGTAATTTTAAATTCTCAACAAATTAAATTATAAAGACTAACAGTCCAAGGAGGACCCAGCCCATTTTTCTTGTACATTTTCTTTTTTCTCTCAGTTTTGTGGCAAATTTTAAATCAATGGAAGGTTAATTTCAACCTTGATTCTTCGACAAACAGCCCATTTTGATAAAAAATTAATTTTATTTCCATTAAAACATTTCTCCCTGGTTTTGACCATGTGAAATGCATTTTAGAATGTACTTCAGAAATATGCAATATTTTTCAGAACATTTGGCAAAACCAGAGAGGAAGAGGTGAGAGATTCCAAATGACTCTCCCTTGTGCCAGGATTGTTTGTTTTCCTTTATGATTGTATGTGTTCATTCAGTGCAAGGGGAGCTACCTTTTTAAATCCAGGACATGGCTGGTTAGTAACTTCATTTTAGCAGAACAGGAAGGTAGAGTTTTAAAAAAATGCCACAGTGTAAATGACCCCTGAAGGAAAACTGGAGAAACATACAGTTGCTTTTACCTCCTTGATAAAAGAATGTTAAGTCCTTCATTTAGAAATCTTGAAAATTAATTGAAGGCAAAAAGTTCACCTATGTCTAGGCTTGTTTAATTAGGCTGGGATTGGGGAAGTTATTCTGTAAAAGCAACTTAAAGCTGGTCTTCTCAAAGAAGTAAAATTACCACCCATTGTGTTAAAATTATGTTGAATTTCATATAACTTAGCAGAAAGGTGGTGAGATATTTTACATTTTGTGAGATCATACCTCAAGATTTAGTACAGCATCTAGAATTTCTTTGGAAGTAATAAAGACAATGATCTATTGTGTACTTCTATTACTAATTATTCTGTAAAGATTGTCTGTTCCAAAAGATAATTAGAAAAGGTGAAATTTGATTCTATTAAACAGAACTCATCTGGGACACAATGAAATTTTGTTGTGAAGTAGTAGACTCACTTTGAAGCCAAATAAAAAGCTTTTACATTGATGGAATGAATAAGATTGTAAAAGCTCACACCTCTTTTTTTCTCTTTATTCCTGCACAGGCAACATTTAAGAATAATTAGGCTAAGACTGAATTATATTTACAAGAAATTTCAGCTCCTGGTTACTTCAGGAAAAAAAATGGTGTCTTATGCTTTTTACATAGATCAGTCCATAGTATTTGTGTTACAGAAGGCAACTGATCAGGCACAGAATACAAGAAACCAAAGTGACCTAAACTTGTACAGGACCAGACTTCCCTGATTCCACCACTCAGCCCTCCAGCTATTACTGGGAAAATAAATAACCCCAGTGCTGCCCGAAAAAACCTCATGCAAGGCTCACCCCAGGCCAGTTCGGGGTCTGAGGAGAAAATTAGGTTGTGTCCAGGTCTTGATGCTTTCCCCAAACTCTCTATAAACTATAACATGCTTGGCCAAGTGATGATTTAGCAGCGTGAACCTGTCTACCCAAAAATAACCTGAGGTCCAGTGAGGAGCTGGAAGACTTAACCCCTTCACCCAGACATCAGAGAAGCCAGAACTGCTGCATGAAAGGTGTGTTTGAAGTTATGGCTGGGACTGGGCTCAGGTCTTTATTGTCTCATTTGTAGGTCATATGGGCCTACTTAATGGCACAGGTCTTATTGTAAAGAAAACAATGACCAGAATACGTTGGTAACCCATTTCTTTGAGGCTAACCACTAAACACAATGCACCAGGAGATAATACGCTTGGGAAAACTCTCTGGGAAAATACATGAAGCTGCTTGAACCAACCTGCTTCAGCTCACTGGACCAAGTCCAAACATTACAGGCTTGAGTCTGGCTGACAGAACACAGAGTCGCTCCTGCAGTGGCATGGAAACGTTTCACACCACAGCTATCCTGTCCTGTGCCAGTCCTTTACAAGAGCCCGAGCCCTGCACACACATCCTGGGAAGGATGGCTGAGAAGGAAGACTACATTAAAGACTGCCTGGCCAAAAGGAACATGAAGATGCAGGAAAGGAACAGAAGCAAATTTTTAAACCCAATCCTAACCAGTATGCTGAGCTCCAGCATTATTTTTTACTGCCTTTTCATCCCCAAATTAGATGTCTGATTGCTATCAGTAAAACAGAGGGCTCAGGAAATATTGCAAAAGAGGACATTTTCATATCAAATTGTGGGAACTTCACACCTGCCTATCTATCTTGTATGGACACCGAAAAATATCTGAGCACACCCCAACATCCCTGTGGAGAAAGGAAATGTTGTAATTACCAGCTTATAGAAGGGAACCCAAAATACAGAGAGACCAAGAGAGCTGCCCAAAGTTCCATCGATAAGGCTGTGCATTTCTTCATTACAGATAAGCATCCTGAGGACAGGGTAAATTTCCTCTCAAGGATCACACTTTTACTGGTTTTGCAAAAAAACCCAAGTAGCTCTTTTCCTCACAGTATGCTGAATAGATGTGGGTTTATTTTTTAAGACCAATTCCTATTTTAACAGAAAGTGCCATGGCTAAATTCTGAAATAACAAAGAATTTCATCAAACTGCAACCTAATTACAGTGGATGTTAGGAACACATGTGGCTTTTTGGAGCTTTGTGGAACATTCCCATGAAGAGATACTTAGCAAGTGCAGCTTTGTGTACATTTCACAGAACTCTGCCAGCGTTACTGACTTTTACCCAGGTCTGAGTCTTACTCTAGACTGAAGTCACAAAAAGGGGATTAGTAGGGCTACACTGAGGCTGTCTGTCACGTAGAAGCTAATTAACTGCTGATTGGACACTGCTAAATCCCCATTTCCTCTGCATTTTACACACCTTCCTCACAAAAATATAGTTCTCATCTAGTAGAAAAATAAAAATTGCAGTTCAGGGTAGTAATGAAATAAGCCTCTTCTTCTGAACAAAAGTTTTATATCAATAAGCAACAACAACACATAATGTTGCATCCTCTTGAAACTGAGTTAATTGACATGCTCAATTCACTTCTAAATATGAACCAAAAAACGAAAATTACAACAATAACTCAAGCTGATCTTCAAAAATCATCTTTCACTACATTCTTCACAAAGTACGTTTGAAATCTATATGCTATCTGTTGCCTCAACTCAGTAACATAGGTATAAATCTAGAACATGCCAGACATGAGGTATAGACACAGTGGAAGTATGACAGAGAAAATAAATAGATCTACATTTCAGTCTGCATATTTCACATAAATGTATGGCTTATGCCAGTTTCAAGGCAACCAGAACTACCCTTCCCTTTCACAAGAGCAAGTTTACACCAAAAAGGGGGTGTTGGGAGATTCTTCCCCACAGGTAGTGACAACTCAATAATCTTCCTCTGATACATTTCCAGTAGCTGCTTTGTCTCAAGGTGTGTAAGCACTTACTACATGACCTGAATTTAGTTTTTTTCCATTTCCTGAATGTCAGTTTATTATTTCTCACACATTTTCTAGGTGCTGATTTTAATAGATTAAAAAAAATTGTATCCTTCCACATTTTTGGAAGTATCGTTTTCCTGAAGTTCAAAATATAAAAGAAGAAAATTAAGGAAGTGTGTGGCTATAAAAAATGTTTACTTTAACTGTCTGTGCTGCTAAGCACTTCAATCAGAACTAGTAATTTTTTCTTTTAGAAATACCAAGCTATAAATTTATTTCCCAGCTGCAAGGAGAATTTGCTGATACATAATGTGTCTGATTTTCCAAAGTACTAGGCAGCTACCTTGAGCTGCTGCACGCCCTTCACCCCCTCTGTACATAAGATGAAGCCCTTTTCTATATGACCACACATCAAAGGTTTACATCACCCAAGTGAAAGAGAATTTCAGAGGTGAGAATAGGAAAGTAACAATTTTAAGGACACATCACAAGTGACAGTGTTAATCACCAATAAAAGCAAATTGCTGTTGAATAAAGGAAAGTTTCTCCACTGACAGAAGAGAATGCACCCCTCGGTCTGAATCACAGAGCAAATTGGTTTTGCCACACAGAGTCACACTTTCTACAGAGCCTTTGGTTCTCCAGCCCAAGATTGTACCAGAACTTAAATAGATAATATAAGTTACAGGAGGAAATAGATAGGCATAAAATATGAGCATAGGGACCAAATGACAAGGAAAGTAATTCAAACTGAGTGCAAAGGTTGGAAATCCACTAAGTGGGAAATTCACTTCAATTTTTTTTGTTATTTAACTCCACTCCACACTACTGGATATCACAAATGGCTCCCAAAGTCCAAATTACAAAATGACTTCTTTATTATATCAGGAATATTTCTACATTAACTGTGAAAGATATATGAAAGGTGGTCACAAATCACAGTTCACATGGGCTAGCCAGTTATCCTAGAGCTGGCAATCATGCTAGGGATGCCAGAGATGTACACAGCACTTCAGCAAGACAATTTCTGAACTGTGCCCCTCAGATTAGATTTCAGCTAATGCCAAATGCAAGTCCATGAATGCCTGACATGAAGGTAAAGGAGTAAGAGAGAAGGGAGGGAGCAGTGGGTAAATATCAGCTGCATTCAGAAACTAGATAAGTACAAAATACAAGAGCTCAAGACAAAGGGTCAGGTATCCTCTGTTATTAAGAACAAGAAGATTTAGTCGTGGTTCCCAGGCACTCATTAAAATGAAATTCAATATTCATTATTTTATTACCAACTCTAACCATCCAATGGATGCTCCAGTCCTACCACTGTCAGTTTGCTGGGAACAGTGAGAAGATGCCTACTGCAATCTACAGAGACATGAAGGGTGTGATAGAGGGGAACACAGGAACAGCCTGTGTTTCTTTTGTGTTTCCCTTATTTAACAGCTTGGTCCTCAAAGAGCAAAGTAAAGCAAAACATAAGTGTTTAAATAAGGAATCTAATCCAGTCAATGAGATATGCAACATCTGGATGGCATCTTTAAAGGACAGTGCCGTGTCTCTCAGGATTGGGCACAGAGCTCATTTCTAAGGATCTTAGGATATTTTTTTGTGCGATCTCGTTTTTGTTAAGTTTTAGCTGTTTCTTACTTGTTACCTGCCTTCACTCCATCAGCGCTGCCTAAGAAAGAGGTCTGAGAAATGAAGAAGCCAAGCTCCCTGCTATTACTCTTTTTCCTTCAGAAACAGCAAAGGTGAAATTCTGGCTTTGTTGCAATAAATAGAACACACGCCAAAATCTTGAAGAGCAGAATTTCACTACCAGGCTGTTATCTGTAACATTAATGCAGCCTCCCTCTATAAACACCCTTCAGAGGACAGGGCTTTGCAGGTGGAGTAACAAAAACCAATGCCAAAGGCAGGAAGGAGAAAGGCTTCCCAAAACATCTGTTCCCAGGAAATGTGATTTCCCTCTACAGACATCCTCTTCACCTCCAGTCTGTTATACTTTGTCCTCAAGCCCTATTCCTTACCTAAGCTGACAAACATGCACCGTAAGAACCTCATGAACTTTTAGTATTTTTTTTTGCTTCTAAGATTCTTACCAGTCTCCCAAGGCTGATGTTTCCAAAGGACAGGAAAAATTGACCCTTAAGAACAAAGTCTGCAATGAGAACTACATTTCTTCTATGCTTTGAGCCCATGCTGTGTGTTTCTGGTATACACCAAGGAAAAGCAGGACCACATCTTGTAATAAGTGGGGTAAATCACTGCTAAAGGCGAAATTATCCCTGTTAGACAAGAGGAACAGAATCACTTTTTTGGTAGTTACTTGGTTTGGGTTTTTTTACATTCTTCATTATTTTTAAAGAGCCTTTCCTTATGCAAACAAGAACATTCACTGTATAGCACCAGTATCTCTTTGCTTTTGGTGTACATTAAGAAAATTAAATGGAATATTCTTAGAAAGACATCTGTGCCTGGGGTGACTCACATTTGATCAATCCCTGTGAACAGTTCTTTTCAGAAGAGGTGCAATTATTTGCTCAGTTAGGCTTAAACTTTTTATTTATTTAATCACCCTCCTGTAAAGCTTTGATCTGAGCTTCCAAAACACATTTTTCTAACCACTTTAGCTACATATTTTAAGTCTTATTTTCTAATCAACTTCAGCCTGTAAAACATGCAATGTTCTACTTAATGCATCCTATTAGGAAATCAAGCTGCAGCATGAATTTTGAGGTCTCTCATTTTGCAACCCCATGAGCCATTTGGAAGCATCATTAATGTCATTATTCCAGGGGAGAAGGAGAGAACTGGCAGCAGAGTGAGCCCTCTACACGGCTGTCAGCTCTGCCCTGCTAACATTTGCAGAGTGACTCAGAGGTGAATCACAGGTTTCTGCAGGTGTACACCAGGGAGAGCTGGATGATTTCCATGTCACAGTGGTTGCAAATGTTTATTTCATTAGTTCATGGGGTTACTCAGCAGCCCTAGCCAACTCAATTTCTCAATCTTACTGTATGGCAGTTTTAAAAAAAAAGGAGAGTAGATAGCAGCTTTGAAATTAAAAACACCAGATCAACCGTCAATTTGTAATTAGAAAATCTGAGCAATGATGGAATGTGAATGGATTTGTGTAGCTGCCATTAAACACACATTATGAAATATTTCAAAGCCTATCAATGTTAGATCTATTATGCTCTTCACCATAAGTAAATGATCCAGTAAAGGATATATACTAAAATATCCAGTAAAGGATATTTACTATATCCTTCTTCACAGTAGTACACTCTGCACAAGGGATGGGGATCTCTATCCACTGCAAATGCATTTGCCATAAGAAACTCACAGTAATGTCTCTACTTAGCAACTAATTCAATAGCTTCTTCCAAGTGTCCAGATGTTTCCCAACAAGCCTTTGCATGCAGGAGAGTAGTCACTTGGGATTTACAACAGCATTTCCCACTCACTGCTCCTGGTGTGGCTGGAGATTAAACTCGTGTAGCTGCGTCTGCTCCTTACACTTCAAGTTTACAAAGGATCCAGCTTCCAGGGGAAGGAGAAAATTCCTCTGTGCAGGACACCAGGTAGCTGTGTGAACCTCTCTGCCTTCAGTTTCTCTAGATTCCATAAGTCACTTACCTACCCATTTTATTAGTCTATTTCAGTTATTTTGAATTTTACCATCTTTTGACCTCATGCTAACCTGCTCCCCACAAGACTGTGTCACTGGCAAATGTTATCACTTGACTTCATGTTCCTGCTTTAAGGTTTTACTGCCTAAATTCTGTCAGGACCGATCCTTGACCTGTGCCTTACTATAAGTGACCTCTTCTGGGCATGAACTCCCAAATGTTTCCACTGACATGAACTATTTGTTCTTAGATGTAGAAACTTTTTTCCCATGGTCAAGAAAATGCCTTTCCTAACCTTTTCATTATTTTACCTTGTAGACTATGTTTTTGCATAGTTACCATACCCAAAAGATTCTGGAAATCTTGGTGGCATTTTCTCTTTGGTACAAACCCAGTAACAGGTTACAACCAAGTCAGCTCATTCCTGTAATTAAAATTGATCAAGCTTTCTCAGACTCACTAGAAATACAGACAGTAAAACCTAATTTTCCCTTAAACAAGCTTGACCAGGTCTAGGGGAGAAAAATGCTGGCTAAAGATTGAAGATTATGAAGAGGAAATGGAGTAAAGGGACACACAAAAGCTGAATGTTTTGTTTATCCCAGATTTCCTTCACATTTTATGCAAACAGCTGACATCTTCAAAAGATCTCATTAGAAGTTACCCAGCCAGAGAGCAGAGTGCTATGCACTCAGTGCATGACTACACCAATGACACACTCCCTAAAGGATGCACTTTTAACCTCTGAAACACTTCTCTACCTAAACTATGATCTTTCGAAAATAATGAAGGATAACAATGCAAGCTTGTGAGAAGAGAGACACTTAAAACATGTTCTAAGCACATCCCTGTAACCCAATATGCTGTTCTGCATGCTCACATTGAAACTGCAAATGAAATCCAGGGAATCTCTGTGGAGTCTGAGTATGGCAACACAAAATCGGCTGTGTAGTGTTTACTAATAAATCTCGCTGGACTATGCTGGCCAAGGGTCCTACCAGGTGCCATCTACACACGAAGAACCTCCACAAACACTTGCAGTTACAACACAGCGGTCTTGGTAACCCTGATTGTCCCTTCCATTGCTCCATTCCCAAAAGAGCAGACTGTGCCCTAAGGCCCCGGGCGGGCAGCAAAGAGCAGAGCTGACAGTTGGCACAGACAGATGGAGGCTGGAGGAGGCAGGATCGCTCAGCAGGAGGCTCAGCACCCCTCACCAGGCACCACCAGGCTCTGCAGCACCAGCCAGATTGTGCTCTGGGCAGCACAAAGTTTCCTGGACTCAAATATAAGAATGTTCAGGTTACTAAGGGGAAACCCGGGGAAGGAAAGCCTCCCAATCTCCTCCTCACAGCAAACAGCACTGTCACAGCTAATCCAGGTGTCTGGGAGCAGCTTTGCCCCAGACACATGAAAGGGCATGGACAGAGTGGCTCCATTTATCTTGCATTACAGGGTGGAACAGTGGGGTGAGGACACTGTACAGAAATTGTACATTGACCTGGTCTTCAATTTTTTGTATTATTTTAGTAGTTTATGTGGTTGTTTCCTGCTATCAAGCAGGGGAGACAAGACAAAACACACAGAACGCAGATCAGGCTCCAACTAACTTTTTTTCAAACTTACACATCTTTTATAACCCCTGTGTACAGATGTCATGCTATTGGTTAGAAAGATGAACACACTATACAACTATTGGTTAACTAATAATAGTTTTATCACACCAGCTGCAAGACCATGTTTTCATAGTTTTGGAAACCGTTTCATAAACAATACTAGCGAAACCGTGAGAAAACTTTCTCTCCTGCTCTAAACATGCCTGAGTTCTTTACTCAGGCTGTTTCTAGCGTCCAGAGTTTATGTTCCAGACCCCACGAAAAAAAAAAATTACAGTCAGGTGAGAGAGGTACTGAGTGTGATGCAAGCTCACGGTCATATTTATTAACATCTCCCCTTAAACCCATGTTGTTTCTGACTTAGCAGATCAAACCTGACTTAACATCCCACCAAGGCAATGATACCCATATATACCTATTTTTGCTCAGCAGCAGCCATCTAAACAGAGTTGAAGACATATTTTTAAACCCCATTAGAAAGCTATAGTCTCTTAATTGAGTTACCATCCTAAAATTGGCACCAAATTCTTTCCATAGTTTAAGTACAAAAGACAATGGCAAGAGAGGAAAGAAATGCATTTTAAAACAAAGTCTGAAGCTGAAATTATAAGAATACTGTGCTAAGCTGTAAATCACATGACACTGCAAACCAACTGTTTAGATGTGCTTTATTTAAAAGCTATTAGCATGTTATGCTATACTTACTTAAGTAAACTATAAAAATGTTCTCAAAACTAGCATTAGCTATTATGAATCCATTTCTGCCATGAACACACTGCCCCCAGGGTAAAGGAGCACTAAAACTTACTACAGCTATAAATATCCTGGTTTTCACATGGCCTGATTGAAAATGTTGTAGGTGTGCTTGGCATTTAACTTGGGGAAGTCGTGTCAGCTCCCCTCCCTTCCTCCTCCCCACACTAACAATGCTGTTTGGCAGCTTTTTCGTTTTATCTCACCACAGATCTTTGCCAAAACTTGAATCTGCTCCTGACAGATTAACTGCCACCATAAAAGAGACTGGCTTTTTTTTTTTTTCCTGCAGACTCTGAAAGAATAAGCTTGAACGACAATCTTCTCAAATGACCTGGTCTTCTCTCAGGCCTGGAGTTGGGAAATGAGGACCAATATAGTTGGAGAGGCTTTAGTTAGTCAGTAACCACACTTTGAATTCAATTATTTGAACAGGACAACAGACTCTGAGACCAGACTCCCAGCTGTTTTTTAACTTATGTTTTCACTTGCACCTGTGCCAAGTGGGCACAAAATACTTCTAATTTGGCAGTTGGGAATTAGACCCCATATTTATATTTGCTTCCTGATTCCTGACTTTATTCATCAGCCAGCATGTAGTACACAAGCTGATGAATTATTGTTTAGCTTGTTTTGAAAACACATCACTTGCAAACATACTTTAAAAAGATCTGCAATAATTAGCTGCATTTTATTTTCTGTGCTAACTGCACCTTTTTGTGCCTTTTTCTGTATACATACATATATGAGTACATTTATGTTCAGTTAAATTTAGTCCCTTATGATTAATTTAAGGTCAAAATCAGGTCTGAGTGAACACAAATGTAAAGGTGAAATTCAATATACTTACACCGGGTCTTAATTCTGCCTTTTAGCCTTAAGAGAAATTTCAGACTTTCAGTGCACAAGGACACTTTGCGTTCACTAAATATAAACAAGACTGTAGCTACTTCTATCCTTATGTCTTGACCAAACTACATTAAATTACCTTGCATTTTCTGTAGATCAAGGGGCATGCATACTGTTATATTGACATCCAGGGACCTGACTGGATGCCTGAAGCATTCACTGTGTCTGATAGTGAAGATCCAGAACAACAACAGGGTCCTATCCTCCCTGCATCAGGCATTTTGCCTCTGCCATGGAATATTATTCTCTACGTATGATATTTGGATATTCACAGCAAAAGTCTATTTTTCTCTTAGCTTCTGCATAGAGAAAAATTATCTTTCAAGTAGCTACATGACTGGCTGTTTCCAGTCTCTGTGCTTTACAGTTCATAAGTTTGATTCAGTATATTTTTTCCCCCCATTAAAAGAGTTTCTACTCTTTGCCTTTGGGGGATGCTAGAATGTCACTATCTCTGGGATGTGGCAATTTCTTCTGGGGGTTGCCTTTTGTCCCATTAGACTTGCTTCAGGACAAGACTGAGGAAAGCTGAGGTATTCCCAAACTTCATGAGAGGGTGGTTGGGCCAGCCAGCAGCTCAATCACCTTTGTGTGCCACCCTGAGACTTCCAGGAGACCATCTCAGCAGCAGGGCTGGTGGCAGCACACTCCATCAGCACTCCTGTGTGCCCTCCAAAGGAGGGATCAACCTGAGATCACTCTGCTTCCCAGGCTCACTGTGCTTCCCATCGGGAGAAGTTTCATCTGTGCAGAGGAAACCTCACAGAGCCCTCGGGCCAACACTCATCTTAATGAACAAGGCTGAGAATCTGGCCTATCAAAATCAGCTTTATATAACCAAATGTTCCTCAGTGCTTTACCTACATTCACACTCATCCTTCCCACAAACATCACCCTCCCCTCACTTCAGGCTCTCATCTCACACCTCTCCTATACTCCCTCATCAGCAACATTGAGGCCCTTCAGGGTCAGGGATCTGTATTTTCTTAGAAGCCTCACAAACAACAATAGCACTGTATAATAATAAATAGCAGCAACAGTGATTCTATAAAAAGTGGCATCAGCTTTAACAACTCATACCATAAGTGGCGTTGAGAGTCCACTGCAGGATCTTAACATCAGCTCTGTTGATACAGACAATGAAACTAACTTCAAGCTGAGGAAAGATTGATCAGAATCATTCATCTGGGTTAATATCCGTAGGCTGAGGGTCAGAACATCATTGAAATATCAGTCACAGCACTTGGGATATTGCTGCCAAAAAATACAGAACTGTAATAATGCATAGGAGGTAAGAAATGTATGAGGCCATTTACACCCAGAGCTCTTTTCTTGAAATGATATTTCATGCCAAATTTTTTTAAAGTGTCACACAAGTATAGGGAAAGCCTTTGTCCGCCTTAATTAGCACTGAAATTTTAAATAGATCTTAATCTGGCAATGAAGTCTGTAAATCTGAAATATTATAAATGGAACAATAATCCACCAGAAGTCCACCTTGGTTTCCTGTGATGATTTTGGTACACAGGTTAGTGAATACTGTCCCACAGAGGTGTTGGCTGCACTGCTGGCTGGGCACTCCCAGGCTGTGCCAGTGTCACCTGGCAACAAAAGCACTGTCATCTGCTACTTTTCTAAGCTGACTGGATGGATTTGGGGGAGATCATACCAGCAGCTGAGGAGAGAGGGCAGATACCCATTCAGCTGTGGATAGACAGCTGCCACATCAGAATTATGGGTAGAGAAAAAGATTTGCACTCAACTGTATAAATTCTTGTTAGATCCTGTTCCAAATGGTGTGTACTTATAGGTATACACTTATTTACATAAGTGTGTAGGGATATATACACACATGAAGTCCAATAAAAATTGTGTACTCTCTCAAATATCACCATAATCTAGAAGAGGAGGAAAGCTTTTATCATCTTCCAAGGTAATAGCCATTCTCTGAGGCAAAAATCACTCCTAACCTTGTCTAAAGGGTGACATTATTGCAAAGCTAAGGACATGCTTAAAAATCCTTGAAGGAGTTTGCTTGAAATACTTGGAAATGCACTCTGGTTTTTTGTTTTGTTTAAGTTGGGATGGACAATTGACTATTGTGCAAAGGTAGATTGCATCCACAAGTTGATATCTGTAAAGCAATTTAAAGGTCACTTTAACAAGTCCAGTAATAGTGAGCATTAGTGATTCTGCAAAGAAAACAGACATTGCAAGATAAACCAGAGTGTTCTGAAAGTAACTGCTATTCTTTCTTCTCTGTGTTCCTGAACAACCCCATCCTCATCATATCTGATCACCTTCCAGCAGCATAGTAAGGCATGTGGCTGCATGTATTGCATCCAGTGTATTTGTTTCTTTATTTTCTTCAAAATTGCTATTATGTGATGATCTTTCCCTGTCTAAAATCAACAAAAACATGGCAATTTAATATTTGTACACAGAGGGCTATCAATACAGTAAACCCCAAAACTACTTCATATATTTATTAGGCAATTTAAAAATGTGTCTAAACAAACCTGACATTTTTCAAGAGTAGAGTTTTTTGTGGTTTATGGTGTGAGGTTTGTTCCTTTGAACTGAACAACCCCTCACAAAAGTTCTATGAAATGGCACTGGAACGATAATATAGCCTTTGCTTTAATCCTTTATAAAATAAATGTAAAAAGGTCTTACTTATAGTCATCCTCTTAAATGCAGTTGGTACTTCTGACAGTGATACCTAGGCTGAAAGTTTCTGCAAGCATAGTTGCATAAATATATCTCTAATTACTTAGCTTTTATATAGCCTCTGGTTTCCAGAAAGAATAAGAAATGTGACACATGATCAGGACTGCAAATATTTTTTCAGTGTTGGATTACTTAATATCATCTCAAAACCAGAAAGAACACAGTTACCAGGTATGTGGAACATGAATCACATCACTAGTAATTAGTGCTGGAATACAGAAATAAAAAGACAAAATGAAGCCATAAGAAATTAGTCTAATCCAACTACAATGTACCAGAAATACTGTAAGAAGTAAGATTGAAACTACACAACTTTTTTAATTAATAGAAGGATGGGTAGGGAAAGCCTGTCCGTCTGGGCCAGATCAACAGAATAAGAATGCTTGAGAAAAATACTGACAGGTGGGAAAATTGCAATATGTGCGATTCAACTATGTTATGATAACACCAACACGGAGGTATCAGAGGGCAATGCATAAAGCAGCAATAAACACCCATGACATACAAGGTAAATTTTAACTCATGCAGTCCTTTGGTTATGGGCCTTAGAAATTACAAGCTCAGCACCAGAGCAAAGCACTGAACAGGCCCACAGGGACCTGGGACTGCTAATCAGTGAGGTGGACTTACAGCAATCAAGTTTGTCCTCAGAAGGGAAAGCCTGAGCACCTGCAGATCATTTTGAAGGATCTCCCTCAAATGCAAATCCATTGCCTACTCCACCAACACCAAGGTATCTCCCCCACGCAGCACAGGAACAATGAATATGTGCAAAACGTCACTCATGACACAGTCCAACTATACCACAGCAAGCAAACACCTGGGAGAGAACTGCACTCATGGCTGTGGTTGTCCAAATGACAACAAAAATAAACAAAACAGAGATAGGAAAATAACCATCACACATCAAATATCATGGACATATCTTCTGTCATCTGCCCTTTGATCCTACCTTCATCAAGCACTCTGCTTGTCATTTTTTTGCTCCTTTTAACCTGACAGGCCTGTTGCTGACAAGTGGTAGAGGTGAGCTTCCTAAAAAATTGTGAACTCTGGCACATCTAGAAGAAAATTATTTTATCTGGAAGAACTAGTTTATAGATTCTCAACTATTTTATTTCTCACCATTGCTTATTTTGATAAGTGCTTTCCTATAGTATCAGGCAGGTTGTCAGTTTGAATCACATATGGCAAGGCAATAATTAGGGACCACAAGGACAGAAGAAAGAATTCATTGCAACAGGTGAGTCCTTTTTGAGTTTCTCACTAGGGCATGCACACCCTGAGTATTCCTACACAGCAATCTTAACCTCGGCATGTCCAGTTATACCCAAGCATGGGAACTGGGAACAGATTTTTCAAAGCACAACAGAACCAGCGTTTCAGGTTCTCAAATAGTTCACAACCTGATCTCTGTGAATGTATTCCTATGAATGAATGTTATCTCAATGCATATAAATAGATTTCAACTTAAAGAGAGATTGCAAAGCTGGCTGTTTGCTGTACTTCATTAGCCACCTAAACCCCATGCATCTGAGCACAGTTTACAGCTGCTACTGCCTTGAGCCATTCCTTGGAAAGTGGTGAGAGTTCCCAGCCATACACAGCAAGCAGACAGGGCTTAGGATAAGCAACTAAACAAGGTTGCTCTCTGTAGGCCAGAGATATGGAAACAGTACTAAAGCCAATTTCTTTTGCTAGTATGAGACCATCTTTTTCCTCCCTGGGATGTAAAGGTTTAATTTCCAACAAAAGTCTGGCTTTTCATCATTTAAACTCTGAGTCAAGAAAGCCCCTAAGTTTACTGAGCAATAGTGGAATGGTATCCTTAAACATCTGGCTGAATCAGGGCTTCCGTGTCTATATTGTAACACAGCTATTATCACAGAAACTAAAAATAAAATCCCCACAAGTAAAAGAGATCTTTTCTTCACTTGTGTCTTATTGGTTTTCAGCAGATAACCGCTCGGTTCCAATATTAATTTAAAAGAAAAAAGTCTATGATACAATCAGCGTAAAAGCAATTAGCCAAATTATTTAATGGATTAATATAAATTACATTGTTTAATTACAAGATCAAACAAAATAATGCTGGTTTCAATTAGAGCAATTCAAACCATGGTGTAATAAGAAAACCAATTGAATTTTTGAAAGCTGCCATCTAACTCTCTCCCAAAAAGGTTGAATTAACTACATGAAGACATAAAAATTTACAGAATTGTGAAGTCACTATACAAATATGCTCAAATACAACTTTTTAGCTATTCAGTAATTTGGATTTTACTACCAAAACTTACAATAATCATAATAAAATGCATGGAGAGGCGGGGGACAAAAAAGAAAGGCAGGGAAAGATGTAATCCTGGATCAGAACCAGATATACTGTCTGGTTCCTATACAAAGACAATCCTGTTCATGTAGGAGATTTTATGCCACTTAGCTTTAAACTCTACATTACTGTTGTACTTGTAACCAGCCCACCTCACTGACCTTTTCTCCTGCACTTCTTTCCCCACACTGCACTTTCCTTCTCATGGTCCTATTACACAGTATAAGGGTGCTCATTTTCAGGTATTGTCCACCAAGTCTGATATCGCCTTTCTTATCTGTCCTTGTGGTTGTTCTTCTCCAGTTTCTGTATCAATGAATGTCCCTTCACCCTGATCTGTTCTTGTTGGCACTTACCTCTGTAATTGTGTTATATAGTGTGTCTCTGCCCATGAAAAATACTACGAAGTGAGGTCTTTCATCAAGGCTATGCTTCACGAGGGCAATATCAAATTTTCTGCAGCCTAAACTAGCACAGTCCAGCAAGAAGATGCATGTCCCCAGTTGATGTGCCCCACTGGCACTCCAGGGCACCATTTCCATGAGGGCTCCAGACAACAGTTTTGCTGCCAAATACCTCCCCAGTTGAGTGAGCTGCTGCTTCTTCTTGCCTATATCCATATGCCCTTCCCTGCTGTGGGTCTGCACACCACTTCTGCCTGAATGGAACCATCAACAGCCACACACAACCTGTGTGCCAGCCCAGCTTCTCTCCCAGGACACTCGGTGTAGCTGCAGTGAAGAGAAGGAGCAAGGCACCAGCTGGGGTTCAGGGCTCTTCCCTGCTCCTCCTCTCCCCAAGGACTGTCCCTGCCCTCTAAGCAAAAGTACTGCCAGAGCCATCTAAACTCGAGCCACAGAAACCTCATGAGGAGCATGACTCTGCCTGCACCCAGAACAAGGGATTCTGTCTTGAGGCAGAGCAGAAAGAAGCACCTGACTGTTTGATTAGTATTTTGTGTGCTGCTTTGAAGCGCTCTGCAGAGCCCAGGTCCTTGGCCCAGCACAGCTTGCTTCCTATCCTTTCAGCATTACAGCACTGGTTGTTCCATCACAACCTGTCCTCCCACCCATTAACTAGGGATGCAAAAGAAATCCCAGTGCAACCCAGGCTAAAAATGAACGTGCCCATCATAAGAAGAAGCTTAGATCATTACCTGCCTAATGCATTTGTAGAAAAGAACAATTGTAGGACATGAAATATCACATATACATAATGAACAGCATGACCTTCACTGTGGTCCTGCTTGATGACATTAAAGATACCATCTCAGAAATCTCACATCTTCTGCCCAAACAAACTTCCAAAACAAGAGACAAAATAAAATGTGGGAGAGGAAGAAGGAGAGCAAAGAGCTGCTGTGCCCAAGCTGATGGAGGCAACCAGAGCCAGGTCCAGGGCTCTGACAGCCAGCACCCAACTGCTTGGTACTGACGTCGCAAAGCACACAGGCTTAACAAGTCGGATTTCCCTCTACAGATAACAGCAACCCAGATAAAAATTGGAACTAACTCTCTATTGAGGATTTTCGTTCAGCAAGATGTAA
>WEKY01047221.1:56685-70048 GCA_013390045.1 Picathartes gymnocephalus
GAATCTCTTTGCCCTCATTTTTTCCTCTCTCCACTCAAACCTTCTTAATACTCCTGTGGTGGCACTAATAGGATTCCATTATCTGACACATAGTGAGTCATCACAAAGAAACAGAAAACCTTGCTTCCCTATGCAGGAGTCAAGTACCTGCTCCTTTGTAAGGTCTCAGCAAAAAGGTCTCTGTTCAACTTAATTCCTTGCTTTACTGCCATGTTATAAAAATAGGGGTGCTTGAAAATGAGTATATAAATACAGGGTGCATAAACAGTCAACAAAAGTCACGTAAACAGAAAGATATCACTGGTTGCATTTTTCATTGCAAAGTCCACAGCAGTGGGTCAAAGGTTCAAGGACTGTAGTAATTTTTTGAAACTTACTAGCATACACTTTGATATTGTCCTAGGCCTGGATTTGTGATTTGACTATAAAAAGAAGAAGACCTTGAAAAATTTGGCTTTGCACTTACTCTGTAAACTGTACTTAAAGCTGAATACGGAAAGTGAAATCAGGCAAGAATTATTCAATTTAGAAATAACTAGTATAAACCCACTGAAATGCAAGCTCTGGAAAATACAAACAAACAACATATCATTTTAGCCATTATCGTACTAATAGGGTCAAATTCTAATCTCAGTGACTTAGGTCCATCTGCTTTGATCTCTTAAAGGATTGCACACATCTGCCTAAGAATGGACTCAATAATTATATGTTAGCTGTGAGCAAAATCAGTCACAGTGAAAACAAACACCTGTGCTGTTCTCAATTGATGGCTCACATATTCAAAAGTATTTTACATCTTTTAGCTTGGATTCTAAACTTCCTGAAAATTTGGCGTGATAGTGCTGAAGACAATGGGGATTTCTATTGTTGTAATGAAGGACAGAGTCTGTCCACAGAGATGTATTTTTAATAAAATCTTCAAACACTCATTTTAAGTGAATTTCACAATGTCTTTACTCAAAAATGAGCTGTTCACTAACTGAAAGTAACAAGAAAAGTTAAGGGATAAAAAAAAAGGTTGAAACTGTAGGGACTGGGATATTTAATCATCGATAGCACTGACTGAATTGTAAAGAGGCTCAAAAGGTGTATGTGAATGGAGATGTCAGATTAGCTTTCCTACTGGTTGGGATTTCAATAACCGACAGTAGATAAGATACAATTAGTATTCATATATTGAGGCCAGAGATTTGGAACCAGTTTTCAAAGTATTGTCTAGCCTTGAAAAAGTATGAGCTGCTTTATTAAATTTTTACAAAATATGTATTTTAATAAAATCACTTCACAAGAGAAGGAAAAGTGCTGGATGATTGTCTTAATGTTTCAAACACCAGAAAACCAGCTGAGAAGCAAATGATTTTTGAGAGTCCTGGAAACTCATGACTGATCCATCAAGACTTCTACTGTACTTGAAAGGTCCATGGGTCACAACTGCAGGAAGTCACATTTTGAGACCCAGCTATGAAGTTATTCGAATGGCCTGAAGATATATCCCACATCAAATGGCTGACCTCCTGCACTTGCATACTGCAGGTCAGCTTACAGTTTTTAGCCAGAGGCCCTTACTGATTCCCTTTCATAATACCCTGGAACAAAGAAACACACTCTCAACTTTCTGGGAAGTCTCCCTGGGTTACCTAGAACTCAGCTTGGCCGAATTGAGCTCAGCAGCCCTTACTAACAAGTGCATCCCTTTCAAATGGAGGCAATAACGGGGTACATGCAAATGCTGCTTCCCAGCATTTTAGAGACCACTCTAAACAATTTCTCCAAGTGGAATCTGACTGCCTTTAACAACTTCTGTCCCAAATTCTGCATTGCAAAAGCACTTCAGATTATTTGGCTTTGAAGAAGTAAAATGATGACTCGCAAAAATACTTTCTTAAAAAGCTCTCAGGTCACCCTTAAGTCCCTTGCAGGAGGTCTAAAATGGTCTTACCAGCACAACTTGCAGTAACACAGCCAGCTTTCTACAGACAAACAATCCAATATGTAAAGTTTCTCATAAAACAGAGAACTGTGCCACTAAATGTCATATGCACCCCAGAGAAAATCAATTAGAAGTAATTATTCAAATGTTAGAGCTTCATTTACTTTTCAAATTTCTTTGGTCTATTCAGAAATGTTCACTACAGTGAGAAATTATGCTGAAAGTGTATGAAACATACATTTGATGAAAAGTTATAGAATTTTTGAAAAAAATCTATGGAACCACTAACACTGCCTTCCACTTGTGCACTTTATCACTGATGTATCACTGTTTTAGGTACATTAACATGTGGGACAATATTCTCCAGTCTAACATCCACATAAGTGAATACTTGCAGAGCACTGGATTCTATAACATACAAAAGAAGCACAAGTCGTTTAAAACAGTTATTGATATTATTACTCATTTATATGATTCATTAGTGTTCTCCTCTATTAAATTCAGTCTACATTAAACAATTTTTTGCCTCTAAAATTAAAACATAATAAGCTATGTGATTCTGTTAATTACTCAGAACAGCAAAATGTATCACCAAATGCAGAAAATATTAATATGTTATGATCATGTCCCCAAAGCTTTCAAAAATCCATGGTGTGTTTGATTTTTTTGTTTAGTAGAAAGAATAAACTTTTCTTTTTATTTTTCTTATTTTTTTGTTTGTTTGGCATGAGATTATGTAATCTGTATCTAATATACTAAAGCTTCACAGTTTAGTATTCACATTTTAGGGCCTCTCCTGCCTGAGTCAGATTTAAAGAAAAAAAATGTAAAAAATAAAAGGGAGGAATTTATCTATAAAGGCACTATCAAAAAGTAAAACAAAAAAGAAAATAAAATCAACCAAGAAAGACACAAACCCAAAAGATCAGAGCATCTGTATAATACTAAATTAGCATTCAGACAAAACTGTTTTATAGGGCATTGAAATATTGCCTCCTAAAGAGAAACAAAACCAATACACAAGAAAATTATTTGTATTTCATTTTAACTTCATCTATTCTGCATGAAGATTAGGTAAATTGCTACAGAATTACAAAGACACTAAAGAACAAAAAAAGCCATGGCTTTCCTCTATTCCATATAAATGGACTGGTATGAAGATAAATTATATTTTCTGTGGGTTTATTACATTTATTTTTCTCTTACATAGGGCAGTTATGAACAAACTGAATTTGTCTCCTCTGGCTCTTAGCAAGGACACAAGTACAATGAAACTACCACTCCTGAAACACAGATATTTGTAACTGGGCTGTCATTTATCCTGCTGGAAAACTTTTAAGTTCACTTTTCAAATGTAAATTTTTCAGTATTGTATTGGTGTTTCGTTGTGGATTTTTTTTTTCTTTGTTTGTTTTTGTTTTTTTTTTCTCCAAACATAAGTCAAAAAAATTGTTGCAGATCACTTTAGAAGACCCTAAGGTCCCAGGCTGCTTGCAGCCTCAGGGACCCCAGGGCACCTTCACAAAGGATATGGCAGTTGATTTCAGAGATGACTTCGTCCCCCTCTGAAGCTCATCATCTCGACAGTGAAAAAGCACCAACTTCATGACAGCAGAATAAAGCAATACACAGGACCCTCATGTTCTCAGTAAGGAAAGACACTTGCCAAATACAAAGAAGTTAAAGAAACCCTGCAAGATGACTGCAAGCATTGGGAAGAGTTTCCAATTCAAGTAATTGACCATTAACATCATCTGTTTGGAAGGTGGTTTTTTTTCTAAATGCTACCTGAAAATATCAGGTTTTTATTATCAAAGGCTGGAATTCCATGAAAACAATTACTTGGGAAAGAAGTCAGAAGTGTGGAGGTTTAGTGAAGATAATACTGGTGGCATTGTGGTGCTGCTTGTGCACACCTTGTCCCTGAGGAGAGATGGCACCAGGCAGCTCCCACGAAAAACAGGGCACTTCCTGCCACAGTGATATCCTCCAGTGAGCATCCAGCAAGTCCCACCACTGGAAACGGCTTGCATAAATCAAATGAGAAAAATTTTTTCTGGTTATTTCAAGCTGTAAAAAGAAAAAGAAAAAGAAAAAGGAACAAAAATCTGCCTGTGCTCACATCTATACTCACACCTAGGAAAAAGGATTGAAAAGAACTCTCTGTATGTGTGTACACACACACGTTAACTATTAAAAATATGGGTGTGCTTAGCAGCTGAATAGACCTCTTCTATTTGGAGTATTTTTTAAATACAATTCCCAAAGCTTAGTCCACATCATTAATGTCGTGAAAAGTGAGGCTACTGTGTGGCTTCAAAGCATAATCTTTTTTCAGAAGAGTAGACATCTGCTGCATTCATTTTACTGCAGAGGTTTTTATAGAAAGAAATTAAATAGGAGAGAGGCATGTAGGGGGAAGGGGTTTTTTTTAACGCACAGGAAAGAGTTCTGCCCTCACGTTAATATAATAGCCATCAGTAGAAGAGCACTGGGACAGGCAAGCTGGGCTTTGCTCTGCACTTCGGTGGGTCAGATGGGCTTTTTCAGGAGAGTTGTTTAGGTGCTGTGGCCAGGCTGCAGCCCAGGGAACCACCACTCTGCTCCTCTCCTGCAGCGCCTCAAAAGTCTGGGTTAGAGAAAACTATTAACCAAAACCATTTTTATTAACTAGTTTCATATGGGGATAAGTGGAACTGGGAGCAATCGCATGCATAGGGAAACTGGTGATCTGAGAAGAATAATACACAGGTAGATGAGGTTGCATAGAGCTGCAACTTCTTTGTCTGCTTCCTCAACAACCAGGACAAGGCACAGGACTTCAGCTTCAGTCTTCTAATCTTCCTTTTGTCACTGCCCCCTAGTTAGAGTCTGAGTCCTTCAGGGCAGCCTGTTCTCCATCCCAGAGGCTGAGGAGGGCTCAGCCAGGCATCCCATTGCAGCCACAACAGCTCCGTACCAGTAAGGGCAGGGTTAGGGTCTCATCCCTCTGCCCTGCTGCCACGAGAGGCACCTCCTGTGGATGTCACCAGGATTTTAATGCTTAGGATGTAGCTGTTACTTAGCCAAGGCAGATATATGCTTATCAAAGTATCTGAGCTACCGTGCTTAGAGACACTGACAGACTTCTATTGTTCTGCTGATTACAAACTGACATGCAGGAGGGAAGACACTGCAGCTGCCCATGCATAAAAGGGGATTTTCTCAGGGATACACCAACAGGACATCCTTCCATTGCTTTTCCCCACACATCATTTGTCACTCAGCTCTATTACACAAGTCTGCTGTAGCTGTGGTTTCCAAAAACAACATTCCAGATGACTGCATCATCCTGGACTAGAAAGCAAAAATGAATGCATGGCTTCCCTTAGCCCTAAAATTCAATGTATATGAACAAGAAGGCAATGATTACTTATTTCAGAGTGATAAAATATTATCAGATATCTGAAAAACATGTGGAAAGGTAGAACTGAGGCTGCTTTTCAGGAGAGGAAACAGATACAGAAGAGGACCTTAAAATGCTTTTGAAGTTGCTGCAGACCAAGAAAGGATGGGTTGCTCTCCATGACCGGGCAACCTGACCAGACAGCAACAGCAGCTGCAGTAAGGAAAGGGGCACCTTAAACCTTTGGGAACAAAACCTGATGGGGTGAGACCAGCAAAGTACTAAACCTGACTGTTGTGGAGCCTCCGCTACCACATGGCTTCCAGAGAGTATGGACAAGCAGCAGCCAGGAACGAGGTGAGGCTGATGGACAAACCAGATGTCTTCAACATAATAGTGCTGCTACTTCACATCATCACACCTTAGATTCCATTCCTTTCTATCAGATACCATATCAGAGACTCCCCAGGCTCACAAAGACACACTGCTAACCTGGGTCTCAGGGGAAGCAAGATGCAAAGCTTTTAATTGCTTTAAATGTTTTGATGTTAGCAAGATATGTTTTAAAATAACTCTTTCCAGGAGAAGGATATTTGCCAGTATGCTGTGACTATGATTTCTGTAAAAAACCCAAAAAAACCCAAACCAACAAAACCCCACAACAATCCCTTAACAACCCACAACAATCCCTTGGATTATTTTGCCTTCTTGAGAACAAGTTTCAGTTCAAGCATCTACCCAACAATAGATTATGTAATTTCTCTTATATCAACAATAAGACGTTGAGATTCAAAGTGAGCTTCAACTTGATTGATAATGTTTGAAAGGCACAAAACTGACAGTGCAAATACTCTGAGTACAGAAAGCTGAGGCAGAGAACAATAAATGGAAAAAAAATAGGGAAAACAAATTGAGCTGCACAAGAAGTTACAACACAACCACTGCTCCAGCTATAAGACAGCAAAATGATGAGCAGAAGTATACCACAACTATGAAAATATTACCCCAAGTTAAGAATTAACTTGAATTAACTTAACTTCTTGAATTAACCAATATTTCCCTCAAAAGAACAAAAAAAATATTGTGGTATATAATTTTATATCAGGTAAATACTGAATTTCTTTACCATCTTGCCTCCACAGTAAGGCTCAGATTTCCAGATCTTTTACTATGATTCTTACAGACAGATTTCCAAAATGGCTGGTGTTAGTAAAGTAGGATGAAAATACTGAAAAGTTGGTGCTCATTATGTGATATTGAAATGACAAACTTTTGAAATAGAAAAAAGGGATGTGCTTTTCTATTAGGATTCTCTCAAAGGGAGCATTAACATCCATTGATCTGCTTCATTATCATTTTCTCTGTGAAAGTCTAGTGCCTGCTCTAGAATAACATGAATCCCACTTTTTTCATCATGCAACATCCCTTTAATTTTCATTTTAGTCTTTTGCATCAAAACAAAAACTGCATCTTATTGTAACTAATATAATTTATTTATACTTGATATCATTTGAAAAAGTGATGACACACCAACAGCTCAAGCATGAAGCATTTTTAATTCTTCAGATGAAGTGACAGATGATTATCAAATAACAATATTTAAATAATAACTAAGAAAATTTTTTTGCTTTTAAAAAGCATGTGAAACATAAAATAGATTTCTTTATTCTATCTTCTGTGGTTTGGAAGATACCTGGGGTGCCAGGTCACACAGTCAGAGAAACTTGAGCAATCAGTCCATCCTTCTGTGTGAAACTTTCTCTGTGATGTATTGCTCATTTCTTGCCAACACTCTTACCAGTCACTGTTTTCATCACTTGCCTTGTGTTTATCCATCTCCTAACTCCTTACTCTCCTTGACAAGCCCTTTCTTGCTCAATAATTTTCTTCCCCCTCTCGCTACCATCTACTAGTGACAAAAATTTTCTAAACATACAATAAGTTGGGTTTTAATTACTCAATCTGCTTTTCAAACATTTGCAGTTTACTCAGGTGTGCTGACACTAAAAATAAAAAAATTTTAAAAAATAAAATTCAAACATTTAGTACAGTAATTCTGAAATTAGTCATCATGACCCTAATGGGGCCACTCGTGGGATGAAAATGCAATGGAAACAAAAAGAGGAAAAAATTGGGTAAAAATCATCAATGCCAGGTAGGAAAACCTGGAAACTGCCTATGTACCATAATCTCCATGGCCAAAACACCCATATCCTTGTTTGTAAGGTGTGTTGGCTTTTTTTTTTTTCAATCCTCTTGTTTAACATTGGCCTGATAAAGTGAAACATTTTCACCAGAAAAACCCTAACGTCGTGACAGTTGGATCTAAAAAGCTCTTCTGAGGCCTATTCAAACGTTTGGCACATACTTCAGTTTTGTCAGGTCTCTCATGTATCTGCAAAGATTTTTTTTTTTCAAGTTTGCTTATTGGTTACAAAATTTAACAATCATGCTGCTGCTTCGTAGTAAGAACAGACTGTGGGGTTTTGTTTTTGCAGAGAGGGACTGGGTGGGGAACTGATTTTGGTTAATGGAAGGATTTGGCTGGGAGCCTTTGGCTTTGGCTTTTTTCCAGCAGAAAAAGTGCCATTTGTGATCTGACAACAGGGTTTCTCTTGACCAATTTGGCTCCTCCCATAAGTAACAATAAACCATGACTGCTTTATTTCCAGCTAAGTTCCAAGGAGTTTTTCTGCTCTGCCAATGAGCAGGAGATGACAGCACAGGTGAGTGCAGGGAATTCAATATACTGGAGACGTGGTTTGGATCATCCAATTTGTAGATGAAAATTGAATTACTATATGGGTGATAAAATAAAATTTTATGCAAATATTCACCCCCTAAGAAATGGAAGATACTTAAAAACCTTTTAATGTGGCAGANTAAAAATCTTATAATGTGGCAGAACTGATGAGATTTTGGCTACGGAACAACGAATTTCTGAAGCTCCACAGATTCCAGAATTGTCTCTCTTGGTAATTTCAAAGACATAGAACAGCACTATCTTTCCTGTACTTCAGTCCTTGTAGCTAGAGTAAGTCACAGGTCAACAGAATTCTGATAAATGAAGTATTTATTTTAATATACATCTATTATTAAACCCCTCACCTTTTAGAATAAAAATGCAAATGAATTTCCAATTTAAGTAAACCCTTCCTTTGATCTCCATGCAGACAGTGCCTGTTGTCTGGAATGAATAACAATTAATATTATCTAAGTGTAGAAGTAATATTTGTACTGTGAAAATCCATTGAATAAGGGCCATCACTTGACTATACCAGTTTGAAGCATCAGTTTAACAAGTTACAGAAAGAGGGAAGCACCAGCTTAAGCCAATGGAAATTAATATTTATGTTGTTTATAACGTTGGTGATTGGTTCTGAAATACAAGTTTGCACAAATTTCTATATCATTTGTCCACGCAGTTTACAGATGTTGAGATTCATAAAAACCCCTGGGAATGTAAGAAACAAGAAGCCAAAAATAATCCTTACCTCCCCCAAAATCCATGAAAAAAATGGGGCAAGAAAAGTAATTAAACACATTACTAAAATTTTTTCTTTCAGAATGAATAGGAAAAGAATGTTTAGAGAAATATTCAAAATCACGTTATTTCTGTTACAATTAATTTTTAAAATTCTCTCTGTGACAGCCTAAGTTCCTTTGACAGAAATGCTTATTTCAACATTTACTGTATCAGACAAGAGAAATCCCTACATATGGTGAACCCTCCTCCTTTACAACAAATCTACAAGTGGACCTAAATACTGTGCCATTATTAAAAACATTGTGATTGTGCATTAAAAGGTCATGCTCATTTTCTAAGCTTTCCCCGTAGAAAACATACATTTCTACTATATCTGCACTGTAACTTGAGGGCTGCATTCACTACAATTTTCTGAGCTCTGGTGCTATAATCTTCCTTTTTGTTTACTTGTCAACAATATTAATGCTTTCTATTTTCAGCACTTTACTCTTTTCCCAGACTGAAGATATGTCAAGAGGCACAAAAGTACACTTAGTACTTGAATAATGCAGCTTCATCTTTAGGCATATTTGTCATTATTCAGAGGTTAAGAATTTATACTTATTTCATAAACATACCTTCAGTACATGCTAACTAAATTATACATGGTACATTTCTTACATTTAAAGAGAAAATAAAATTTACTATCAAGAAGTGAATGGGCATTAAAAATATTTTCCAACCATTAGACTCTTTCCACACGCATTTTCTAACCCTTAAAGGACCCCCAAATTTGGTACTGCTAAACCAGGTAATCACAAAAATGCTGAAAGATAACTCTGATGAAGAATTCTATTGTTGGGTGCAAAGAATACTGAAGCCCATTTGTGTGATTGGTGGTTGTATTGCTCACTCTATAAGCCTGAAAATATTTCACATGAGCTGAGTTAAAAGTTTCCATTAATCACTGTCAGGAACAGAAGCCAATTCCCATAACAGACTATTAATTTATGCTTACTCCACTTTGTTCATGATTGTGGCATCTCATGACATTAGTCAGAAAAAAAAAAAAATTAAGATCCAAGATTTTTGCTGTACTCCTTTACAACGTCACTATTTCACTATTGGCAATACAATTCATAACCCAGAAATGCCAGCAGTCCTTCCTTTGGCAAGGTCCTCATCTTTCCTAGATCTTTCTCAAAGAGTATTAAAACAAGTTGAACTCTTGGCAACATCTTTTGGAACTCTTGGAAATTTTAGCACTTCCCAATCAAAGGGTCCAGATATTTGACACATCATAATGCTTCAGGGCTACTTCTTGAACTGTGATACCTCACAGAACATGATACTGGCATTTGGTCACAATGCCTTTTTTTGATATTTAAGATTGACACTTGCTGCAATTACCCTTTCTGCAAGATTCTGCTCCAGAGATGAGCAGCCTCTCAAATTACTGACAGCCCTGCCACAAACCTGACTTTGTTCTCTTAACCAACTACTCCCCATGGCATTTCATTAAAGGGACATTTTGACTGAAAGCAGTCTTGCCAAATACCTTTCTACTCATAAATTGGTTTGTCATTCCACCTCTGGCTGTCTTTGTTGAATGACATGCAGATTTGGAGGTAATCCAATTAAAAAGTGGAGCAATTAATATCACAAACTATCTTCACGCTAACTTTGAGATAAAGGGTTAAGCATCTCCAGTGACATGAGATCTAAACAGCATATTAACATTTCTTACATTTATGCAGCCTCTTCCACCACAGCTCTCTCAGCATCTTAAAAACTGTGAGCTGTTGCCAGTCATTGTTCCTCCTGGAATCTCCCTGGGAATCCATCAGGATTTTCACATCGACGCTCAGCTCAAAACTTACTGGTATCAAAGACAGAGATACTACCCTCATCTACCTTAAAATGAAGCATTGGTTTAACAAGTCACAGAAATAAGGAAGGACCAGCTTAAGACAATGGACCTTAATTTTTCTCTTATTTTTCCTGTTGGTCATCAGTTCTAAAATACCAGTTGCACAAATTTCTACCACTTTTTGAAATATTACACTTCATCTCTTGAGAAGAGTAGAGGATATTATGCAGACATCTTGCCTGAGTTCATTATCAGTCCAGTGGGTTTAATATAAGAATTCCTCTATATTCTGAAAGAATGGTCCAAATAACAAAGCAAGTTTCCTCCCACTGACTTTTCCAGAAGCTCAAGTCAAGTAAAATATTAGTTGTGATAATTTTACAAAAGAAAGATTTTTGATTATTGAAATGTCTTCCCAGGGCAATTTTGTGCTTTCCTTGCTGCTATGATAAGCATCAGGGGAGAAAAAAAAAATTCAGCTCCTTACAGAGGAGAAACTGTGTCATACTCACCTTTTAAAAGTGAGTCTTCCAGGATCAAAGCAGAACACAGTAAAAGCTTTAGAAACACTGTGCTGTTTTACATCAGGGCTGAATTTAGCTCCACATCTTTGGCTAAGACTTTAAAAGGTAGCAAAAGAGAATGAAAAACAAGGACAACACAAGGTCACTATGATAGAATGAAAATAACTGATGAAATCTTGCTTTTTATTTTTCCTTCAAATGTTCAAAAATTGTTGTTTAGTTAGTAAAAATGCTAATTTTACCTACATGGTGAGAAACAAGGAGTATAAGAAGGTAGTGGCTCAACAGAACTGTGTGTTTGAGCAGAAACTGAAGGACAAACACTCAAGAAAATCAGCTAAACAAAAAGGAATCATTAAACCAGTTGACTGCCCTAACTCTGGCTTCACTCACTTCTGCCCTAGATAATCACTTCTAGATGTATTACTTTCCATTTGTCCCAGCTGGCATTCAGTGTGTTTGGATGGTTAATTTATTGGCAAATATATTAAAGATACTTTGGGGGCCTGCTTATTTCTATCACAAATTCCAACCTCTATAGTATCAGCAGCACACAAAACAAATTACTGCATCCCAGGATATGGACTTACGCTTGACCACTTGATGCCAGTTGACACACTTGTTAAAGTACTCAGTAGGTCTCCAATGACCTATTGTATATCCTGAAAGGCATTCCTGCTGACATTCAGTCTGCACTTCATCCCATTGCCAAAAGGGATGGGCAAAGTATGGTTTATTTACCAGAGAGATGTTCTCTCACTTTCACATGTTCCTAGAACAAATAGCATATCTGCACTTCTTAACATTAAATATCTGGACTTGACTATTTCCTTTCATTCCAACTGAATTTCCAGTCAGGCCTGGAAATGCCAAACCCCAGCCTGGTCTCATGAACAGCTGTGAGTGGGATCAGAAGTGACATTGCTTGAAACCTCACAAAGGCAGAAAAACACTTTTCTGAGATTTTCAGTTCAGTAGTTTCATACTAAAGAAACTTGAAAAAGCACCCCTGAGCATAAGCACCAACCCAGCTAAGAAAAGCACCACAACTCCCCACCAAAATACAAATGAAACTAGACTCTTACTGAATGTCCTGTTTCTAGAGCTAAAGGGAAGCCTCAGACTGCTTGTGAAAATTTCCTTTCTCCTGTCTCCACTAAACTTCAAGCTTCCTTATAAGCTTTGCCACACTTACAAGAATATTATGAAAAACGAAGACAAAGAATTGTTGTTCTTGGATTACTTGGACATAAATACTAGTCAAGACTATGTTGATTTATCCAGACTTTTCTTACAGATCCCTGCTAATGCAATATCCCTTGACTTTGCAATCTAGTTGCAGTCAAAGAATAATACTCATCTTAAACCATCCAGAGGTCCTCAATATTTTCCTATTCATCCTCTTCCTTCTACTGGAAAATGAGGTCTAAAAGGCATAGTATTACTCTTCAGCTCTAGATTATATAAACTGCAAAAGTGCTTGAAAGCTGTTTCCAAGACTCTTGTGGGGTATTCATAGCTGTAGTGCCTTCATCACTGTAAAGCGCTGTAAGACTCCTGTAAAATGGCAAATGAGGGTGGAACTTGTAGAGGCATTTATGTGTTTGACTACATCACAACTTTCCTCTATTTCTTTGTGCAATTTTGTCTACTATGCATGTTCTAGGTTTAACTGCATACAGCTGCTTGCCCACTGGATTGGCCTCGTGGCTGTGCATTTCAATGTGTTATACCTCCAGACAAAGAAAAAATCTAAACACAGAGGAGTCCTATCCTGAAGAAACAGTAAAGAAATCACACAAATACACCCTGGGTTGCAGAACACTTGGCACCAATATACGTAAAAGAGGAATGAACTCCAGTTCACTTGCAGACAGATCCTACTGCCTTGGCACAGTTAGTCTGACAGCTAGAGCAGTACTACGACAGAGCATAAATCAGATCTTAATCATTTCATCCCTTTTTTCGGAGGAGCACAGCTCGTAGGATCAGAGTACGCCAACTGGGACATGCCATTTGATCACTTCTATTTCCTAAAGCTTGAGGTTTAAAGGGAACCTTAGACCATTGGCTATGTATGAGTTAGTAAATCCTTTAGCACTGAGGCCAACCGAAGAAGAGCAGCCCCCTCCACACGATTGACTGCCCTGCCCTCTGCAACAGGAGGGCCATGGCCAAACTGCTTGTT
>WEKY01047227.1:0-12764 GCA_013390045.1 Picathartes gymnocephalus
ATAACAATAACAATAATAATAATTCCAACATCCAGAGGTTAAATTTAATGAGAAAAACCATACATAAGACCTTATCTGCTGTAACCTAAACCATTACCGCCAATTTGTGAACATATACTTTGTTAAGTTACAAGCAGACACACAACAAAATAAGATTTAATTATTTGGACTTTTATAAAAACATTTGTTCTGAATTACTAATGTGGTCTGTGGTGGTGCATACCACCTACATTTCACAAGCAGAAATAGAAAATTTCTCTCTGTTGAAAGAGTGAACTTGGGTCAATTAACAACAGGCACCTTGAAGGATGGGAAATCCTTTTGGGCATGCATTTGTATTTAAAAATATTTGCAATTTGTATTTAAGTGCTGACAAGATATGCACAGATGAAAGAGCAAAACATCCCTCTCCTGGTCAGTGATACATAGGAAGATCACATGCACATTCCACAAAAGATAGTGCATGCCCATGCTCTTAAAGCCTGGACTTTCAACTGCCCAAGGATACAAAACTGTCTTCTGAGAAGGGGGTTGTGGAAAGGCACTTGTATTGTTTTATTTTTCTCCTGTGTCTATAATGTTTCTCTATGCAGAACTGCAAACTGGCCACTGTTACTGAGACTGAGAACACAGACCCCAAGGAATAAAAGCATTAAATTGAATGCTTCTGACGTTTAATCCATACGTGGTTTGCAACACTCAAGTCTTCCATCACACACAGTGCACTCACCTACAGTCACATACCCCCATCAGCAATGGATAATCCTTTCAAACACTCCATACTACAGCACAATCATGGAGAAAATGATCCCTTGCTTTCAGCAACGCTGCAGGATTCCCACTCACAGCCTGTTGACCTTTGCCCAGGTTTCAGTGATATGCTTTCGATTGTATGACTTTTAAAGGCTAAATTGTCATCACAAGGAAGATCATGCTGTTGATCATAAATATACAGTCTTAGAAATGTTGCTCTGTTTATGCTTGAATCCTTTACAAGCAGCTTGCATTAGGCATTTTAGGGTTTTTGCTATCATATATTAATTTAGTTTATTCTTCTCTATCAGAATATGCTACCAGTGAAATTAAGAAGCTGCTTAAAGTGAAAAGCAGCTTATGACCTATGTAATCTGCTGCTTTCATCTGACTTTCTTTTTACTCTTTGCTTTCAGAAATAGACTGATCTATATGTATCATGGAAGATTCAAAATAATGTTTATTTACTGTAGTGGGTTTAAAATATCATACATAAGGCTGCACTAAAATGAAGCTTCAGGGGGTGGTTTTTGTTGTTTTTCTTTTGGGGAGTTTTTTGTTGTTATTTCTTTTTTCTATTATTACAATCCCAGGAAAATTCAGTAAGAAACACAAGCTAACAGATTGCATTATGGTATACAAAAGGCAAGCATGCATTTTATTCCTTGTTTTGAAGGATACCAACTTGTGATATTTGGAGCACTCCCTCACTGTAATATGTGATCTCTATTAAAAATGTTGTGTTGTCATAAATATGGCACCTGTCAGATGTCCCCAGGTCATTCAGTGGTATTTTGCATACGGCTGCATAAAAGTGTGGCACAACTTTTCATAAGAATATGTGAAAACAGTCACAGAAATGTAGAGAAAATGTAGCCAGAACTTTAATGAACAGCTTGTTTTAAAAAATGCTAACTGGCAATATCATCATTTATCAAATCTATAGTGAATACAACTCCATACAGATGTGCAATTGCCTGGATATCTGATTCTCATAGCTACAGGAGAGATGTTTTTGTTTCATGGAAAATTTTGTTGTTTCCCCTCTTGAAGATCTTGCTGCATCTCATTATATATACACTTCGTAAATGGTACTTTTCCTAAGGAAGTTAAATGGCCTGATGGACTGAGTATGAGGTCAAAAGCCAGAGCTCCCAAGCTCTAATATTGGCTCTGGCACCAACTCGCTGTGTGGTTTGGGTTCAACAGATGCCATTTTCCCTAAATGAAGGCAGTATGTTTTAAGAATCACAAAGAGAGGAGCAAGGGATAGTTATTATTTTACTGTGTTTTGAAAACACAGAGCAGCAAAACTACCCACCAAGTGAGGCATGAGTCACTGAGGTTTTCAGAGTTTTCCTCTCATTACTATGAGACAGATTTCACTGGAGACTGTGCCATCAGCAGAAGAAAAACCAGTTGCCAAGGGAAGATGCCTGTATGAACTGTAGGCTGAAGGCCAGACTGAGGAAAGCTGTTTTCTTTTCTAATCAGGGTGGAGACACCTGGTAATTGCAACAGTCTGCAGGGAGAGCTGCCCAGGAGGCTGTGCCTGACCACTGCCTCATTCAGCACCGTCTCCAGCTGGCAGCTGAGAGCTACCCAGGGACAGCAGGCAGTCCTGGCCCAGCAGGGAGGGCAGGATGGGCAGGAGCCAAGAGGGAGCCACTGTGAGCAGGAGGCTGCAGCTGGGTGACCCTCACTGAAGTGCAGAGCATCGGCCACAAATGCTGCCATGGGCAGCCTGGCATGGGCATGGCCAGGAACAGCTCGAGGCAGCTTTGCCAGCTGCCATACGGACATCTGCGCCTCACTCCCGCCAGCGCCGGGAAGGTGCCAGTCTCTATGAGGAGCTGGTTTATCAGCCCAAAATCCACAGATTGTTTTGGATCTGTGTCAGGATCAGAACAAGCCTGAGCTCAGCCCCTTTTGGTTTGTTCCTCTCTTCTTGCTGGGACAGTCAGCACTCAGGAAACTTCACCCATGCTGGACAAATACACCCATTCCACATCACTCCCAACTCCCAGGCATGATGTGTGTTTTTAATACGTTCTCCAGGGTGGGAGGTAGATGTGGTGCTTGGGAACACACTTAGGGACACAGTCTAGTGGCGGATTTGGCAGTATTAAGTTAATGGTTGGACACCAAGTTTGCAGAGGCCTATTCCAACATTAATGATTCTGTAATTCTAGGTGGCCAGGTAGGGATAGAATCCAGGTACCAGCAGGTGAATTGCTATTTACAGTGTGGCCCTCAGGCTTCTGCTGCATGGCCAGATGGGCAGGCATTTCAGGGGAAGGGGGGAAATTCTTTCTGTCTAAACGAGAGATAGAGTTGAAGTTTATTTGGACCACAGGTGGTTTGAAAATATTTCACAAATTAATGAAAAGCGGCAATAGCAAAAGCAGACTTTTCTAGACACAGCTGTAGATGTTGGCTCCTCTGAGCCCATTAATGAGATCCTAGGGCTTAGGCCCTGTTCGTCAGGACTGATGACTTACTCTAGGCAGCTTTGTGAGAATGTTTTTCTGTGACATTTCCAATTAAAAGCCATGAAAAAAAATTATTGCGTGTTTTTCTCTCTCCTTGCAGTGTTTCCCAATGAGAAACACTCAAACTATTTCACTATCTGAGTATGTGTTAGGAAGCTGATGTAGAAAAACACCAATCAAATGCCCTGAAAAATAGCAGGAGGCTACAGTATTAACTTTAAAAGCTATTAGAAATCAATCAGGACTTCAGTGGGGCCTGAGGGGAAGACTGATGTAATGGAAGGCAGTCTATTAAATATAAAAGTCAATTAAGCAACAACTTCAGAGCTCCTGTCCTCGACCACAAAAAATTAAGGCAAAAGAGACATAGGCAGCTAGGACCCTTGTCTTGTCACGGTCTCATAACCTGAGGGTTTGTCTCTAACAACTGTGGTCACACAGATAGATCTCAGAAAAGGACAATTAGGCAGGCATTTGTAGGAACTTTCATTCAGAAAATAGTGAAGGTAGCTACCATCAGATCAGGCATCCTGGTCTGGTGTTTGGGGACAGTGCCTCAATGCTATTTGGAGATGATTTTAATAACTCATTTAAAGTGTAATGCCACTGATTATGGTGAAAAAACCTTAAAAACAACACCAAAAAACCAAAACACCACCCCCAACCCCAAACATTTACTAACACCAAAGAAAAGCTTAGGAAAAAATTACATCTCAAGCACTCCTTAAGTACTAACCATATACTAATCTATTCCCTTCTTATGGAGATCACCTCTTACTAGCACTTAAAAATGCACTAGATATATGTAAAAATGTATATATACACGGTCATAATGACTTGTTCCCTAAATCTTTACACTCGTGCATAATGGATAGGAAAAATTTCTTCTTCCATTCTAACTCTGTAAGAAAAGCTTAATTCCAGCAGCCAGCATAAGCAGAAAAAAAATCCATATGACAAAAGGCAGAGGTCAAATGAATGAAGGGACTGTTTCTACTTGCAGTCCCCAATAGTTATGCAATACTTTTAAAAATCTGGGATAGATGAAACTTAGATTTAGAAATGGCATTCGATTCAATTGAACTCATTCAATTCCATTGTTAAAAACACAGGAAGGGCTGCTTAGTTTTCTTAGAAATTCTAAGGCAAAAATTCTTTATTTAGAAAACTTTGACATAATTTTAAGAAAGAAACATAAATTTTGCCCTCTTATACTTTCCTGATTTTTTTTTTCTTATTCACTTCTTTTCACCTTTTCTGCCATTTGTACTGCACTAGTACATCTAGAAACAAGGTATAACATTTGCATATAGTAATGCCCTGGTCTCTGAAGGGGAGGGTTTAAATTGGCTTTAAAAGAATTCCAAAGCAAAATATGTAAAATTATATACTTATTCCCTCTTGTTTTATATTACCAATTCTGGCAAGAGCCATTACTCCAAAGAGCTGACTGAGTGTAGATTTAGAGAAAGGAGTTTTAGCACTCCAGGGAAGCCTGAATGTTGGGTTCAGACTAATCAGTGAGTAACTTTATGGAGTCATGAAAGTCACCAATTTCATCTATCTGTTATAAATACAGCAAATTCTGAGAACAGTGGAAAGAGCTCATCACTGCATTTGATCCTATTGTGCAAGATTTTGCACTGCTAGGACAGCCTATGGTTAAGGGAGAAGAGGAGCCTGAAAGCGCCTGAGAAGAGCTTCCATGGAAGAGGCAGGGAGGGGGTGAGACAGAAAATATTCACAGCTCACTATTGCCCTCTGGTGTGAGCTCTGCTGGCCTCTGTGGTGCTTCCGAGTAACGAAGGGGAAAAATTCATAAGTACAGCTCTCTATTTTAAACGAAAAGATATCAGCTCCTTCCATGAATACGACATTTTATACCATTTCAAATTAACCTTGAGAGAATCTGGTGTGGGGAAGGAGAGAGGGAGAGTTTGGAAAAGTGATGATAATACACCATACCTTCTCCCCCTGGAATTTTGGGAAAAAAGGCATTCTCTTTGGAAAACATTTGTTTCACAGACCTTCTGTCTTCTAATTTAGTTGCATCATATGGCATCAAATAAATTGTTTCCTGACTGTTATAAGGTAAGGAAAGACATTAATTCCAGTTTGATTTAGAGAGTAAAGAAAGAGTTTTTCTTTTAAAGAAAATAATGTGCTCCTGGCCATTTGTTATATATGTTTGAGTTGAGGGTTTGTTTTTCTTTTCTCTTAAGGTTATCTAAAAGTATTTAAAGAGTGTTCTCTAGATACCAGGATATGTAAAACACTAGAATGATAAATCTGATAGAATATTTTTTTCAGAAACATGTTCCCAAAATGCCTTATATCCAGGGAAGCAATACTGCTGTAAGTATAATGAATTTATATTTTAACATATAAAAGTATTTCTAAAGAAGTAATAAAATTACTAATGCAATTTCCTACAAAAATCTTATGATTACTCCAACCTAAAATGAGAGACAGAGGTTGGAAATAATTGGTACATTTATGATAGGATAGAAAAACATACTCAGAAAAAAAGACATTTCCCTTGCTAAGGGCTTGATTGTGCCCAGTCTCCATTTAATCTTAAATATAATCTGTCATGTGGTTGTATCAATAAAGGAGACCTGCAGATCCATTTCTATGAATTACTGCTTGTTCCCCCTGCAGCAAAGCTCTCTGCAGTCCCTGCCAATATTAATATTTTCTTTTTTTGTTTAGTCTCTGCTAAGTCGTCCAGAGCAGGGAGTGGGATTTATCAGTTAGTTCATAACTATATGCAACAGGGACAGTCACATTTTTGTTTGCTATTGGTGGCCTATGTTGTCAGTGAAAATATTTAAGTACTAGAAAGTGTGGTTTACCTTACTTTTAAAGAAACCTTGAAGAATCAAGCCCTGTAAAAGCCCATGCCTGAGCCTAGGGTGATGAGCCCACATGCAGCCATCCACATTGAAAACCTCTAAAGTCAAACTAGGTGATCCCTGAGCCTGGTCTCCAGATATCAAGAATGTGTTGAAGTTTCATTCCCTTCAGAGCAAAGACATTTGGGAAGTAAGATGCTTCCCTCTTCACCTTGCTTTTCTGCACCACTACAAAGCCCAGGCTTGCTTTTACTTCCAACTTTACTCCTTGTTGTGGTGTAACCCCAGCCAGCAGCCAGGCCCCACACAGCTCACTCTCTCCCCCACATTCAGATCTGGGAGACAATGGGATGGGTAAAACCAGAAAATTTGGGAGCTAAAATGGAGACAGTTTAACAGGAGGAGCAAAAGCCACACACACAGGCAAAGAAAAACCAGGAATCAATTCTGTACTTCCCATGGGCAGACAGTGTTCAGCTGTCTCCAAGAGAGCTGGACCCTACCACACATAACAGTGATTTGCGAAGACAAATGCCATCATTTCCTTTTTCTTCTCCCCACTTCATATACTGAGCAGAAGTCACAGGGTCTGGAATATCCCTTTGGTCAGCTGGGGTGACCTGTCCTGCAAGCCTCCCATGCAGCCACAACTTCCTCACCAGCATGGCAGTATGGAAAGCAGAAAAGGCCTTGGTTCTGTTCAAACACTACTCAACAACAACAAAACCATCTCTATTTTATCAGCCCTATGTTCAGCAAAAATTCAGAATGGAGCCCCACACCAGACACTGTGAAGAAAATTAACTCTATTCCAGCTGAAATCAGCACAGTCATCAAAACTTCCTACTTCAGTGCAGCTGTCCACAGCCAATTCCTGGAATCTGTTTAATCAGTCACTTAGGCACTGCAATGGCACTTAGTCTTCATTCTTTCAAATATTCTATTGTTAGCATAAATCAAGAGCAAAAGAATATTTGAAACCCTGAGGACTGCATATTGAATGTCAGACCTGTGCGATTTGATGAACTGGGATGAAAGAAATCCCTCAAATGCTAGAGTTTATCACGGGGCAACTGACAAACTCTTAGCTTAAGCACTGCTGGCATGGCATTATCATACTGACATCAATTGCCACGGCAGATAATGTATGTGAGTTTGACAAGTTCATTCTTTCAGAGAATCTGACTTGATAATTGTTATTTTACAATGACTAACCTGTAGATGAGACTAAAAATTAAGCAGATATTCTTTGCTCTCTCCTGCTCATCAGAGAGTATCCCAATGTACATTCAAGGATCATAGTAATAGCATACACAGACATTAATTTTTTCATTACTTGAATCCAGGAATAATAGTTTTATTCTGATCTTGATCTCATTTACATGTTCTCCAGTAGTGTGAGATAACTCTATTTACGAAGCAGCTACATTACTCTGATTGCAAACAACTGAAATCTTACTGTCTGCATATTTCCACTGTCTATGGAAAGATGCACTATCTGGTGCTTAATGGAACAACAGAGTCAGACTCAGCAGCTATTTATATAACCATGGTTTTAGATTTGAAGTAGTTGCCAGATAAAAAATGTTGCTTTGTCTGAACTACACTGTGGAAAAAAAATCACAAGAAATCAAAAGGTCTGTGTTTGAAAGAATCCTTAATCAATAAGAAAGAAATTTTACCTAAACCACCATATGCAATTGACCTGGATTTGGACGCTAATATTCAATTACCCTTTTGTAATCAAATAGAAACCTTTGATGTCCCAGCTGAGATGAGGGGTATACTAAGTTATATTCATAGAAAAAAAAGTTTACCTGAAAATCTCTAATCTAATTAGAATGAAGACCCAAAAACTAAAACAAGAATGTTTTTTCCAAATACTCTGTCCACCAATTTTCTTCTTGCTAGCAAGGTTCTCCTTCCAGAAGAAGGTGAACACTACCAAATTGTGTCAGGAGAATCTATCCTAGGCCATTCTAGCTTCTGCGTCTCACCCAGAGACTGTCTGTAAAGTACTGGTTGATAAATGCTTAAGTCATTCCAAGAAGCCTGGAAGCAACTTACAAGACATGGAAGACAGAGGGGTGGCACTGAGAAACACCCTGTGCACTCACACTTTGTGACAAAGCATTGATAGGAACTCACCAGAAAACCTGTTTTTGGCAGAGTGCTCCCAGGCTAATCATGTTCTCTGTGTCTAGAGTTCAGACTCAGGTGAAATAGGGAATGGCAATGTGAAATGACTTGAAGCAAAAAAAAAAAACCCAAACCTCAAACCCAAACCACCAAACAACCAGTTTCATTTATCATTAACCTTACTGGTTTTTACACAGCAAGAAAATTTGAAAACAACATATTTTATTTGCTTTGTTAGTGGGGTGAGAAAAGTGTTGCTGTCTGCAGCAAAACTAAATTTAGAATTTCAAATATATCACAAATCATAAATTCCATGGCTTTCAACTGACTCTGCTTACAATGAAAGTAAAATGTTGAGCAGTGAAACAGCTGCAGTACAGAACTCATTCAAAGGCTAAAAAGATCCTACTACATGACCCAAGAAGGGAATAGTGTTCTGATTCTTGACGAAAATAAGAAGCCAAGAGAAGGAAGGAAATTTCAAGGTGATCCAGAGACAAATACTGTTGATATTCAATTAAATTTCAAAGACAAAATCCCAACCGAATTGTTTTCCATTTACTGTGTGTTATATGCCATGGTGCCATATGCTACAGTTTGGAGTACTGTCTCCCTCAGTCGTCTTTTAATTGGCTTGACCTATGGGAAAGATGGCACTAAACCAAACTAATTATATCAATTCACCTCCTGCTCTATAAAGTCTGCTATAGAATGACATGTCAGATGAAAATATAACAACAGTAGAAATGCAATTACAGTTTCTTAACATATTTCTACATGCTGGACCTTGTTTATTGCAGTATCATCTTAGAGATTTCTAAGGATTTTCTTGACAAATTAAGCAGATTCAGATCTCAAACTGCAAAAGTCTTTTTTTGGTGAGAAAAAAAACCAAAAACAACTCATAGTGTTTATTCTCCATAGAACTCTTTTTAAAGTAATTAGCACTACTTGCAAAATAAGCAGGCCCCAATCCAGAACAATTAGCTCATTTTCAATTAAAAATAGATTCAGTGTTTTTATGCCTTCTACTCAGCATATATCAGTGTTACTCTCCATCTACTTTAAATTCAAATATCATTTCTAAACCGAGAAGCTGGAAGCTGATGTCAAAAAAAAAGAAAAAGTGGAGTAGATATCAGATATACTTAAGAAAGTCTTATTCAAAGCCACAATTGCATGCCCCCATGTCAGTAAAATAAGCACCTTTGGCATTCCAACCAATGCCATATCCATTTACCAGAGTGATGTTTGAAGTGACAAACAATGGAAAGCTTGTGAATGGCATCCCTGGAACATTTTGTACCCAGTGTGGAGTGCATTAGATACAAATGGATAGTGTTTTAATAACTGCTTACACTGCAATGATGAAGTGTGATTTACACGCTTTTGACCACCTGAAGGTAGTAGTTCCCCACTCTTTGTTAGGCCAGTATCTCTCTCTCGCTTCATTGACATTGGAAGATATCAGGATAATTGATTTAATCGTCAGTGACTTCAGACTAGTGAAACGAGCGCCACTTTAAACCCTAAAGATTTAATCCTAAAGATTAAGTTCTTGGAATAGATTTCTGAGAGATTTAATCAATATTTTTTGACAAATAGCATACATAAATATTTGTACATTTTTCACATCCCATCCATATATTGGTTTACAAGCATGAATGTGCACCCTCAGTATGCATTCAAGTACATGTCTACTTTCCAACATTCTTTACAATACTTTTCTGTCGGTGTTTTGGTTTTGTAGATAAGAGAATTGCCTACAAACAAACCCACTTAAACAAAACAGTTCACAGAATAACTATAGTGGCTTAATGAAACCACTGGGAAAGAATTAATTAACTGTCTCTACTAAACAGTGCAAATTAAATACAGAAAAGCCCATGGATATCTCTAATTTTGACAACAGAAATAAACACCTCTTTAATAGTCAAAGAAAAGTCAAAATAATCTCAACAATGGAAAGAGTATATCAACAACAATATTGTGCAGAAAGACTATTGGTGCCTTCCATGTGGTTTTCTGGAAATCCCAGCATTTTCATTTTCAGAAATGCAGAATGGTAACAGTTTTCAGCACCTTACAACACAGGGCCCAGTCTCAAACTGAGCACATATATCTGACTAGTTTAGTTTTAAACTTACTGTCAAATTTTCTTTCTGATACACTGCTTGCCAAACTTAATGTGAATCTTATCACAGGTTACAATGACACTGTGTTACACTACTCATTTTAAGCTGTATATTCCAGGGTTTTGTCACAGATGATCTCTGATAACTGGACAGAGAAGATTCCTGCAAATCAGTTACAAAATGGTCCTGTCTTGTAACACTTTTGTATGGGAAAATATTGAGAAAATTTACTGTTATCAATGAATCATAAGAGACTTCTATCTAATTTTTTCTATTTAGACAGCATTTTACTCCTAGCAATTACAGAAAATGGGCCTATCTGAAGAAGTAAAAATAAAACATTTGAGTAAACAGATACATTCTGTGCAAAGTATTTATCTTACTCCTCACTCTGTGTGAACCCCTAATGTGTGTTCTGGAGAGATAGCCAGCACTGTCTACAGACAATAATCTGTAAGGTGCTCACCTGAGGCAGAGTCCTAGTCTGAAAACTTGTTCTATGTTGCCCTTTGAGCACTGTACATAGTAGACCATTCTCACAGATGAGCCTTCTTCAATCCCATTTCTCCAAAAGGAGATATGGGAGCTTTATTTGACCATAGTCACTATAATTTTTTTTAAAGTAATAGTCCAAGAAGTGGTTTCGTAAGTTTCTAAAAACTCAGATCAGTTATGACTGATTGGGGCTTAAATCAACATCGATTTACTTTTTTGCGCCTCATCTAGTCATAATCATCTTAGGGAGAGGTCACAGCAAGCTGCTGCTAAAGACCTTTATGATACCACAGACCTGACACTGATAGAACAACAAAGAGCAAACTCCTAAAGAACAAACAAGTTGTTTCCATGCAAGGACTTTCAGCAATTCAACATGCTCTAGTAATTCAATCACAAGCTGTTACGTTATGTGCAAGAGTCCCTGGGTGAAATGGTGTCGTTTGGGTTATGAAGCAGTTCAGCCAGGATGATCATAATTGTTCCCTGCAGCTTTTAGATGTATTAACAACAACAAAAACAGAAAAAAAGTAAAGAAACATCTGAAACTGCCATATGTGTGGGGAGGCTGAATTGTTCCTAAATCTTGTCTCTCCTTTTATTTTACTTAAGTGCTGCTCTTGACCTGAGATTACATCTTCTTTGACAGAGTTGATATGATCTGGTCAGTCAATCATTGTGCTCTTTTCTAAAAAAAAAGAAACCAAACAAAAAAACCCCACATAATTTTTAAGGTGAATTTCAGAAAAATTACTTAAAACAGCAACTGGTCTGAACTTGAATGTGAATTAGGAATTTTTATTTTTCATTAGATTACAAAATCTCCTTCCATTCATACACAATAGCTTTTTAAATAATCACAAACTAACCACAGAGGAGCCACCCATTGAAAGCTGTTTCACTGACCTGTCAAAGTATTAAGGCCCTTGAGACCAGTGTACATACAACAACATGGAGACAGCTTATTTTAATATAAAAAGTGCAATTTTTGGTCTGCAATGTAAAAGGTAGAAGGGAAATATATGATGTTTGGGAAACAGCAATCTTCAAAATACTAGAGGTTTCCAAATTTTTACTTCTGGTGTCAAATTATTCTTTCCTTTTAGATCTTAAAATAATTCATAAGCCCAAGATTTTTCCATTATAAGTGAATGCTGAGTGCAAAACCAAGCACTGCAATAGTAAAATTGATATAAGGAAACTCAAAGGATGTCTCCTGCCTCACCACAATCTGCACCATGGGCTGCAGGGGAATCTCTGCTTTGGCACCTCCCAGTCCTTCTTCACTGACCTCAGTGTTTGCAGAGCTCTTTCTCTCACAATTTCACGTTCTTCTCTTGCAGTTACTGTGGGGTTTACCTGTTCTTAATTGGTAACACAGAGGTGCCCTCAACATCACTTATGGGCTCAGTTTTGGCCAGCAGAGGGTCTGTTTTGGGCCCAGTTGGAACTGGCTGTGACTTCTCACAGATGCCACACCTGCAGCCCACACCACCTCCCACACCATTGCCAAAGAATTGCCATGCAAACCTGCCAAGCAGAAACCTAAGCTAGGAAATGGCTTACCCAAAGTCACAAATTACATCTTTGGTTGAGGAAAAAAATGAAAAATGTTTAAAAAACAGCACTCCAAAATGGTAGTCTACCAGTGCACAATCCTAACGTGATTTTATGTTGCTGCATTAAGGATAGCAGGGTACGAGCACTTTCATCAGTTTTGTTCATGTCAAAGACATAGAAGAGGATAGATCCTTGCTTCCCTAATACGAATTCTAAGTGGTAAGAAAACAATAGCTAAATAAAGTCTGTGAGCTTGAATTTCTCCCTAATCTCCTAGAATGATTTAAAAGACTGATATTCTCTTTTTTTTTTTTTTTTTTTTTTTTTTTGTGAGC
>WEKY01047227.1:12772-36035 GCA_013390045.1 Picathartes gymnocephalus
TTTTTTTACTAGAGAGGCTTCCTCCACTATACCTTAATGCTGCCTTTTACAAAACAAGCTTTTGATTTAGAGATGTACAGTATTAGAAATCCTGAACCTGCTTGTAAAACCAGATTGAAAACCAGTTTTACATCAGAGGGAAAAAGGGTTTTTCATGGGGAAAAAAATAATAATTAAGGCCAGCCTGTGTCTCTTAATGCACATTTGCAAATAGAGGCACCACAAAGTTGAAATTAAAATAATCTTAGAAAGTAAAATCTTATCCTAGTGGATAGTAACCGGTAACCATTTCTCATAGTGAGAGGAGAAAGATAAAATATGGGATAAGTAGGGAGATAGTGCTGTCCAAAAGATGCACTATATTTGCACTGAATCATATTTTCCATTTCTGCTTTCATCCAATAGTGTGTATACTAAAAGATGGTTGCCACTGAAATTTGATGTTCCAGTGAGTATGAGCAAACATAGAATGTGATCTGGAGCATCATTTGTATTGGCAGAATTCTCAGCTACAAGATATTAAATAGATTTATTGCCTATCAGTTTTATACCAGAGGGAGAATATCTGCTTCTCACGGTGAAGAGATGCATTATAAAAAAAGTAACTGTGATACGAAGAAATAATCATTCAGCCAAGCTAAAATAAATGATAAATTCCCTCTGCGGATGATTTTTATCTGGCTGCACCTGACAGCAAAAGTTTTCACAGGCTGATATACCCACAGATTTTAAAAGGAGATTAACTCTAAACCACATTTCCTGGTATCAGTTTAACCCTCTCCCTCCTCTTCCCAAATTTCCCAAGCTATTGACTGAAACAGAGACTTTTCTTGAATTTATAGGCAACTCAAAAGATAAGTTAGGCAAAACATAGAGAACATAAATTTCAATTACCATTTTACACCTTTAGCAAAGGAGAGGTCAGCACTGTCTCTGCTAGAATTTTCTGCTGCTTTCTGGAGATCCACAGCCTTCAATAAAATTTGAAGGACTGAAAGGATTCTGATGTCCTACAGCATGTGAAAATATGATTCTGCATCATAATTCTGCAAGCAACAGAGACTAAGGGAAAGACCCTTACACACTCAGTGCTAACATAAAATCCAAGCTCAAAAAATAGATCTCCTGATTTTACAAGTGAAATATAAAGGACATCCTCTATTAAACAAGCATTTACTGCATAGTAAAGGTATTACGTTATGTCATAATAAAGCATTAAATAATTCAGCCCACTTTTGTTTTGCCAGGGTCTATAAATCAGGAATTATAGGAGATGGAAGCACACCAATAGCAGATATAAACACTTTTTTAAAGTTCCATAGATTAAATAGGAAAGCCACAGATCAACAGTAGATCTGAAGGAATAGTCTCATTCTCTTAATATAAAGCCAGTGCAAAATGGTTATTCTTACTCAAAAGTTTTATACTTTTTTTATCAGTGCAAATAATTAAAAAGCAGCAGAGTAGCAGGCATTGCTTTACTATTCTGAACTCATTGAGTATATTTTTTCATTTTGTACTCAATATATGCTTTTTTCATGTGTGTCCCTTGGCTGCATATCTCTCCCCCTTTATTTTTTCTACCTTTTCTTTTCTTTTTGTATACAGACATTTACCTATTCCTAATGGATTTTAGAGTGGGAGGTGGAGTACACTTCTCCATACAAATTCATTTGCCAATATTGAAATTCACATCCCTTGCCTTTCCTGAAATGTGTAAATGTGTTTCTTCTGAGAGCTGAAATTAATTTTTACTGTGAGCACAAGGCTGTTGTTTATAAGGGATTGCTGCCCCGCCTCATGGGAGCTATTGTCTGTGACAGTGAGCATTAGGCTTTGAGCAACTGTATTACAGGTTCCAGTGAAACTGTGCTCCAATTCCTACTCTGACGTCTTCAGGGTAGGAAAATGTAGAGGCACTTAGGTCTTTATATAACAGATAAAATATCTTGTAAATAATGAAAAGAACCTGTACCATTCTGGCCAATATGCATAGCCAGAGATCACCTCCAAATTAAACAAAACACGCTCTTTACATGAAAACAAACAAACAAACAAACAAACAAAAAACAGTGAAAGAGCTACATTTGACATGGGGTGACTCCTAAAGCTGGAGGGTAAATCTAGTACTCCTTGTGCAGGGGTGATAGACTGAATATGAAGGAAACAAAATTGTACCTTTGTGTATCTCTTTCTTCATGCTTTTCTTTTGAATTGAATATGTTCATTAATTTCATTGGGAATTTTATGTGTGTGAGTTTTGATAAATAGAATTATTTCCCCTGCCAGGAGAAGGTGCCCCTACAATCAGGAGTAATAAGCTTTATTGACATGATTAGACACATTTTAAACTATGTCCTCATTCAATTTCCCCCCTCATTTCTTTCTTCATTATGTTTTATTTTCTTTGACCAATTTTTCTGGTAAATATTCAACAGCTGGGTTCATCTGGATTTGTGTTACAGGGTGGGGACAAAGAGAATGCAAGGGCTTCAGTCTTGCTATTCATTCTGTGCTGATAGAAAAAAAATAGGTTTAATAATTAGCACTGTCTCTTATTTAGACCCAAAATAGAAGCCCAAAAAGAAACAAGATATGATATTGTTTGTCCTGTATATTGAAACAACTAGGTACCCTGGTTAACTCTATTTATCTGACCCTAATGAAAGAATTTCAGTTCGCAAGAAAAAAATATGAAGACATCAAAATTAAGTATTATATAAAGCAGAAGGTCTTATAATAGGGGTCTAAAAATCCCCTATTTCTTTGTTTCCATTCAGGTCAGGACAGTATAGAGGAGCTAACCAGACTTGGAAACAAAATGTGCTTAGGACCCTTAGATTGGCTGTCACAAAAGAGCAGTGTCCATAGTCTGAAGCTCCCTGGGCCTCTGAGGCAGGGTGGCCACATTCAAGGCATTCACGGGAATGCTCCACAGATTGTGTGCTGAGCTTTCAGGCAGCACTTGGAAATTAGTGGCATGGTGACAAATTCTCAGGCCAAAGTTGTAGCAGGAATTCTTCCAATATCAAGGATGAGCAAAACCAGTCCTCTGCTCTGGCTCTGCTCATATTAGTAATTTAAGCATGGCTATAGCGTTTAAGTACTTTGGTTGCTGTTTTGTGAATGGCTGAAACACCCACTCCTGCCAGCTGAGCTATTTGAGACCTGTTTCACACATCAGCACGACTGAGTTCTGTAAACCATGACCTTGCCATCTGTATACTTTAAGTTCAGTTCTGTGAGGTTTCTAAAAGAACAATTCATGGCTTGGGGTGACTGCTGCTTCATTTTAAATGCTTTGTCAGGCATCCTGAGGATATAAGGGCTGCTTTAATAGGGAGAGTGAAAGTATGTGTATAAGTGTGTATGTAGTGGGAGAGGAAATTAACGAATGATCCCTTTAGGCTTAGGATGACAACCTTAAAAAACACCTGTAGAAACTGCACATCTACATTTCCAGAGAAAATTCACATATCCATGCCAGATCATCTGCCAAGCAAAGGACATGTGACTGCTCAGCAGATCAAGACAGGAGAAAGCACTCAATTAAAAAGAAAAGCCAAGGATTCCCATTCCTCTGGAGATCCTGCTTTAAATATGCAAATTATCCTGGAACATACACCTACAATAAGTGATTTCCTGAAAGTGAGCCTTTGGTACTTCCTTATCATTCTGCTCTGTCACCATCTGGCCCTAAGAAACTTTAGCAATTTGGTAAAGAGGGAAAAATTGGAAGCATGATCCCAAGGAGGCCCCTTTGCGGTCGGGCTGTTAAGGCTAGAGAAGGCTGAAGTGAGGTCAGATCCCAGCCACACTGTTCGTACTGAAAGGCAAGGCACAGCTTACTGAGAGGGCTCAATAAGACACCTTCATCCTGGAGGATGATGTACTTCAATAAACTTCTCTAAAAATTCACACCCCGCATGCAAAATGGTGCAGAGATGTGCACGAGCTGGTGCCATAATCTACCTGCTCTCCTTATTCAATACGCTGTTTAGGAGTCAGTATTCATCTCTGGGATACCGCGTTCATCTCTGTGGACTGTGGACTTCAGCTGAATGCTCTACATGTGAAATTTAATGGTACCATTTGATACAGCATTGGCTATTTTCACATTCCTACAATCTACATTTCTGACTTGCATTAGAGAATCTCACTGGAAACCTGGTCATAAATCCAGAGGGGAGTTATATGATGGGGTAGAATACATGTCCTACATATCTCAGGTCAGGAGCTTGCCTCTGAAATTCCAAGTACCTGGGCATGTGAGGGCTCAGAGTAATGAGCTTTCTCTCTCCTTATTTCTCTGCCAACTTCCAGAGTTAAGCAAACTAGATTTTCACATGCAGATTTATAAAATGAGCCTTCCATATTCAAAAAAACCCCAAAGAACCCAACAAAAAAAGTTTTCTGGTTTTTTTTTTTTTTTTTGTGGGTCAATGTTTAAGAAATTTTAAGCTAAAGCATAATTAGGAATTCATATCCTTTTTCTGTCTTCAGAAAAAAAGCCATTTCAAGTACCGAGGGCAGGCAGGAATTTTCATGTAAATGCAAGTGAAACAAAAATTCAGAAACCAAAGTTCCATGGTGAGATATTACCATTATACATGGGAAAACTATCAAAAAGTTCATGTTCCCCTCTGGTCTTTATTGTATTCATGTCAGCTGAACATAAAATTTTCACATTTGGGACTGAAAAAAAGTTTTTTGGTATTATGATGACATTATAATTCTTGATTTACAGCCATGGAACCAGTTCCTGGAGCATTTTCAAACGGAAAAATGTCTCAACAGCACATACTTCCAAGCTGTAGTTTTAGCAGATAACAAAAATAGCTCTCACTGGATGGTGTGTGCTAGACAGCAGTCAGCGTGTTCCCTGCCAAAACACTCACTGCCATTTGAGCACATCCTAGGTGGAGGGATGCCAGGGAACAGCCTGTATATAACACAACATGCAAGATAATAGAAAGATATAACTTTCCTTTCACTGAATACTGGCTGTAGCCTCTAATGCTCTCACTTGTCTGGCAGTGGCAATGGCCCATGTATAAAGCGCTGGCCTACATTCTGGAGAGGCAGGTTTCTCCCAGTATCTAGAGTGTCTCTGCACATTTTTGACAATTCTCTCATGCTCTTGAGCTGGTGAACCTGGTTTATTAGTATGCATATTTATTAGTGCAGTTTCTCAAATTGTCAAAACTTTCCTCCCTTAAGTACATAAAATGTGACTTGTACAGTGTACTTTTCCATGATACCAGGTGGGGTTTATGTTTGCACTGCTTTTTTCCTCTTTTCAGGTGACAGATTGAGGATTCTTCCCCTGTCTCGAGGGTGGGACCCCCATCTGCCCAGACCCCCTGACTAGAGCTCCATCTGTTTTCCAGCTCTGTGGAAGACAAGACAACCAGTAGAACTGAGGCTCTCCAGGAGCCAAAGACTCTGGCTGATTAATGACTCAGAAAATGGATTCTCCAGGACAGAAAGCTACCTGTTCACCTGGAGTGTATAAAACACACCACAGAGTTTCAAGACAGCCAATTGCTAAAGTGCACATTTCCTCTAAGAACACAATAATCTTTCCTCGGAATACGAGTGAAGCTTTCTCATCATAGCCAGACGAAGGGTATCAGGTTGATCTAATTATAGTAGTTACCCTACATCGTTCTGTAAAACCATCCATCTGAATTTCAGACTTATCTTCTGTAATTTACTCCTATTAATTAGTCTGGCATGCCTAATTTAATATTATCTGTAATTCTGCATATTTGACATGGAAAGACTATATACTAAAAGACCAGCTGTAGAGCTGTCAAGTAGAAGGTATCCTACTATAGTTTCTCCACTGTGTTTCAGATACTCTCCAGGTGATTCTATCTTTAACTACTCCTACTTTCCTCTTAGAATTGTTTTGATTTCACTGTGTATGTCTAATAGGTTACTATTACACAGGTAATTGGTCAGATCCATGGTATTTATTAAAATATTACTAAGAATTTTCTTATTCAATACATACCATAATTTGATTCTCGTTATGAAATTATGCCTCAAAAATTCTCTTTTACCCACACGGCTTGCAGCTATCCTGTGCAAGAGCATGCCAATGAAAACAGGGCCTTCTCTACCTCTCTCTGCTTTTCATGACTCTGCCTGCCCACCAACCCACAGTTTTTTATACCCTACTTGAGAAGTGCCACGTACCATGAGAGTAATCTAGGTGAAACTTTCCTTTCCCTTATTCTCCCCAGAGTTTTAGTCCGAGTGGCTCCCTCAGAGAATTCTCCACTCTCAGCAGCAGGGGATTAAGGACAAGTCCCCATTGTGGCTGAAGCTGCTTTTTTGATAGGAATGCTGGTTTGTACCAGTTAGACATACACAATACCCTTAGATTATGGTAAGAAAAATTACCCAGATCAGCAGTATTGTAATACCCTTAGCTTGTGAATATAACAGTGTAGAAAAGATAAAGAAGTGAAATATGAAAAGTAGACAGCTGCTGTCCCGAATATCTATGAATGGAAACCTTTAGCATAAGATTTAATAATTCCTGAAAAATTTGGTTATTATTTGACATTTCCTTTAAACACCAAAAATATTCTATTTAATTTTCATTTGCAACATATTGTTTGCACTCTAATCTGATAAATTTGTGTAAAATCCTTCAGACAAAGAAAGAAGTATTTTTAAATCTGCTTTTTTTCTTCCCATGCCAAGCAGCAAAGTAAATGGATTTCACTGTAGTTGGAGTAGAATACATTTAAATTTTGTATTTTATACATATATTGACTATAAAGATTATTGTGCTTTCAGGGTCATTTGAAAACAAGTACTCGCAAAGATAAAATTTATGAGGACTTTAAAATACACCATGTCCCATGAGCTCCAGTAAATAGTCTTAATTATTAAGTGACCCTCTCAAACACATACACACACTTAAGCAATCTCCATTAAATTCCTAGCTAGCTGAGTTAAGGTGCAGGGATTTGGGAAGCACACTGCTTTTTTCATACTATAGGACAGAGACATGGATTTATACTAGCTGCACATAGTAATATTTCTGTACTATAGATTTCAATTTCAAGTGGAATAGCTTCATCCACTTTCTTTATCTATCCATTCTTCAATAAAGGGAAGTGGGCGTAAGAAATCTCGTGCAAAAACCCAGCATGCAGTACTGAAGCTAAAGCAGCAGGTACACAAAATATTTTAAAATGCAGAATTAAAACAAAATTTCACATCTAGCCTATTTATAGCCATATGCAACTGGTATAGTGCCCATAACATAATAATAAGTTCATTACTAATATAATACAGATCTGTTTGATTTCTCCTAATACACCTGGTCCTGTAGAGTCAGCCTTTATTGTATTTCAGCATTTCAGGGAAAGGAGAAACTTCAGTGCTTTCTGCAGCACAGGAGGTGACTGACAACATTACAGCCCCACTTGTACATAACAGCCTGCTCTGCAGAGCATGGTGACTATGAGATTATGATGTAATAGAGTCATCCTGGCTGCACAGTTATTGGATTTTGTTTCCAGTTATTTAGATCCAATCTGCATGTCTCTTGACTCTTGATGGCTTTAAAGTAAGAGTATGAATATTTACTTATTTTAGTGCTTTCATGCAAATCTATAGGGGAGAGTGGAACTATTCCAAGAAACTAAAAGAAAAATGGCAGATAGAGTACTCTGTCTAGGTTTTCATTGATGAGACCTTCTTTGTATCATTTTCTTACTTCTGTCCAAGGAGTTTGCTCTAGGGCTGAGCACCTTTGATGGCTCTGGGCTTCAGCAGCTTGACCTCACTTAGGCAAAACAGAAGTCACCAGTAGTTTTCACTGAGAAGGGAAAAATTTTTTTTTCCTCCCTAGCTATGTTTTATCTTGGGAAAATTGAGCCCATTTTTTATTTATTTGCTTTCCTCTTCCTTTATTAATTTTAATTTTCTCTAAAATTGTCCCTGCTTTACTGTCTTTTTTTCTAACTACCTCCCTCAATAGCCAGGTGGAGAAACAAAATAAAACATAACAGTAATAGAGAAGCGGAAAGGGTAAGAGATAAATGAAAAACAAATTTGAAATCATATAATTACAATATGAAAATATAACTTTTCCACATAGACTTTACAAATATCTGAAGTTTGTTTGGTTTTCTCTCATCCAAAAATATAAACATCAGCTCAGTTAAACTGATTTATACTGTCTTCCTTCTGTTATGCAAGGTACAGTTGTGCCATATTTTTCATATTTGTGGCATAATGACAGAACATGCCTCAAGTTGCTTATTCAGGGAATCAGAGGCACACAACTGCTGCAAAACTCTTAGATGAGATTAATTTGAGTATTTATTATAAACTGCAGAAAACCTTGGAAACACCTTGGAATTCATTTTAATAAAAGTCTATTGTGTTGCTGAAAATTAGGGCATTTAAGGAATTTGTTTCTTTCTTATGTAATCTTATTGCAATTTCAGTAAGAATTAATTACTGTTCATTAGAAAATAAAAATGTTTAGGTCAAAAGTAACATAAAGTAATTTAGCAAAACTGTAGATTCCTGTGCATTTAGTACCAATGGGGTCCAACTCGCTGTGAGTAGTTTAATAGCTTGCTGTCTGTGTACAGCAATTATTTTAAACAGATGTCTGTTTTCTACATCTATGAGGCCAGAATAAATCTAGTATCCAGTGCCAAATTAATGTTGGTTTTAGCATCACCACCTGGAAAGTCTTATACGGAACACCATAAATGTGCTAGTGACCACATACTGTATTATAGCATTTTGTGGGAGTTCTTTCTATATTTATATATGATACAAAATGCAATTCTACAATGCTCTGACAAATTGCCACTACAGCATATTTTCATATTTCAATAGTTGTTATCTACCCATAATATTAAGCAAAGGGTTAATATTAGTATTAATATTTTTCTTCCCAAACCCTGTCAACAGTTTCTTATCCAAAGATAGCATTACATTTGACTAAGACTGAATAGTTTCAAGAGTTTTGTAGGCAATGTGAGGATTAAATATCTGTAGAAGCAAATGTGAGATTTTTCAGATAATTCATTCTGATCATAGTTTAATTCTTTTCTTTCACTAAACCAGCTTACTTTTCAATAAGCCTGCTTACTTTACACATATTTTTTTCAAATCTTGTATGGTTTTCAATAGCAACTTCTTCTCCCTCCCCTCCACACTGTTCTCACAAGAAAAATAAGAAATTGCAGTATTTGATTTCATCTCATCACAACCCACACACAGTAGGAGAAAGCTAAGACATGTTCTCCTGCTAGATATTTGTAAGCAAATTGCCTGTCTCCCTTCTCACTGCCTGTAAACCTTTCCTTTTCACTGGTCACCCTCCAGAGAAGTTTTACAGGTACTGTGCAGTCTTTGCCACAGACCACAAAACTCCTGCTGTAACCAAACGTACAGCCTGCCCGGGGGCCTCCCCAAAAACATTCCCCACGTGCACCAACAGCTCTGTCTCATAGAGGTTAAATGCCTCTATGGTACTAAATTAACAGTTTTTATCTCCTACATATAAAATTAGAAGGCAGCAGGTATCAACTCTGTCCCTATGGGGGTGTAATGGGGTAATTTTTTGCAGGAATTTCCTCAGTCTTGGTGTCTGAGGGGAGGTTATCTGGTCAGTCATTCCCCCTGCCAGCAGCAATGGGCTGGATGGAGACATTAAATATGTCAGGTTGATCTTCAGGTTGTCATTTTGACCTTATGAGTTAATGTTACATTGTGAAGAGGCACAGACATAAAACTTGGATTCAGGGTCTATAACTGCATTTTCTGCTTATGAAGACTCCAAGAGTACCTTTGAGATCATAAACTTCTCCTGTCTATGGTATGATTGGGCTTTTTTTAGATCCCCATAAGGGATTTGTGTGTGTCTGTGTCTGTATTAAGAAAGCCTGAAATACCTAGAGAAAAATTTTTGAACATTTAACCACGAAACCTTTCTGCTAAACCTAGTGCATACAGCAAAAGCAAGAGCTCAGTATGCCAGAACATCTTATATATAGGAACAGGGTGTCTACAGAATTCTTTGGCCACAGAGGATTCTCATACTTACTGGCTACAGACAATTCTCACACCTGTTTTTAAATAGTGCTGCTGCGAACACAACCACAGTTCAAATGGCTTTGGCACCAGAATAACAAGCAGAAATGAACAGAGGAGCTTAGTAATGACCCAAACTGTTTCACAGAATGTTCCTATCCCAGAATTCCCAGCAGATAAAAATCGGACCATCTCCTTTTTCTCACCAATTGATAGAGCCTAAATTAGCAATGCCAACACATTGCAAAGTGAGAGGGAGAAGCACCCTACTCAATATGGACGAAAAATAGATGATCATTGTGTTGATTAAGGAATAGAGAATATTGGGTGTGAGCACCTATCAAAAACAGTTCTGAGTTGACTGAATTTTCCTGTAGTTGAAAAGCACAGGTTCAATTAGCAACCACTAGGCATGTCCATTTCCAGCTTTGTTGGATGGATTTCCCAGGTAGGTCAATGCAGATCATCTTTTGCCTGAGATTCCCAAGTATCAGACTCCATACATACTCCATGTTCAGCAAGTGAGACCTTGAGCACCTCATATGGGTGTTTCCTAGTTGCATTGATACTTCTAGCTTCACACTGAGATTTTATTTCTTTGCTTCTTTATAGATCTCCAAACCCATTGTAGTGGGGTTTGCCTCCTCACACAGGGTACCAGTTTAATGTAGTGGGTTAAGCATTCTGGCCTAACATCAGTGCACCCACTAAACTTATTTACTCATTTTCTGCTGTGAGATAAGTATTAAGAGAAATGCAAAGCAAGCCTAAAATTTAAAAAGTATAAAGACAGTTTTAGAACTAAAAGAAAAATAGTAAGAACTAGAATAAACCTTCAGACATTTCTCCTCCCCCCACCTCATTTCTCTTTCCCACCAACAATGTAAAGAGAAAAAACTTGAAATTTTCAGACATTTTACCACCTCTAAAATAGTCTTTCTTCAGTTCACTTAGGGAGAGGAGTCTCTCTTGCCATGCCATGGAGATATTTCCACAAGAACACAGTTCTCTCATGGCTCCAGTATCACAGCCAATCAGCTGCCCGGAAAAGGAAATCTGTTCACAGTGTGAAAGTCCCTTCCCTCGACACACAGTTCTTCCTGCAACTGCTTTCGAGGGCTCATCTCTGTCTCATGGGGTACTATTTTAAGGATGAGCTGTTCTGGCAGAAAAGCAAAGGGTCTTCTCTCCCTCTGAAAGCAAAGTTTCTCCTATTCCTGGAGCAAAAATTCTCTTCTTCTATCCTTGAGCCAAGAGTTCTCATCTCTCTCATCTCTGTGGCAAGGTTCCTCATCTCTCTCTGTTCAAGTTTATCATAGACCACAGCTACTTCAACATCTATTTGCTTCAGCACAGGCGCCTTTGCTCAGGCTGCAGTTAGAATGCTGCATCCCCCAATTGCATTCATGAGTTACAAGGACTAGTTTAATATATTATAATTCATCACCATGGCCTTACAAAAGAATTTCAGCTTAAAGCATCGCCTCTCTCTCCTCCCTCTGGGCTTCGGCTCCTTCTTCACTGACCTCAGGGTCTCCATGTTGGTTTCCTCACGTGTCTTCACTCTTTCCCTTTCTCTTACTCAAGAGAGGATTGATGTCTGTAAGTTTCATCTGTGTACTGACAGAGTCAGTATCTCTCCGGGGCTCTGTTGTTGGTCACATGAGCTCTGCTGGGCAGCGGCCCAAGCTGCTGCAGGCTTTTCCCTGGGAGAGGGGAGGCAGAGGCTGCAGGATCTCAGCAGCCAGGCCAGGATTCAGCTGCGGCAGGATCGCAGCCGTGCCTGGCCTGGCCGAGTGGGCCTTGCTCGGCTCAGCCCAGTCTGGCCCCTCCACGCCGCATGGGCCCCCTGTGACCTGTTCAGAAGCCAGAAGCAAGAGAAAGATTCCTGGGCTTCTCCTTTCTTAAATGTGAATCACAGCGGCGTATTCAGCTTCTTAAGTGGCTAAACAGAGTGTCCATCTCAGAGCTAGCCAGCTAATTGGTTCTCTCATACATGAAGGAAGGTGTCAAGTTCCTTGCAGGAAAAAAATTACTTTTCAACCCACGACACCCATTGCTAACAGTATATGCTAGAGTTTGTTATAAACACGTGAATGGAATTGGCTTGCATATGTGATTGCTAATGAGTTTGTCAATCAGGTTATGAAGTTAATGATTGCATATCTTAATGAAATTGTTGATTTGCGTTGTTTGGGGATGGTGTTCAGATGTTGAGGGTTGACAGCTAAGTTCTGGATTTGGGGGAGGAATGGGTGTCAATCACAATTAGCATAAGGGGAGAGACAGGAAGACCCCATTGGACTATTAACCAACCACAAAACCCAGGATACAAATGAGCCAACCAGAACAACATAAGGGGGTGGGGTCAAGGAGGAGCTATACTCAGCTCCAGGGTATAAAATGTATCTCCCCAGCCTTGTGGGTGTGCCTCTGGCCATACCCAACCTGTGGCTAAGCACCCAGCACTGTTCCCTTGCCTTGTAGTTTGGCAGATCGCCATTTTTAGGCTCTAATTGTTCATAGTTACTTTTGTTAATAAATTTCCCTGTTTCAAAATTGTAATTGGCAAGTTGTTTATAAAAAGTTTATTCCATTCCTAAGTAGAAATATCTATACAGCATTATACAGCCTCTTGCCACCCAGTAAATAAGCTCAAAACACAATTTATCAGTCAGGATTTTAAGGAGATTTATGGAAGAGATCACTTAATATTAAAAATAAAAACAACAAAACAACTTAAAAAAAAAAGAAACTAAAAAATAGCTTTGAAAAACACATTATGAACTATAGAAACATAGGGACAATTCTGGAAAGACCCAGGAAAATAATGTCAAGTACCATGCAAAATATTTCAGGAATCATGAACTTTTAGGGAAAGATCAGAAAAATGGCTGTAGGTGCTTACATTATTTTTAAAGTATCTACTTTTTTTAGGAGTTTTTTTTTTTTTAATAGGTTTTACCAATGGAATCTGAAGAGAGGGCCTAGAGTTTCCCACTTCACCCTATTAAACAGGGAGACTTCTGGGGCAACTCTCCTGATATTCTACAACTTTTAACCTTTCAAAGAGAGACATTATGTGCACCAGTGCACTGATGGGATGAAACCAGAGCCACTGTGATACCAGCCTCAGCCTGCAAGAACACCCAATGGTTTTATCTCAGTTCTCTGAGCGTAAGCTCCTCTAAGTATTAAACAGCGGTATAATTTAGTCCAAACAAAATAAAATTATCAGCTTTCTTGACTGTCATCAACAGCTTAATATAGAATTTAATTTGTTGAAGTAAATGTTAGAGGGATTTTGTTTTGTTGTCTGTTTTGGTTTTTATTTTCTGCAGAGGAGCATCACAGAATGGGATATCATTTATATGCAGCTCCAGCCACAAACAGACTCTGTTAAGATCAGAGTTACCATAATATTATTAGTTTCACTTGTGTGCAGTTGGCATGGGATTTGCTTTTCTATAAAGGGACACTGATTATCTCATGTTATCAAGAGTTTTAAAAGCATTTTCAAATATGATGCTAAATAATTACATATGTCAACAGTCTTACAGCAGATAACATAAGAATTAAAAATATATATCTATTATCAATCCATTCTGCTCACTGCCAAAGAGCTGTGTAATACTCAGCTCATAATTTGATAAACCTAACCCAGAGGAAAGAGAGGAAACAGATGTTTTATTTCATCATGAGAAACATTTTTTTCCCCCCCATTATGTTATTAGTATAGATTCAAAGGCACAGAGATGATAATTCTGGCCCAGAAAATGAAATTCTTCTCTAGGGACAATTTTCAAACTGATTTGCTCTATCAGAACTGTCTCCTGCTACCTGATCCTGGCTGTGGTGTTTCAGAGTGTCTAATCAAGAGATGATTACAGATGATGACATTAAAGAGGTTCAAGTTCAGTGCCATCATGGTGGCCAATCAAAAATGTGATTGTCCAACTCAGTACTCAGAAGATCTGTGTATCAATCTTGTTGTTTACTAACTCTTCATGTCTTGCTATGAAAACAAAATTGATGTGCTCTTACAGTGTAGAAATGCTCATTCTAAGAATATTTTGTCTGGCATAAGCATCAATGTTTCCAAGAAAATTCTTCCCGTCTCCTCTTGGCTTTATTAAGATTACAGCTATTTTCATACTTCCAGTGACTTGTCACTTTACCCATGTTTCATATGTTTCAAACACATAATCAAACCTGGCTGTCAGTATCAAGATGTCTACTAGAAAAACTCTTCACAGTATTCTGACCCCTTTGATACTTGTTTTGGAAAGAGAGTCTTATTAAGAAGATTCAAATTCTAAAAGTTATATAAAAATACAAATAGAAACAAAAAGCTTATCATGTAATAGGAAGGGGTTCCCCTTTTTGCACTGAAAGAGTAAATCGATTTGTTTCTTGTGATTCAAAATTAATAAAGTTATGTCTTTGTTCAAACATAATTTTACCTGGAAAATCACAAGAAATGTAAGGGTTCTCCTGATTTCTGTATCTATGCATCAGATGTTCCACTTCAACTGAGCAGTGATAGAACCCAAGATTGCTTTCAAAGTCCTTTTAGACAGAAGGACCTAGAAACAATTTATGTTGGTCAAATAATTAATAAAGATTCAGAGATATCCAGTTTTATTTACGCTGCTGCACTGTACATTTTTGCTTTAGAACTAAGTACAGTGTTTTTATAGCTTCCTTCAGGATTTATCTGTAAGTAGACAGTTTGCCATTCACATTCCAGGGAGGCTACATTCTGATCATAGTCTTTATGCCACCCGTATAAGTCCAAGGATTTTATGTTTTGGCCAGAGTAACTGAAGTCTGGATGCAGCAGAAGATTTACCAAATTTTGATTTAGATAGTTTGATTTCTACTCTGCAGCGTGTCAGAAAAAATCAAGGTAATACTGCAGACGTATAAGAAAATGTCTGTGGCTAACATCAACTTTCTCTTGAGGAATAATTATACAACTGTGTTGTACACTGACCATCTCAGCAAGAATCTCCAAAACCGCTCCACTTCTGAATTCACCAGGGCAGAACAAGATTATGAGGTGTTGCGGGTCAAAACACTTAAAACAGAAGCACACTTGGCACAATATTTTCACCATTTAATGTGAGAATGAATAAATATTCGGTTATTACCTTTGTCTTGGTATCAAGGACAAGGTTTGTTGCCTTGGTCTATCCTTACTGTTTGCAATTTGATCATCAAGTATGATCAACTACTTCTCATTCATAGATTTTGCCAAAGGGTTTTATTTTTTTTTACATGAGGAGTCAGACTTAAATATTTATTGATGTATAACATCTATGTGAAAGCCAAAAAAAGCTTCAAAAGGTGAAACTAGAAGTGAGTTGAAATTTAAAGCTACCAAATTTAAGCTGCTTCAAAGGTTTCAACCTGTTATATGTAATGGTTTGCAAAAGTGCGTTTTGAAAGTAGTTTTCTCTAACATTTCTGGGCTATGAGTGAAATCTTTTCTGTTTATTTTCATGATGTTCAGACACTTATCTGATATAACATGAAGGATCTGATCCTGAAAAAACACCTGCAAATGTAAATAAATCAACTTATTGTTAGCAGGGTTAGCTAACAGGAGCAAGAAAGAAAGTAGTCAGTACTTAAGTTCTGCACTACAAACAGAGCGTATTTGAGAAATAAATGAAAAGGCAAAAGAGAGGTTGAGAAGAAAAAAATCAGAGATATGATTTTGAAATAAAGTGTAAATGAAATGCACACATTTCATATGAAGCACCACATCATGTTAAAAAAAAATTATAATACCCTAAAAATATGAAAGAATTGAGGCAGCAAATCCAGAACTTTCGAATTAGAGACAAATAAGTTGAGGAAAAATAAAAGGCATATTCTTCTTGGCAAAACCGAAGATGTTTAATTTGTCATAAAATAACATACAGAATAATAAAGCTATACAGATAACAAAAAGAACTTCAGAGTTATCTGTATTCGAAAAAAGGATCCAAGCCTCAGGTGTTTGCAGTAATGGCTGCAACAAGGTTTTAAAGGGTTTTCAAACCACTAATAGTTTTATTTTCTTGTTTTACTTGTTTTTACACAAGCAGCTGCAAAGTAACAAACTACAGGATAAGCACAAAGTGATAATAGAATTTGATAAGACAGAACGTGTTCAGTGCAGTATAATTCATGCCAGATGGTGAAACTAGCAGAAGTTACAAACAAATAAATGATGTTTTTAATTCAAGTCCGAAACTGACCTCCCAGAATTCACAGGGGTAATGTCAGATAAAAGAAAACATCTTTGCCCCAAAGCACAATTTGATGGCAGCTGCAATACAAGAAAGCTCATGGCTAAGCAAATACCTGACTCTTTCCACATTTACTACTTGACCATATTTTGGCCCAACATCAAATCTACTCCAGTTCTAGGACCTCAATGCAGTTGCTAAACCCTCTCATTCAAGATATGCATTTCCCCTCTCTTCCACGACTGCTTGATGACTTCTTTTCATAGCAGGGAGGCATTCCTAGTTCAGTGTTAGTCCAAGACTAATTGCAGACTTCTGTTGGACTCTCAGGGGATGAAAAGGGAAGAAACAGCAAGACCATCAGAAGCATTCATTCTTGACACTCACAAAGGTTACCCATGCCCCAGATCTGATTTTTTAAAATGTGAGCAATTCTATTGCTAAAGGGGAATTTTCGTGAGACAGACTCCTGCTAACAAATAAATACTTCAAGACTATTGATTGCCATCAGAGAGACCATCATCTGGTATAGTTTTGTCATTTCTAGTCTGAGCAGCCTTCAAAGTAGCAGCTAAAAGAAAACAGTCTTTATTATTCCGTGTCAGCCACCCACTTTCCTAGAGGCAGGATAAGATTTGCTAATACTTCTGTAACACATTCATGGGCATAACAAGAAAGAGTATTGCTATTAACTGGCCACAGTACTGACTTCACACTTATTAACTTCTCTGATCTCTTCTTCCTCTGTTCCCAATTAGCAGAGAATGCCTGTTTGTAGGCTTCAGGCTGGAAGCCGTCACCCTCACATCCAGCTGAATGTGTGGCAGTAATTGCTCCAGCTGCAAAGCTGCCTTTAAGATCAGAGGTCCCTCCAGCCCCGAAGGCTTTCTGCAGCTGTGTGTCCTCCTGTCAGCCTGGCTGCTGCAGTGGAGTCTCAGCCTTGCTGGGGTGACTGCTGTGCTTGCACAGCTCTTTTGTAAAGTGTAAGGGCCTGGCTCCTCAGTGCCTTGGGCAGCGAGTTGTCATTTACCTCTATGCAAACTGGGTATAGCATACTGCTGGAGACAGATGAAAACTACTAAGATCAAGCTAACAACATGAAACGGTTTCTTCTCAGCAAGAGGCTTGAATAAGTCTCTTTAAATTTAAGTGTAAAATTATCTTTCTTTTTCTGAACTGTAGGTTCAGCAGGGACTGATCCTTTCACAAGCAAGCTTCTGAGATTTTTTTTTACGCTTCTTGTTTTTGTCACAGCTCAGCAAACACAATCAAGGCTGCTCTGTAAAGGTATCTTATCAGGTTTACCTGATTCACGCAGTAGGTTGCAATGACAAGAACAAGATATCTGATATGAAAGCAGACTGATCCAGAGGAAAGGAATAATAATCAAAGATAAAATTGTTAATGGAAAGGAGAAAACAATTTTAAAGAGCTATGCAAGGAAAAAATGCTGGTAAAGAATAATTGAGTTGTTAGCTTTAATTACAGAAGAACAAGTTAGAAAAAAAAAGGAAAAGAAAAAAAGGAGGAAAAGAAAAAAAATACTGTCTCCTAAAGATGAAAAAGTGGTGCTTCCCTCTCTCCCTTACATCGTGTAAGGAAATAAGCCCTTAATGTAGATGGCAGGACGGATTCAGCAAAAATGCAAGAAAAGAAGGTGGGACCATCAAAGTAACAAAAATGAAGGATGCAATGCAGCACACAATTGTGACCTACAACCTTTATTGGCCCAGAAGAAAGACATACCTATTTGCTTACTTTGGGGATTTTTTATTTTTTTTCTGTGGTTACTAGTTCTCTAGTCCGTTTCATTTCTTCTCCTGGTAATATCACAAGATGTGCCTTTATTACTAGTTTTATAACTGACTGGTTTGGGGGTTGGTTGATTTTGTTTATTGTGTGATGATTTTTGTTGCTTTTTCTTTTTGGTCAGATGTAACAACTCGTGGAATAAGAATGATCAGCTTGAAAGAAGGTGTGGTTGTACAGCATCTCTCCCTCCACCTACAGGCGTAGGGGCTGTCATAACAAACTGTTTGGAAAGCCAACAGTGTCTAAGTGCTTCAAACATCAGCAGTGTTATGTATCCAAGCATGTCTGAATTGCAGTCAAAGGCAGAACTGTACAAGCTAGCTTTGAATTAGACAGGTTGTGTGCCAACAGCAATATACTGCACATCACCACAGTTCTTCTTTCACTATTTCAAATGAATTTCCTGATGTGATCTTTATGAAAAGAATTATAGAGTCCAGCACACCTGTCACTTCAGCCTGGGCAATATTAGTAATAATAGCATCTCTTTTGTAATAGAATTACAGTGATGTATAAGGTGAATATGCTGCATTAAAAAAACTTTTTTGAAAAATACTTTTAATTAATCCTCATGTTTTTTCATAAGGAAACATCATTTGTCCTTCTCTAAACATCAGAAAAATCTATTTATTTCATTTGATAAGTACTCTATCCATCCATCTACCCACAGACAAGAATATCTCACAGTGTGATGCATTTCCATCTCTCTCCATGGAATCCCAATATTTGCTATTAAATAAAACAAAGACAGGGTCCAGTCTCTGGTCAAATGGTTTGGCTTAGCTATATCCACATTACACAGCACTTAGTATTCATCTTTCCCTAAGCCTCAGTCACCTTAAGTCATGCTTATCATCTCTATATGTTTTCTTTTCAGTTGAACGTGTCTGGACTGCTGAGAAATATGTCTTCCATTCTCCCAGAGTTTCACTGCCTGAAAGTGGGGGGTGTTTTGGGGGCTCTGGGTGTAGCCCATGTGTGAGACATGGCAGTACTTGAGGATGGCAGTCTTTCTGTTACTGTTGGAGTACTGTACAGGGCAGAATGACTACGCTGCATATGTCTCATGAGGGGGACATGACAGTTCCCTGACACATCCTATGCCCCAAATTTTACCCAGGCATTGTTTCAGAAAATTCTGGTGTCAAAACTATGACTGGGAGCATGATAACATTTAAATAACAGGCATGATGACAGAGCACATCCTCAAGCCCATCCCTGTATCTGGTTTATTTAGCAATGTAGATAAAGCTTATGTTGCACACATTCCTGACTAATTTTTCGACTTCTTTTTTATTTTCTTTTCCTAGAATACCCCTGACAAAGGGATTGTACAACGGATTGAGTCAGTGAAATCTTTTAACAGGACCTAGCAGTCAGAAAAGAAAATAATAAAGTCAGGAAGCAAGTATAAGGGAACAAAAAACTGATTACAGCAGGACATTACATGTAATTAATACTAATCCAAAGTTAAAAGAGGTTTGGATAGCCATGTCAGCAGTATTTCCATTGATGTGGTGACCTACTCAAACATGCAAAACATTTGTGTCACAGATCCCTTACAGAAAAGCTACAAAAGGTGTCTCAGGGTCTGGGACTTGTTCCAAAAAACAAACAAACAAACAAAAAAACAAACTAAACCGACAAGGTAAAAATCCAGCTGCAGAAAGAGACAGTAACAACTGCCTTTTACGGACAAGGGGCTCTAGCAGTTTAGTTGTGTTTCTTGCTACTTTACAATTAGTTATGAATTTTTGAAGCCCTTTTCTCCTCACAGAGAAGACACAGTGGAGATGATGAGAGCTAATCGTGGTGTGTGAGCCAACAGTCCCATTAGCAGGGGCTCTGATGCAGTCACAACTGTGCTAAGTGTGTCTGAGCACTGATCAGTCTCTGGCAGAGCAAACCTGAAGTAAGAATAAATGTAGACTGCAATCACATTTATAAAAACATCTACCTAGAGAAAGAATGAATATGTGCAAAAAGGATGTGCCCTGTTTTTCCAGGGACGTTCACATTACAACTTATTTTGCTGCAGTTAGTCTTCAAGTAAATGAAGGCAAAATCATTATCTGCTGACCAGCGTAATTAAAGAAGTGATTACTTTAACAAGTAATTGGTAACAAAGTGCATAACCAGTAATCAGAAGCACAGACCATATGTTCTTAAATATGACCAAATCATTTGCGTAGTGTTTATGTGCAATAAATAAAAACTAAATGAAAAATCTGCTGACAGGGAATAAGTAGCAATAAGGGTAGAGCAATATGTTAAATCCTTCATTCTGGATCATTTGGGTAATGTTCCATTCATTTTAGATTCATGAGTGGAAGCCTTTACAGATTGGGCATGCATACCATAAATCTCAGGTTATCCATTATTAGGTGGCATTCTGCTGTTTGCAATCGTACATGTTTACTTTGTGCATAATTAACTGCATAATAGCTGTCTGTGTTCTGCACAGAATTTACACACAGGCTCTCATCAAAACAAATGGCTCTAGAAAGTAGGCCAGTTCCATTAAGCTATCCACAATCTGCATTTTCTAATGCTGCTTCCCAGAAAACTGAGTTGGATCTCTGATTTTCCAGCTGCAATTAGAGTAAAATTCAGTCATTCTAAAGGCCCCGTGTTTGTATTTTCAGGGTATTTTATTAAATCTTACAGAAGCAGTTGGAACATCAAGGGGTGGAGACAGAGCAAATCTTGAGTATACATAACAGAAGCAGGGATGATACATTTCCATAAAAATAATAAGTACAGAGCAGATTTGGACAGGCAATTGATCATTGCACAGCTCCATGCTATGGATCAAAAAGTTCACCCTGCAGTTCTTCCATTTCTGTGCATGATTACCACCACGAGATCAACTACTTCTGCCATCCAGTTTCTTTATATGCTGTATGTCAGCAAAAGCTTTCAGACTTCTTTCTCCATAATGCAAAATTGGATGAAAAAGAAAAAAAAATAAAGTAAAATTAAACCATGCAGAAAGAAAGGAGGGAAAGCTACTAATAAAATAAAATAAGGCTCAAAGTCAGAGGGAAAAGCTGCTAATAGGAAGGCCAACAGCTACAGATTAAAATGAGACAAAATATAGAGCAGTGGTGAACTTGACTGCCTCATGGAACTGCAAGACAATGTCCCTATATTTTTAAATTATCTAGATGCTACTTAAAGAATATTTAGTACAAATACAGGTATGCAGTGAATATTATTTTACAGCTTTTATGCCACATGAAGAAAGGGTTTTATAATAGGAGTTGTTTGAAAAGTGATCACCAAAAATATATGGGGAAAAATATTATAATCTACTCTTTTGTTTGAAGGAAGTCCTGTGATAAAATGTGATTATCATGCAGAATAATATAAATATTCATAATAAATAAAATCTCTGAGACTGGGCAGTTTTAAGCTAAAAAGCATGAAGTATGTAAATAGCCCACTAATGCTAATGAGCTTCCATTTTTCCTGTATGAAAGGTTGAAGGTCTACATGTGAGGGAAACAAATTATATGCAAAATTAATAGCATGTGTTTTACATAAATTCTTTTGTTTCTGTAGTCTTACAGGTAACCCTATGTAAATTTACATTTTTGTTTTACAAACAGCTATACATTATATTCATTTGGAGAGGAAGTGGGGAGGGAATTGGTTTTTTCCTGGTTTTCATTTTTTTCTTTAAAGAAGTTGTGGTTTTCTTTCAGGACAGTACTGAGAGGTGCTTTTAAATACTATTTTACCAATTTCTTTGTTTGGAAGGGGTCCCCCTTGGTCCAAACCTTGCATCCCCCACAGAATTTTGGTATATCTGATTTGTGTAATGTCAAAATGTAGGATTTTTCATTTGAGGAAATTCCAAGATCTCATTAAACAAATGATAGTGCCTTTCCAAAATTCACGTTGAAACAGATATATATTTCTACAGCCTGGCATAGTTCCTTTTATTTATTTTTTTTTTCCAAACACGTCACTATTGAAAATTAAATATCAAAACATATCAAAGTCAAAACCAAAACCTGTCACCTACTGCAAAATTATGTCTATACATTTCCAAATTATCTAAATTATCTGTAAACAATAATTAGTACTAGCTCAGGTAGGCAGTAAGTATTATTTTACACAGATCTGCTGTATAAATAAAGTGTTCCAATGTATTTTTCTCTTCCCTTTTTTTTTTGAAATACATAGAACGAGAAGCTAGCAAAAAAAAAATGGTCCCTGCTGCAGGATTTTCCAGGCTGGGATTTATTTATTTCTTCTCAACTCAAACATTGGAGCATTGCTGCTTTATACCCTTCTTTTTGCCAAACACCTTATTACAAATAGCTCCTTCTGTAGATTGCAGGTTGGTATTCTTTCTATAGATGATTTACTAACATATAGAGTTACCTAAATTTAGGAAAACAGATCAACAAAGGCTCTTAAGAACCTAATGGAAGGCTATAGAACTTTCTGCTTATTTCCCATTAATGCCTTTGAGAATCCCTACCCTCACCCTTGTGAGCACCGTTGTACAAGTTGAAATAAAAGTCTGCATTCATCAAACAGCTACTCTGGAGGAGTCATCCTTTTCATTCAGAAGACCTCATCATCCTTCTTACAAAAAAAAAGGAAAAAAAACAGGAACAATCAAAGAGAAGAAAAATAAAGCTTTAGATATTAAATGTCACTAGAACCCATGCATGTTCAAGGGGTACATGTATAAAACCACGTACAGGTGAGTCTTAAGCAAACACTCCATCTCAGCTATGATCAAACTCAGCACTTCACTTTGAACAGCTGATGCTCCTGGCCTTCAGGAGGCTTGCTGATTTTCATTAATTGAGCACTTGGTTCTTTTCAATTTGTGTTTTCTCTTGTTATATTTAGGTAGTATATACACATTATCTATGTACAAATGAATATATATGTATATCTTCTCTATTCAATATAGAAACACAAAAATACATGCACATGCTCTGCTGTGAAAGATTATTTCCAATATATTTGGTAACACGAAATATACATAAAAGCAAGTTGCTTTTTTTCACTAAAACCTATCTATTTGTGATTTTAAAATCATCTTGAGGCTATTTTGTGCCATAAGAAAGGAAAGGAATAAGAGAATAATAAAAAGATACTTCTGGACT
>WEKY01047227.1:36054-77444 GCA_013390045.1 Picathartes gymnocephalus
ACTATTATTAGATATTTAATATTGTTGATTTATAGTATAATACTGAGAAGCATGCTTGAAAAGATGAGAGCATTTACTAATGAGGTAAATGCTCATTAAATACTAACTATGCATACTACATATACTTTATATACACTATAAATAGAACATTTTTATTTAAACATAGTCTATTAATATATTTCTAGAGAATTAATTAGATTATATGCATATATATAATTATGTATAAATTAAATAAATATAGGTGAATATATAAATATAAATATTATACATATACTAAATGTACATAGTAGGTACAAAAAAGATTTCTTGATTTAGTAATCTTCTTTTTAAATAACATCTGATGATTTCAGGATATAAAATTCTACCTTTCTTAATAATACTCAATGATGCATAATTTGCTACTTGTTTAGAGCTCCAGGGATCTGAAGCAATAAAATTGCCCAATTTGGCACCTTCTTCTTCCTCGAAGTAAGATGTGAACCGGGGAGTGTGAAGATGTATGTCCACAGTTTATAATTAGTCAAAATTTAGGTAGATTCATTCCAAGGAATGGCCAGAGAGGGGAAAGGTAAGTCTGAGCTGCTTCAGAGCTATGTCAGACTTGGGCCATAGTTTGTTTTATTTACAGTAGCTCAGGACAAAGAGGGTGCAAGGACTTCTCTGCTCTTTCTTGACCACTGGGTTATATTCCTCTAATCTGACTGACCATAGCCACTGGCAATAAAGGACTCTACATATGAATGGGTAATGCCTGGTGTCACTCCTGGGTGATGGAAAGAAAGAGGTGCCTCTGAGGTTCAGTTTCCTGTGTGATATACCCTATAAAGACTCTTTCTCTGACCAGGAAGAGAATGGAGACACACACTTGGGCAATAAGCATACATATTACAGATGTCTAATTTGGTCAGACAAATCCAGCCTTTTGTGCCTACTCTAGTTTCAGCATCTACAGTAGTGCTGCTTAACACTTGTCTTTAAGAGTTTAATTCTCTGACACAAATGTTAAAAAAAGTTCTTGGTTTGTTTTTTGGTTTGTTTTTTTTTTTTTTCCTGAAAATTTGTGGAGGCAGAAATTCTACAGCATCAGGATTTAATCTGGTCTGGTGATCTGAATCATTCAAGAAAAATCTGGGACAAAGCTCATAATCTGAGTAACTAGGCAGGTAATATCTGAATTGTGGCCCCATTTTCTGTTCCTCTTTTACCTAGATAACATCTGTCAGATGTGATCTTCCCTTTCAAGCTCTTTCCATTCTGTTGAAAGAGCTCTAACTTATTTCTTTCTCCAGAAGTGCTTTGTGTTGGGATAGAGAGCTGTCCTACTCTGCCTCACCTGATAGTCTGTATTACTGGGAAAGCCAAGCCACGGGCTAAACAGTCTCTACCCGAGCTGCCGGTGGTGAGACGGTTGTGCGTTGTCCTTGTCTTACTGCAAAGGCTTCCGGTGATTCTTTCACTCCAGCAAGCAGGCAACAAATTTTAGTCCTGTTGTGAACTTATCCTGACAACTACATTCACCTCCAGGCTGGTCTTAAAATCTCTAGAAGAAGTTCTACTAGAAGCCCTGGATTCCATAAAAAAATTAGCTTTAGTCACTTTCATCTATGCAAATTTGTGTTTTGTAGTCAATAAGAATGAGGCATGAATTTCTATTCACTGGGTAAGAAGTCCTATTACCCCTGTGAGCCAGCATATTTTTCAGAAACAAAGAGAATCATGAATGTTTAACATATAAAAGCACAACAACTCGGGGAATAATTGAATGTAAATTTATTTCATCCCAAACATCCATTACAATGGCAGACATTTTGTAAATGAACTGATTTTACATCATGCATGTCTGAACCATCCTATTTCTCTCCACTGGCTACAAAGGAAGATCCCAGTGATAAAATCAGGTGAAGATACCTAATCAAAAGCTAAGCAACAAAAATGCCAAAATTCCTGTTTCTGATCAATTTTTCATTCTTGCAAGTTGTATATATAAGTTTAGAGCTCAAACTCTAGTGAGTTGCAAATATTTACAGTCATTATCTGAGATATCATACTGGGTCACGGCTACATTTATGCTGCTGATTTTTCTTATTCTAGGATTTTGATCAAAAATTTTACAAGAAAAGTCATCTTCCAAACTCCTAGTTTTGCTTATTCAAGGTAGTAGAATTTTTCCTAATGGAAAATGTATTCTCACCTCTAAACTGTGCCGTGTTCAGAGTAAAATCCCAAGGCTGGTTTTCCCAACAAGAATGCTAAGCTGACACATGTGAAAGTGATGACTGCTTAGGTCTATATTCCAGCATGTGTATACAGATGCACATAAAACAAGTTATATTTAAACTTTATGTTACTGGTTTCTCTTTTAGTATGAAGAGGAATTATAATGCTATAATTTACTAGCATTGACAGTAGAACCTTTTCATAATGTGCCTTTCTATTGTATTATGCAGAATTTACTTAATGTTCGCTGTTTCTATGGGATTCCTCCATACTCTGTAGGTTAGTTTGCTCACAAAGCCATAGAAAATGAGCACTCTACAAGTTATCTGATACAAAGAACCTATGAATGTTTTTTTAAGTATTAACGGAGGTCAATACTTAAAGCTATTACTGCTTTTTATAGTGCTATACTTGAGTCCATACTTAGATTTGTTTAAGTTGCTTTCAGAACATGGTTGTGGTTAATACAAGAGGAACACATTGATAGCATCAGGAACTGTTAAAAAGTGAGCTTGAGCCCATTCTTCAATTGCTTTCTATAAATATCAAATCACAAAAATAAAAGCACATAGTCAGTTCCACTGTAAACACAACTGATTCTCAAATACGTTACTTCACAGTCAGATTCACTGACATTGAAAGTGCTTTTCACAGCCATAATCTCCTAATTGTTGCACAATGACAACACTCTGATGTCCAACAAGAAGTTTCTTGCACACTTGAAAAGTCAGCCAAACCAGACCCTATATTAATCGTATCAATAGTATTGACTGTTTCATTTATTTTCTCATCTAAGTGTTTCAGACATACTTGAATAAGAAGCATGTCAACTCATAATTCCTTGTTTCTGTTTAGTAATGGGAATGACAAATGTATAGTCTGCTGCAATTTGTGTCAAACCAGTGTCATGTTATTTTTAAACTGTATTTGGTAGGGAGTATGAAGTGTTGTGAATAGGGCTATCAGTCTCTCTACCACCTACAACATCTCCAGAGACAATTTTCATCACATTTGAATAATGTTTTAGCACAGGAACACTTTATCTCTAAGATCTGGAAGCACATTCATACACAGTTTTCTTACATTTATCATGTCCCATACACTCTGAAAAACTTAGAAAGAAATGTGCTGTTTTCTTTTCCATCTCACTGGAAGTTCTGTTATTTCTTGTCACCAGTAGGGTATGGAGGCCATCAGAAACAAAGCCAGGAATTCTGCAATGGCTTATCCACTTATCACTTAAACACTAAGTCAGCAGTAACACGGTATCTTCCTTTAAAAAGAGAGACTATCACTTTCTAACATTGGTGCCTGCTATGTCTTTAAGATTTAAAAAAGGAGGCTAAATTTACTGTCTCCCACGACCTAGAAATGCATGATCAAAGAGCAACATATTATATTAAGGGAAGATGGACCTACTAGGGAGGACATTTCATTAACAAAAGAGAGAATTTCTATCAAAACTCAGTGAAGACATCTCCCTAATATTTGAGACACCCTTTTACACACAACAGTGTGAATTACTATTGCCTGTACTCTGGTCTGTGGAGCAGTCAGGGGCTTATCACCAAGAGTCTGGATGTTTCTGATTAGTTGTTTGCGGTAGAAGTTTAAAATCTGTTCCTTCCTTAGTAGTCTTAACACATGAACAATGAACTAAGAGAGTATGTATTTATCTTTATTTTCTGTTTAGTATTATTTTTCTTTTCTGATAGGTATTATTGGTGACAGTTCCGGTCTCTGTCATTGTCTTAGCTTGCATTAAATTTCCACTAACAATAATGGAATTAGACATTGCAAAAGGGACCATGAGAATGAGAATAAAAAAGTTGCTCTTAATACAGAAACTTTTATAAGTGGTACTACTTGATAAAACATCAATTATATATATATGGGAGAAACAGAGAAAGCATGTTAAGAACAGAGATAACATAAATTTGTCCTATAGTAATCAGAATTCATGTACTGTTTCCTTCTAATGAAGCACTAATGGGCCATCAGTTGCACAAGCCAAACAACAAAAGTTACAAGTTTAAAAAAGAAGGTGTGAATTACTCTGTTTTAATTCTTGAATAATTTCAATTTCTTTTACTGTGGAACAATTGATGTTATAAAAAGATTATATTTCTTTCAGATTATGAGGGCCTTTTCTTAATTCATCAGGATACCTTTCCTATTTTATTCTTTAATACACAAATCCGTGTCTTAGAATTAGTGGGATGAGATTGGACCAAAGGAAATCAGGGACCCTACTGTGCACACCATTCTTCTCTCCTTACTAGAAATGGAATGACAGCTATTTTAAATGAAGAGGACAATGTTTCACCACATTGATCACCATTATTTAACAGAAGAGTCAGGTCATATCCTTCGCTTCTGTCTTGAAACATCTCTGAATAGCCATGCTCAAAATTAAAATTTAGAAAAGAAATATTTAAAGTAATATTTAAACTTAGAGTTACCTGATCAAACATGTTTGTTTTAACTGAAAACAGAAGGGAAACAGGAAATATATAAAGTCTCAACACCACAGTGATGTTCCACCATATACAAGATCTTTTTGAACAGTTAGTGTTTATGTAAAAGCAAAATGTGAAAGGTAACAAGAGATCTAAAGGTCCATCTAGATCAGGATACTCTTCCTGGCTATAATCATAATGTGTGGCCAGCAGGACTAGAGAAGTGATCATTCCCTCTTCCTTGGCACTGATGAGACTGCGTCTTGGGTGCCTTGTTCAGTTTTGGGCCCCTCGTTACAAGAAGGACATTGAGGCCCTGGAGCGTGTCCAGAGAAAGGCAACAAAACTGATGAAGGGTCTGGAGCACAAGTCCTGTGAGGAGCGATGGAGGGAGCTGGGTTTGCTTACCCCGGAGAAAAGGAGACAGTGGGGACACCTTACTGCTCTTTACAGCTGCCTGAAAGGAGGTTGTCGCCAGGTGGGCATTCATTGGCCTCTTCACCCAAGTAACAAGTGACAGGATGAGAGGAAATGGCCTCAAGCTGGACCAGAACAAGGTTAGTTTAGATATTAGGAAAACATTTCTTGACAAATCATTGGAACAGGCTACCCAGGGAAGTGCTGAAGTGACCATCCCTGGAAGGGTTCAAAAAGCATATGAATATGGCACCTGAGGACATGGTTTAAGGATGGTGGGGCTAGGTTGATTGTTGGAGTTGATGATCCTAAAGGTCTTTTCCAAAAATGGTGATTTTTAGTGAAAATGAGGTAAGCACATCTAATGCTTTCCTCTATTTTCCTGATTTAAAGATGAGATGTTTTCTGTGATAAATATAGACATTAAGAGCTGTACAGAAGGCTACAGTATTCTCTAGTGCTAACAAATGACCTATCAATAAGCTAATTCAATTATCAAAAGTAATTTAGGGTATGCTTTGCATAGGTTAATTTAACTTAATTATACTGCATTATGTCATATGTATTTGGGTCAGCTGGAGAACTAAATGTGGACATTTTTGGAACAGAGAGATAACATTTTATTCCTAGAAACTTCAATGTTTAACGCAAGGGCAAGCCTAATAGTTTACCATAAACTCAGTCAAAGATCTTGAAATATGAAACACACTGCTGCTATCATATGCAACCTCAATCACCTCAGACTTTGACATACCAAGAACCTAGGAAAAGAGTTGTAATATTGCTGTCACAAATATTTACTGCCCCATTACTGCAGCTGTGTTAGAGATATAGACACAGGTCATTTCTGTGATAGATCAAGACATTGACATTGCTAGTATTTAGCCTTTTCAAATCCATGTAAAAGAGATATAATTAGAAATCCCCTCAGCAACCTTTTCTGGTTCATAGCCTGGGCATGGGGCACGTAATTACTGACTTAATTTTACTGTGTTCTCTGAAACCACTTATTTAAATGAACATAGATAACCTCTTCTCTAAGGACACCAATTTTGTAGATATTATATGGCTGATCAAGTTCACTAACTTGTTGCTGAAGGTACAAAATTATATCTGTGAAACCAAATAAGCAAATCAGTAACCATGGTCTTTGGCAAGGTACTGTGCTGTTAGAGCTGTTATCCTTTCAATGAGCTGTTACAGGGAAGCCACATCTGCTTGCCTTTCTTGACAGATGGAAGTCAAAAGACCCCCAGTAGTACCATATTCATGCTTTTCCTGGTGTCCTTGCCAGTGTTCTTTTAGCCAACAGTCTAAGAAGTTCTGATCCTGGGTCCTGTAAGCTTAAGTCATTGCTGAACGGGATGTATATTGTAATAGGCTGCATTGTCACTGCACAACACTTTTATAATGTTATTTATTGAAATATTGTCAATACTGCACACATGAAATTGACTTTGCAGAGACAAACCTTTCCATTTAGAGGAACTTTTATTTCCACTCTTTACAATAACCTTTCCCTGACCCGTCTTTAGAAACAACTTTCACATAAGTAATTTAGGGAAAATAATAATTTACTTGCTACTTTGTGAAATGGGTGTGAAATGATAAGCAGCCCCCCTGAATCATCTGCCCTTGACAGATGACCCAGAATCCAGTCTCCAGAGTGCCGCATCATGATCTGAATTCTATGACTGAAGATTGGTTTCTAATATAAGTCAGACTATGCTGTAACCTAGCATGCATAAAATGAGTAAAGGACTTTATTTACTCTTATCTCTAAGTAAAGCTCCAGCTCTTCACTCTTTTCTAATATACATTTAAATGACTTCAAGTCTTCTTTACTTTCCTGTCTTAAAATGATACTTGATATATTTCTGTATTGTATGGTTTTTGCTCAAGGAAAAAAAAAAGAAGCTTCATTAGATATTCACTTTGACATTCTGGCCCCAGAAGAAGTAACATTAGTTTCATACTTATCCATCTGCTTTTCTGTTTCAGCTGGAAAATCTCTGCTTATAATTTTCTAGGGACATGTGGGCGATTTTCCAGTTGTGCCATTAAAATCCGCTACATCCTAAAAACATGCTAATTAATGTTCTCTAGTGGTTCTGCCTGCAAAACTGCAGTGGAAAATGTGTCCCAAAATGAAAACGTTTGTAATTCACAAGCAATATTCCAGTGATACATCTTACTTTTTTTGGCTGATACAAAACCTTAGTTTAACACATCTGCAATCATATTTAAATACAAATAGTTTGAATTTCAGAATAGAATACATAAAGTACTTTTTAAAGCCAGCTCTCATAAGAAAAGGGCTGACCAACTCACATTGCCTGGCAGCTCCATTTTGTTACATGGAATCCAATATGTGATTGTAATGATATTGGGGAGTACTAGTTAGAAGTAATAATTTGCATGAGAAATATTCTCATGCAAATTCTCTGTTCTCATTAGGAACAGCATCTCTTTTCTAAAATTGGTCAGCAGTAGTTTGGAGTCAGCCATCTGCCCAGAGGTCTTTTGTCTGTATGAAATGGCAGGTGAACACTGTACAACCAGCAGCATAATGATAAAACAACAAAGTGATTCAGAAATAAACAGAGGAAAAGAACAGAATCTTGCTTGGTCCTTCACAGTGCTAAGGTAGTAACATATTGCATATTTAACATGTCCTCCCAAGGATTTCAGACCTTTGCAAGCATTCAAGTTAGAAAGTACATCAGTCCGCAAGGGCAAGTCTTCCATTGGCCTCTTCTAGCATTTTTGTTTGTTTGTTTGCTGTATTTTTTCCTTTTAAACGATTTTTCATACTCTACTCTCCTACTCCTTTTTTTTTTTTTCGCCTACACATTAAAATTAACCTTAAAATGTGGAAGTTGTATATGCTCCAGCTTTGTGTTCTTATGAAACATTCCTGTGATCAGAGACATTTTAGACAACAGACTCAAAGACAAATTGAAAGAAGCCCTGGTGGGTTGCTGTATATTTGGGGTGTTTTCCTGGATAAGTTTGTTTTCCAATATAGGTCTTTAAAAACTCACAAAGACAAAAACCACAGGCACTACATCAACGCATCCAAATTAACTGATTATTTGCATTTGTGAATTCTGATTTTTAATGTCCAAAATCTTAAAGTGAGTTCTGTTCATGAAGTTTTGTGTTTCTGTCTGTCTTTTTTTTCTCTTGAGGAATTGTATTTACAGACTTTTAAACTTCTCCCAGAGGAATCATTACACTCTGATATATTTTTAAAAAATAGCTTCTTATAAACCTAAAGTTCATGTTTATGATGAATACATCATAAACAGCACAGCAGGAATCAATTCCATCCAGATTGTAAGAAGTTGGTTTGGCTTCAGGAATAAGCATTTTCTTCAATCATTAAACACCAATTAATATGCTTCATTTTAAACTTGCAGGTGCCCCCCCTGGAATATTACCTCCCTTGAGATCTCTATAACTAATTTCTGACAGAGGTTAGAAAAGACTGAAAAAATGAATACGATATTGTATCCCCACAGTGGTTCTTCTCAACTAATATCAGTCTGAAGAACATACTGAGAGAAAAGTTACACCTGTACATCCATATTAAATTACCCTTTTTAAAGTCCTCTTCCTTTAATTCATAGCTCAACACTAATTTCTGTAATGGCATAACTGTGTTTTCTTTTTTTATTCCTTTCCTAGCCAAGAATTCTCAAACTCTATTGACAAGTTGATTGCTGCAGACTACTGAACATAGAAGTACTCACTCATCTACTGCATAAGAGTTCAAGGACCTTTGCATATTTTATGATATCAGGAATAAAGAAAAAAGGCTCTGGCAAATTCTGATTAAGTGCTCAATTATAAATATCATATACATTATTATTTTGGGATAGTTATATTTTACTGGATAAGTTTAAAATTTAAGCCTGCAAGATTCAGATCACTCCAGGAGATTGTTTGAACTGAAGACCAGGCAATAAAACAGAGCATCTAAAATGCTAACCCAGAAATGTTGAACTGGTAGCAACAGACCCTGTGATCCTGTGCACTGACGTGTTCAGGGGCAGATATTTTAGGGAGTAGATTGAAATTAATCTGTGCATACCTCAGAGATCCACCTAAAGCATTCAGTATTTCGGCTGAAAAGCCTCTCGCTGCTGAATGGTGTAGTTCAAATATCCTATCACTGGACAAATGAATCATTAAGAAATAAGATGTACCACTGATGGAAGATATTGTTAATCTCAGAAAAGATCACAATAAGCACCTTGCTGTATGGCTTCCACTCATCATACCCACTGAAAAAAATATCAATATTATAGGCAAAGAAGCACCATCTCTGTCTTTTACTGTATCAGTCCAACCCAACCATCAAAATACCGGGACATTATTGTTTCTGTCTGCATCTGCATGCTTTCTGCAATTACAGCTACATCACGTTTCTTATCAGGAGTTTATCTCATTGAATAGCTCTCACTATAACCCTGAGGTTCATTACTCTTTCTGATCTGTTTTTTTTTGCAGGGAACTATTGGTAGCAAAATGAGTCAAGTTCAAATATACATATTCCTTTCAAAATTAACAAATGTCCATCTTCTTGCTCTTGATGTAGTGTCCTGATTTCAGATTCTCTTTCCATCCCAGCACCAGGGAAACATGAAAACACTTATGTTTATTTCCTCTGATTATTAGAACATTCATTGTAATAGACTGCAGAGTGCATGTATTCAGAGCTTTTTTATAATATATATGTATTTTATATATATATATATATATAAAATATATATATTTATAATATATATATAGCTAGGGGCAACACTTATGTACAAAAGTACTAGACATTTCCCAAGTTTAAAATGCTGCTGAATAAATGCACATTTAACTTCACAGAAACTTCTTTTTACATGCCAAATTTTTTAAATGCATTACTGGTGTGTCTTTCCAAACAGCTGTGGCACTAGATGTTAAGAACACAAAGAACATTAAATTATATAGATGAATGTACTTCATTAAATTCCTAATGATATTATGGATGGTTCCAAAATATGCAGATATACATTACTACTTAGATCTCAGCTTCCTCAACATGAAAGACCCTCAGAATCAATTTTCAAGGAAGAAGAAATATTTTTAATATTATGAACTTATTATATATTGCCAGCTGAATGATAGGAAAATATTTGCTGATGGAGAAGTCACAAAAATCATAATTTGATATCCTTTACATATTGTTTTCCACACTAAAATTTCCAGCACCATACAGGGGTTTTCTAGGTATCTCACCAAAACCTTTAGTTTTGTCTTTGGTATTTCACATAGCTAGTGCTAACATTTTTAAGGTGGAATTTCTCCAGGAAAAAAAAAAAAAACAACCAGTCAGAGAACTGGTAAAAGAAGAGATGTAACTAAGACTGTGCTTCCGTGATGTCATCAAGTGAGCATATTTATTAAAGCATAAGGTTTTGCTAGGACTTTGTCAGTTTTGGACAGTTCAGACATGTTAGCCAGTTCAAATAACAGTAGAAGAGTTTTATTTATTCAAGGAAGGTCTAAGCAGTGACCCAGGCACTGAGGGGACTGTCTATTCTCACCTCCTTCTGAGGTGAAGACAGAAACTAAAGAGCACCTCCTTTTGCAGTCAACAACCTTCTTCTGTTCCGATGCCTCACCTTCTGTTGCTGCTTTATTCTAGTTTGAAATCATATTCCTACATTCATGACAGAATGGGTGAAAACACTGGGATTCAACAGTTATTTTTACAAACTTTCTGTCAGTGTGGGGTGAGGAAACACTCATACAGCTTGCAAATATAGCTGGTGTGGGCCGTCATAAGGGGGGAAATAAAATGAGCACCTCTACTGTCACCTCTTATCACAGAAATAGATGCAAAGTGAGAGCAGCAGGAACCTGCTAACGGAATAAAAAGAAATCCTGGACTGTGTTTTACCAGTGCTCACTTCACCAACAATGTAAACTATTGCATGGATCTAAAATCAGATATACTAAGTGGATAGTCAGCAAGCAAAGCACAGAAGTAACGACGCAGTCTCTCTGCTGGTCTAGAGTCTGTCTGCAGCCGCAGAGTTTCGAAGCACAGTGGAAAGTTCTGTTATTCCCAAGCACGGCTCCAGAGAAGGTCTGCTCGGCTACAGCTACGCAATACAATTAATTAGCTTTCAAAGCAGGCTCTCATTCCCACCAGCAAATTGAAGATGTTCTGCTTCACAACTCCTGCACCAAGGGAAGCCATTTATTTTCTTGGAAAACTCCTCTGGAGCTCAGTTGTCCCTGCTTCTCACTTTCTCTCCAATGGATTAATTAAGTGTTCTCTGTGTTTCTATGTTTTAACTTGATGCAGTTTATGTTTTTCCAGTGGACATGACTTCCTTCAGGATTAGATGAACAGAACTGAGCCAATATCTTCTGAAAAGTAGCAAAAATGCTTTTATAAGAAATCATTTGTATTATAGCTTTTTTGTGGGAAACAGTTTTTGTTTTCTGGCACATTTTCTAGTTGCTGAGGAAATTATATGTTTTCTTCAGAGATACAATAGCAAAAAGTTTCTCAGTGAAGCATGACTCTGGGTCACTGACAAACATATTCCCAAATATTACATTGTCAATGTAAAATCCATACCACTGTTACTAGCAGGTATTGACTCCTTTCTCTTATGAACTCTGGAAAAAATGCATTCCTGATTCTCCTCTAACACCTCTGCTCAACAGCAAATATTGCTTATGCTTTCCATGCTTATGGTTTCAGCATACAAAAAGATTTGCTTTTATTTTACTCTTTATTTTCTGGCTTCTATGTGCAATTTTCCATCTTGTGTTCTGCTCTTTATTTCTCTCTGTTAGTAACTATGCTTGGAATTTTCAGTCACATGGGCACAAAATACCCAAATCCCATTAATGTTCAATTAGACAGACAGGTCTAATGGACAGCCAGGGAAAATTCAGCCATTACTTTTGACTCTGTTCTAATTTAACCCATTATGGCTCATTCTTCAACCCTAAATTAGTATTTCTTTTCTTTTTCTTCCTTTAAATATGAAATATTGTATGGACCACCCATTTAGATCTTAACTAGGCAAGTCTTTATGCAATTACCTTTTTGTGGTTTTAAAATGTTTTATCTCCTTTTTACAGAGGGATAACACTAACACTATATTTGTCCAAATCAATACATTTAACTTTTCACAAGTTCATTTCTTTCTAGTCATACTGAAATTATTGCAAGGAATCCAAAATTTATTTCAGTAGAAATCAGACACCAGAGTTAATATGTCCTCATTTCTTAAGGCAAGTCAGTCTTTAATCCAGGCTGATGTCTTTGTGTAGTTTGCTTTAACACTCAACAGGGAAGAGGTATAGGAGGAAATTATCAACTTGAACACAAAGAAATGCTCTTTCAAAACAGTTTTTGATATGTATTTTATTAACTTTACCTACTTACTCTCTAAATATTTCTTTACCTTACAGGCTAAAATATTGTAGTATCAAAATACTGTTTCAGTTTCTTGTAAAATTTTGGCTTTTCTCAAATATATGTCACTAGTTATTACCATATTGCAAGGCTAAAAATATATAAAAATAATAATTAGCTAAGTAAAATTTATCCTGGCATTTCTTTGACTAAACAGAACTTTAATTTCTTCATGTGCCTTTCCAAAAGAAAAGGTAGTTTTCAAGATAACAGAGAATCATCAGTTTCCTCAACTCACTTCATTTTAATTAAGAACTCATTTCAGCACTGTCTTTCCCAGCTTGCCAGGAAAAAAAGAAAAACGAGAAAGGCATCAAGGTCATAACAGAAGAATTTCATATTGCTCTTATACTCGACATAGAATATTCTCCTTACCTTGTTTTCTCTTTAGAAGGGATTTTTCAACACTTTTTTGTGCTTTTTCTAAGCTGCAGCCTGAACTGGAACCTACTCTCTAATCACCATAACCATGAATCCTGCTTCCATCACTGTTATTCTCCATTGAAACTTCCCTTTCTTTTTGATATTTTTGATTGCTTCTAAAAAAAACACCAGGTGCATTTCAGTGCTGAAAATTACAAATGCAATAACAAATACTAACATATTTAGACTATTCTTTTCATCTGGAAAACCACTTAGATGACTCATATTTCTATTGCTGATGACTCCAAGCTGAGTCGTGCTGTTGACACACCTGAGGGACAGGGTGCCATCCTGCGGGACCTGGACAAGCTCAAAAAGTGAGCCCATGGGAACCTCATGCAGGTTAACAAGACCAAGTGCAAGGTGCTGCACCTGGGTCAGGGCAACCCCTGTTACCAACACAGGCTGGGGACTAAGAGATTGAGAGCAGCCCTGCAGAGAAGGACTTGGGGGTCCTGGTCAGTGAGGGGCTGGACGTGAGCTGGTAATGTGCACTTGGAGTTGGCCCAGAGAGCCAGCTGTGTCCCGGGCTGCATCCAAAGCAGCATGGCCAGCAGGGTGAGGGAGGGGATTCTGCCCCTCTGCCCTGCTCTGCTCTGCTCTGCTCTGCTCTGCTCTGCAGACCCCACCTGCAGTGCTGCATCCAAATCTGGGGTCTCCAGCACAGGAAGGACATGAACCTGTTGGAGCAAGTCTGGAGGAAGGTCACCAAGATTATTAGAAGGATTGAGCACCTCTCATATGAGGAAAGGCTGACAGAAATGGAGAGAAGGCTTAGGGTTATTGTGACCTTCCAGTAACTGAAGGGAGCCTATGAGGAAGATGGGAAGGGAGTTGTTACAAGATCATGTAATGATACAACCAGGGGGGATGAATTCAAACTAAAAGATAGTAGGTTTAGATTATGTATTAGGAGGAAGTTCTTCACTGTGAGAGCAGTGAGGCACTGGAACAGATTGTCCAGAAAAATTGTGGATGCCCCATACTTGGAAGTGTTCAAAGCCAGGCTGGATGGGCTCTGAGTAACCCGCTTTAGTGGAAAGTGCTCCTGTCCATGGCAGGGAGGTTGAAACTAGATGATCTTTAAAGTCCCTTCCAACCCAAACTATTCTATGATTTTATGAAAGACTTAATATTTTAGTGCAATTGTGTCCTAGAAATCTCCCACTAAGCCTTCTCCCTCTAACCAGGCACTGTTATATCCAGAAAATGTTGACCCAAATAGCCAATTTTGATCAAAACCTAATTTAATACAGCATTTCCCATTGTGTTTTTCATTAAGGAGGCCACACACAAAGTGCTAGACAATGCGAAATACAATTAGCATGTTCCTTATGAGAAGAGAAAAAGAGTATGATCATATTTTATTTACTTACTTCAGAAGTTTCAACATCAGGTTAATTAGGACTCTCTTTTAGTCAAAGACATTTTTTGGGTGTGGCCATGTCCAGGTGCTGGCAGCTGATGGGCTGCAGGGGTGGCCTCTCTAAAATATACAGGGGCTGTCCTGTATCAGACACTGCCAGCTCCCACAGACCCACCACGGGACACTGCTGCACCCTTCAGCCTGGTGGTGCCCTGGGGAAAACATATTTAATAAGGAAAAAAAAGATACACAGCAGTGAGGAAAATAACAATACTGTGAACACCAAGCTCAGAGATGTTGGCCTGGAGCAGGTATTTCCATGTAGCCCATGGAACAGACCACACCAGAGCAGGTAAATATTAAGGAACTGCAGCACGTGGAGAAGAGCCCAAGATAGAGCAGGTTTATCTGGAAGGACTGTAACTCATAGAGTGGACCCATGCTAGAGCAGGGAAAAAGGGTGAGGAGCAGAAAAAATGTGTGAGGATGAGGGAGTGGCGGACAGGAGCTCAACTTCTCACTCTGTACCATCCTGTTTTGCTTGGTAGGGATGGAGGAGCTAGAAGAGTCAGGAATAGAGCAGTGAAATTGTACCTAGGAGAAAGAGGGATTGGGAGGAAAAGCATTGTTTTAATTTGTCTTTCTTTCTCACTTTTCAATAAATTGGCAAAAGATTAAATTAAATTAATTTTCCCCAAGTTTGTTTTGCCTGTGACAGTAAATGGTAATTGATCTCTTTGTCTTTATCTTAGCCATGAGGTGTTCCATTATGTTTTCTTCCCTTGTCCTGTTTAGGAAAGGGAGTGAGAGAGCAGGTGGGTGGGTGTCTGGCAGCCAGCCAGGTACCAGCCAAGGTCAACCCACAGCAAACTGTTACATATCCTTGGTCCAGGGAACTCACCAAAGTTAAGTTTGTGGTTTAGGAGCAAGTATGTAGATTTTTCCCAGATCAACAGGTAGTTTATACTTTAGGAGTCAGAACTTTTAGAGTAAGGTGCAGACGCTTTCTCTCTGTTTGTGATTTGTTTGGGTTTTTTTTAACGACTTGGAAATTTGGTTTTAACTAGAAAATTTAATTTGAACTAGTTTAATTAAGGATATTTTGAATTATACAATGTGCATTTTGTGCTGAATAGCATTATGTAAGTACATAACAAATATGATTTATTGTATAGCAGTGATTAAGTGAGCATAGTGTGTTATAATAAACAAGTTCATTGTATTAGCAAAGGGTAATTTTGTACATGCTGATGTATCACCAATCTGCAGGATTTTCTATGTCAAGAAATGGGATAGTTATGAGCTTCTCCTTTTTACCATTTTATCAAAGTGCATCCACTGGAACACTGCATACAAGTGGAAACAACTTCTACTGGAATGTGGCAGTATGAAATATTGTTCACTAACCATTCCCATTACTCATGTTAGATAGAAGCAGGATGACATCAAAGGAATCCAACTGCAGAGACTCGAGTGGTGAATAAAACTAATTAGAGTCACATTTAATATCTTTATGTGGTTTATGTCAAACCAACAGTATGCCTGTACTTTCCATGGCAAGTAATATGCCTCTTAATTTTTCTACAATAAATCACTATAATTCTCCATCTCAGATAATACTTGAATTGATGTGAAATCACGGGAATTTTGTTAGAGAAGTATTTTAATCTTCAGTCTACCTTGTCAGAAGGAATTTTAATGTATAAAATCAGTTTTGTGTTAATGTTTCACTCTGAGGTGTGAAATAAAAATAACTTCTATTTGCAGAACCAATGTAGACTACTCAGATTAAGAAAAAAAAAAAAGTTTATGCTACTTATTAGGAATAGACCAGTTTGAAAAGAATCCACTAGTAATGAGAAAGAGGGTTTTCTTACATTTTCTATTATATAAGACTTATCCTATGGAAATAGAAAAATAATTAATTATAATTCATGAAGTCACTATGTCTATAATGGGTTTAGACCATTATAAATCAGAGCAAAACTTGGCTCATTTAGTATACATACCAAGAAATAAACCTCAATATTTTTCTTCATGCAAATTCAGGTGATCTGAATTACTGACTTTTTGATGACAATAGGTTTCCTATGTTTAAGTGTACACAAAAACAAAATCAGAAGGGTGTAAGTATGCTATTCACTTCCTCTCTGTAAAAATATATGGTATGTAAGATATATGTCAAAGGTAATCCCAATTTACCTCTGATAATCCAGACCTGTTAAGCATTATGAAGGAATTTTATCTAGATCAAATTAGACACATTAATATTAGGCATTCAATTGAAAGTTAGGCACCTCAAATCCATTTTAAAGAACATAGAATGTCATAGGTTGGAAGGGACTCACAAGGATCATCAAAGTCCAGCTCCTCACCCTGCATAGCAGAGCCCCAAGAATCACAACTTGTGCCTGAGAGCATTGTACAAATGCTTCTTGTATTCTGGCAGGTTTAATGCTGTGATCACTTTGAAATGGGCACATTGAATCAACCCTAAAAGAGAATGGAATACATACTCAAAATAGGTGAAATAAATAGCAATGTCTTTATTTGTTCTCTTTCAGATTCAAAAAAAAAGACTAAGAGGACTGATGTAGAGTTAGGTGAGACCAGTTAATTCAGATGATATCAATCTTGTCCTACATCTTTTCTAAAAAAGTAAAACAGAAACCAAAGCCATACTTAGTTGGGTTTTTTAATTCATTATCACTTAAGTAACATACATATAAAAAGGAGATGTCTGTCAATGCCCCCATAGATGTGGGTCAAGAAAATAATGTTTGCCTCCAAGTGGGATTCTTATCATCAATAACAGGGCCTTTATTAGAGCTGTTATAATTTTACTCCAAAATACATCAATTGCAAATCAAAATTAATTCCCATTCATTTAAAAGTGATGGAAAAGACACCAGATATATGGCAACCATGGCTAGTATAGATCATTATTTAAAATAATTTCTAATTAGTATTTTTGTTTTGCACCAGTAAGCATTAATTAGTATTAATATTTAATAGAAGGAAATATTAAATGTGTGAAACATAGTAGAATAAAACTGACTTGCTTAGAATTCTCACAAAATCAGAAAATGACCTATGTTTATATCTGAGCAATTTTGTTCTGGTTGTAATTACAGTGATGAATGTTGTGGATCAAATCCTCCTCATTTAGAGATAAATTATCATTGTCAGGAGGGAATTTTGTTCTGTTTCCTTCTGTTCACCCACACAAACACAAATATGTGCTTTTAAAGTGTTTTCTCCTTATAAAACACCACAGTTGTGCATTTCATAAGACATATAAGCAAGGATCTAACATGGCCACTATCTAGGTATATGCTAAAGAACTAACATTATTTCTAGCAACTTTCAACAAGATTCTGTATAGTAATTTGCATGTCAAAATTCCATATTTCAAAATTGTTAACTTTTTATGTGTTCCCTAATGAAAGGTACTCCTAGTGTTTTCCCAATATGGAGAGTTTAAAAAACAATCACCTTCAGAATGTCAGTTACATTTTGCAGGACACCTCTGTGTAGGCCATGTGGGTGTGACATTTTAAAATAATCATTAAAATTAATTGCAAGCAGCTAAATAAATATAGCTTAACTATATAACTAACAGTAATATCCAATAAGAGTCTTCTATATAGTCAATAACTTTCTAGCAATTAATTAAAATCTGATTCTGGCTTATTTCTTCCAAGTTTATCCTTTCTTCTGAAATGTGTGAGGCCATTTTTATGTGTGAGGCATTTCAGACTGAGACACATATATTTCTACCAGCAGTGCTGGGAGTTGAAAAAGCTGATCTCGTACAAAACAAGAATTTGTATTTGTCAGTTATGAAATTGATATGATGCTTTCTTGTTCGAACACAGTGAACAGCAAGCTAATTTAATAATCCACCACTATAGATGAGACGTGCACAAGTCTTTCTAAATGTATTTGCTACATTAAATGAATTTTTCTAAAAAAATACTAAAGGCTGCAGCAATAATTCATAACAAGAAAAAACTCTGTTATCCTGACACACTAATCTTATTTCAGCTAATCTTATTAGCAGAACAAGCATTTTTGGAGACCTGTGTGAGTGCATTACTTTCAGATGTGTTCTACAGCATTGTGGTATATGTGGAAGGCTTTGGAAAACATATTCTTACTCAAATGCTCAATAGTTGGGTATCAGAGTTTGAGGAGAAAAACTCAGACACAAAAGTGTTCTTATTGTCAAAAGCAGTCCATGAAACTATTATGGGAAGAGACCCATTTTTAAAAAGTCCTTGAGTATTTAAGGTAAAAATACCACGTTTATTAGGCAACCCTCAAAACTAGTCAGTTTTCTATTTACTTGTGTGTTTTGATATTTACCCACTGAAAGTTGCTTTAGAACCTCACTATGCCCTGGAACAATTCAAGCATCCATTGTTCTAATTGTCTTTCTGATGAGGTTTCTAATGTAACAACTTAAATGCATGCTGGTCTGACTTTTGTTCTGGCTGGAGATGTCTTCAAGCAAGAGGCACATACTGATCATTTGCAAAAACCAGGTGCCATATCATAAAGCCTACTGGAAGGCTTTTGAAGTCTACAGAGAAAGAATATTTAATTGCATTCTGCAGCCTGTGCAACCCTAGGTATGACAGCCAAGTGAAGAGCCCTGATATTTATCATTGCTGATGAGCACTGCTCTGTGTGAGCTTTTCCTAAGACATTGCTCCTTAAAAGGATCCATTCTCTGGAAAAACCTCAATTTCCCACAAAACCCATAGGAACTTGCATGTGGCACCCATTTTCTTTAAATTTAATGCAATTATCAAATTTGGATCTTTATTTCAGTTTCACTGTTGAGCTAAAAATATCAGACCGGGGTTACAAACCCAGAAGATGTTCTCACAGAAGGGCAAACGGTAGGCATGAAGACAACTCAAGACTTTGGAGAATTAATGGAGAAAAAAAACCAAAACTGTAAATGCTGGCTACGTCCTTTAAGTTTTCTATTTTGATTATTTCTTAGCATGCCAGTTTTTTCTTTTGGTACCAGGTATATGAGACTCATAACTGGGAGAAGAAAAGGAGAGAAATAAAAGAATAGGAAGTAAATAGGTTGGTTTGCCACTTGAAGATGAAGCGCACTACATCAATGCAAAGGTTAATAAACCTTAACACAATTTGTCTACCAAATGTGAGTCCCTAAAATACTAGATGCCTAATGGAATGCCTGACAGTAGATTGCAAAATTGCATTCTGTTATAGAAAAAGTGTTTTGCAATTTTTTCATTTGATACCAAAAATTTGTTTGGGGGCACCTATAATAAAATATCATCAGCAAATGATTCACAATGTGACTCACCACAGTTTGTGCTAGGTGAACAGTAGCACATCAGAATTACTCTCCAATCAGTTACTTGAATCTCTACTAAACAATAAGTTGGCTTTGTGTTGCTCTTTTATAAATTGTTATTACATTGTACTGATCCTTGTTTCTTAACTGCTCTGTTCTATGTCTACACTTTTTAACTACTAAAGATAATAACGTAGGCATCCATTTCCTTTACATTTACTTTCCCATTAAGCTTGATAAAAAGCAAATACCCAGTTTAGACTGGGATTAAAAGTATTCCCACTTTTTTCTCATTTTGACTTTGCCTGGGCTTTATGCACACACATTACCTTAAAGAAGCACCTCTTGAAATGATCTTGGCAAGAGAGAGGAAAGGTAAGTAGAAATATTGCCATCTCATTTTGCAAATAGGGAACCCAGAAAGGTTAACTACTTTGCATGGGGTGTCACACCTCTGACTTATGTGTTTCAGTTCCTTCATCACAAAACAAAGCCTCTTAGAAATTCTGGGATTTCTAGCATTTGCTTCTTCTTCACAATGCCAACTCCCGTAGACCAATTCCTCACTTGGAACGGAAGGTGAGAAATTGAGTGGTTTTTTCTTTCTTTCTGATGGGAAAGGGGTTGGGGGTTTGGGGCTTTTTGCTGTCTTTTTTGGTGAGCCATAACACCCTGAACACACTCTAGAGTAACATAAAACAAATGTAAGAGTCGGTGTCATGTGTATAATCTTCAACATCTAAGGTATTACTCATGTGCAGGGTAGTGTTAGAGAATAAGACAGAAGGGCTCCCAAAGAATTTTTCACCGGATGAGACTGAAGCTGTGCAAAGTCAATTCATTTTCCTTTTCTCATCTTGCCAATATTGACATAAAACTTTTTCATAAGAAATATAAGACAGACAAGACCTGCTAATTGGGAGGGGGAGGGAAGAGGAGGTCTTTCATTATCAACACAAGCTGTGCTGCTTCATAAACAGTGAGTGATCAACTCTCTTAGAGATAAACCCTTGAATGCTTGCTGCTCTACTGCAGCAACACACTGTGAAGGCTTCAGGCACTGGTTTGGGGGAGACTGAATCCCAGCATATGGAAGGACTGCCAGTGGGCATGTAGGAGAAAAACAAAGCTGAACTCCTGCATCTCTGCTTCCTGCTGCCTCTCTCTGGCCTTAGGCTGCAAAGCTATTTCACATGCTGATTTTTAACAACACATACACAATGAAAAAAAGCCTTAAAAATCAGTCCTGGCATACAAAGACATTCTCTTTAAAGAAGCCAGAGAGTTTGGTATGGGATAAAATGGGAGAAGGAAGTTAAGATAGAAAAAAGTGTAAAGGGAGGATGATTAACCACCTTTTCTCAGCAGAAATTTCCAGATTTAGAATTCAACTGTGAGACCTCCAGTATGTATGCAAATCATAATTCTAATGCTGTAATAAACATTTTCCTGAGAAACTCAGTATTTCTTTACTATTTCTGTAAGGCACAGACTGCATGATACCCTCCAAGATATCACTGGGTTTCTAGAAGTGATATGGTTTCAAAATTTATTTCAACCAATTCTGAGTCCCTAAGCACAATTGATGAAAGAAGGAAAAAAGTAAGAAATTTCAAGAAGATGGAAGGGAGCAATAAGTCAGAATAAATGTATGGCCCTTGCATTTCCATCTGTATTTCAATAGGTGTTGTAACACTGGAAGATGAATTATTAAAAAAAAAAAATTAAAAACCACGGAAAGATAAGAAGAATGTTTGGGGATGGTTAACGATCTAATTGTATCAAAGTACAGGAAAAATTTTAGAATCACAAATGTATCATTCAAGATGAATATGTCTGTTCATAACAAACCACTGGAGTAGATTATTTAGTAGTTTGAGTCATCTCCATCACTTTTAAGAGGGTTTTAAGATAAAAAAGAAGAAATCTCTGACTGTAATGATACAGAGACTGTTGATCCAGCCTTCAGAAAGCTGGTCCATTTTAAGGTTGATTTCACTCTGATTCACTAAGACACATTGTTTATTAAATGCACACTTTTCAGAAAAATGTAAACATATTTAGTGCTGTACCATAATAAGGAGCCTGGCAGCAAAGCTGCATGATGTGTTTCTGGGCACAGTTGCCTTCTGACCTCAGCAGAGAAAAGAACAGCAAAATGGAATTCTATTTCTCTTATCTGTGTCTTCAGTTTTTTATGATCCATCAGTCTGGTCATGATGTTGTATGAGCAGAAACAATATATGTCAAGTGCTTACTGCTCAGGTTTGTGGCCCTAATAACTAAACCACAGTATGAGAAGAGATATTCTGCAATGCAAGGAGGGCTTCTGTCCATGAAGAATTTCACAGAAATTAAAAATGGTGAAATACCACTACTTAAAATACTGTAAGACAAGCGTGTCCTTTAAACCATCATTGCAACTAGTCAATCTTTGTTCTCTGTTATTGATCTCACAGTGGGCAAAAACTTTTAGAGGCAAAATCTGTTTCTTTCTATTACTGTGGGAGAGAAGCAAAAAGCCTTGGGTTCTGTTTGTTGGGGATTTTTTCCTGTTGGTTTTTTGGGGTTTTTTTCCCCATAAAACCAGCAAAGTGTTGCTATGTTCTCTTTTAAGTTTAGATATGAAGATTTTATTTCCAAGTCAAATAAACTTCAATCTAATTACATTTAAGGGTAAGCAGAAGAGGGAAGGGACATTAGAAAAAAGAAAAATCCTTGAATCTCAAAATATCTATATTAAACTGGCTTCACTCATCCCTAAACACTGGTACCTACTTATCAAGTCTCTTTCTAACTAAATACATCAAAGAAATTGAAGCACTGTCAAATCTAGATACACTAAAGCAGATATACTTGACTATACTGAGAAAGAGATAGGATTTTGTGGGATTTTTGAAAGAGATTATATCCACTAATGCCACAGAAGAACATCATGATTTACATTATTAGAGAGCAGTGCCAAATGAATTAGTAATCATCAGATATTTTTTCTAAAGTGTCACAAGAAACTCTTTAGCAGTCACCTTCTAGAAAAGCACAAGTTCAAAAATTTGTCACATCCAGGAGATGTCATAGTACATAATGAAAAAACATAAGTTATCTGCAATGTAGTTACCCCTACTAACCCATCACACTCCAAACTTGAGCTCCACTCTACTTGATAACTTTGATGTCCTGGACACCAAAACCTACAACTGATGCAACAGCCTGTGTAATGTTGTTTGTTCAACAGAGACAAGAAAAGATGTGAATCATCCTGAGCATTTGCTGCCATTTTAGGAAATAAAAATAGATTCTCACCTGACAGAAAACTTGTTAATTTTCCTGTGGTTTGATGCCTCTTTCTACAATAGGTTGTTACAAGTTTTGGATAGGATCACTTCTCATTTTTCTTGTTGTCACAGGATTATTAGGAAAGAAAGATTCATTAAGGAAATAGAAAGAACAAGAGCAAAGCAATATAAGCAAGTGCTTTGCAGTGAAAGAGACTTGCCCTGGGAGTGCCAATGGGCTTCACTGTCCCTGCCCAACTCCTCCAGGACTCCCCCAGAAGCCTAAAGCCCAGTATCCCATTTCAGCTCCCCAGCTCCTGGCTGGAATGGTGGGACTGGTCCAGGCTGTCATGCCATGCTAAACCCCATGGGAAACACCCTGCACTCCAGGTCCTCAGAGAATGCCTGTCCCCTGGTAAAGATGACAGAGATCAGGGTCCGGGTTCCATTTCCCTAAACCAGATTGAGATATCTTTTCCAGTTTCATTTCATTTCAATTTACATGTTCAGGAAAAAAACATGAGAGACAAAGATTGCATGCTTGACTGTGAACTCCAACTGCTAGCTCACAAAAATGTGTTGTGTTTCCCCGTCTTGGTTTCCTTACCTTCAGTTCTCTGTTGCACAGTGGTTCAGCACAATATCTAAGAATTAAAGGGGAGCCTTTTCCTAAAATTTACTGCACAAGATTCTGTATGTCCTGGTTTTCACCATTTCTTGCAGGTAGTGTGTAGAAGAGATGGTTGCTGCTCTGGGCCCTCACTTTCCCCAGGCACTGCACAGAGCACAGAGCACAGGTATGTGCAGAAACCACTCGGCAGTCTTTCCTCTAAAACCACATTTTCTAACATGACAATAATATGTCATGTCAAAACATGACCCAGTTCAACATATCAGGCCTAGCCCAAAAATCATTGTTTCACAGCTGAGGAGCAAATCGCTGGGACCCAGATGTGCAGTTGGTGTCAGTCATTTTAAGGATGATGCTATAAAATCAAGCAGGATATAATTTTTACCACCCCTCTCTGCTTATTTTAGATAGTATGTCTTCATTGTCATTATACTAAAAGACAGTTCTGCTTCTGGCGGAACTATGGATACAACCGTATTCCCAATTTTAAGTGTTTGAGAAACAGATCTGAAAACAGAAATTGAAAGGTATAATCTGCACCATTCTTATATTTGCATTTATACACAAGTACTTAAATGATAGGGCCATTGACTCAGTTTGTGGATAAATATTTGGGCTTATGTAGCATCCTTCTCTGAACAAAATATTTATACCTAAAATGCTTTAGCACTGCACTTGTTTCTAGTGCAAAGCCCAGAACCTAAAAGCCAATACCATTTTATTGCACAAATTCCAAAATAGAAAATCTGACTTAAACACACTGTTAGGTATTTCAATTTGATCTTAAATTCAGATTCAATTCTTTCCTGGTTAAAAATAATGGATTTCAAATAGATTTTTTATTTAATTCAATAAGATATTATTAAACTTGTATAAATTACAAAATACGATAGTTGAAGACATATGCATAAAATGCCTTGATTATAATTCTACATCATTATGGTCAAAGTCTTTTTAAGATGGGCCTCATTTCAGTCTTTATGTTTTCAACATACTAATGAAAACAAGCTGCCAAGTAACAGGTGTTTTATCTGGATGTATTACATGTACTAGAAAAAAATTTCTAAAAGCCCTCACTGAAGCTCATACACCACCCTCAGGGAGTAGCTGAGGTGCTGGAAGTTTCACAGTTCCAAAACAGAATTTGATGTGGTTATTCCCACTAACTCAGACTGAAGTATCATGGAAAGAAACACCCAAGCACTAAGGTTCATATTTAAGGAAAAACTATTTCTTTTCAGATCAGATACCTGCTGCTTCTAATTTAGATACTGGATAACCTGTCTAAAATGAAAGCAGCAGACTGAAATTGAGTATTTTCTAAGCTCCTCTAATTAGAATTCTAATAGAATCAGCTATTTCAGTGCATCTCTGACCAGAATCACCTTTACTCATCTGATCAGGTTGACCTGACAAATGGGAGGGGTGAGTGTCATCAGGCAATATCACAGACTCCAGATAAGGAATGAAGATTTTAAAGAAACTGTGAATACCTTATATGGAAGAAATTAGACCACTGAACTTGGAGGGGAAAAAAAGCAGGCAAGTGGTTTAAACAAGATCTTAAGACACAGGTCAACAGGGATGTTTCTGAATGGAAATCACCTGCCAGAGAAAAAATTAATTTTGAACACCTAACATAAATAAATGGAATAGATAAAGAATATTTTAAATTGTCTTTGTCAGGAAACCCCGGTTTCTATCTTCCATGGCCCCCTCTACTCAAAATGTCTCACTGGAAAAGTATAACCTCAGATGAGCTGCAGTCCAATACTAGAACATAAATGTAAGAGCAGAGAAGGAAACGACATATCTGAGCAAAGGTAGCCTGTATCCCATTTCTGAAAGGGGCCTGTACACAATGTATGCTGAGACAGCTTAGGAACAGCAAAAGCAGATACTGCTATTTTCTCTCCCTATTACTTTGGTTCCCAGCAGTCTGCCATCAGGGGATTCTTTATTATTTTTTCAGCTAAAAGCTGCATCTGCATCCTGTTTTTAGCCCTTGATTGATTTTTCTTCCATAAATTTGCCTAAGAGTTTTTCAACCCATTTACAGAGAGAGCCTCCACAGGAGCACTGGTGATGAGTTCCAGACTTTTCCTGCATGCTGTGTGTAAAAGCTCTTCCTTCTCTTTGATTTATACCTGCAGCCTGACCATTTCATGTGATGCTCCAATGGACTGTTGTTGTGAGAAAAGGGGAATAATTGGACCCTCTTACATTTCTGCATGCTCCTCTATCAAATTCTCCCTCAGCTGTTTTAAAAATCCTTCATCTCTTGAAACTCTATTCATATTGTACTGGGTCTTGCTGGGACAAGTTAATTTTCTTCATGGCAACCCATATGTTTCTGTGTTTCAGATCTGCGATCAAAGAGTTGCCAGTTGCACTACACGATTGTTGTGGGTTCCTTCCCACTGAAATATTCTGTTCCATCCTATTATTTCATTCTCATAACAATGTTGATAACACAGCAATATTTTAACCACTGCTGAACATTATTTGCATGGTTCTAAGACTCTGTTTCTCACTCAGCCCTCACAGTAGTTTGGGGATGGGCAAGAAACAGGGAGAGGATGCAGGCAAAAGAGTCGTCTCATTATCTCTCCTCTTCTAAGAGAGGTATTCCACATCGTAAAACGTCATGTTCAGCAATAAAACCAGGGGAATTTTTTCCCAAGTAACCAATGCTCAGAGACTGGCTAAGCATTGATTGACTGATGGTAAGTTAAATTTTCACAACTTGGTTTTTTGGTTTGGTTTTTTTTTCCCCTCTACATGTAGAAAAGTGTCTTCAGCTCAATCCTTGAGTTTTCTCACTCTTTCCCTTCAAACTCCCTACCCTATTCCATAGGAGCCGAGCAAACAAAGACTCATTGGGCTCTTACCTGCCAGCTGAGATTAATTCCACAAACATGTGTAAAGTGCTTCATACTTTTATTCATCCAGAGAACCCCATGTATTTTGTCATTTGCCATCTTCCATTTCTTTATGTTGAGGATGACTTAAGTGAGCAGTACATTTCATCTTGCAGAAAACCATTTAATCCAATCACTGGATTTTCTAAGACCAGAAACATTACCAAATGTTAACCTGAAGAACTGCAAACTTGAGAAAAGATGCTATATGCATGACTGTCGTGGTTTGATACTGACCAAACACCAGGCACCCATGACAGCCACTCACTCCTCCTCCCCTGTTACAGCTGGGCAGAGAAGAGGGGAAAAAAAATTAGATGAAGGGTTCATGAGTTGAGATAAGGACTGGGAGAAAACACTCCCAAAGGCAAAATAGGCAGCTTAGAGATACAAACTGAATTTATTACTAACAAAATCAGAGGAGGATAATGAGAAGTAAAACAAGCCCTTACAAAAACACCTTTTCTTCCCCCAGCCCCTCCATCCTTCCCATTGACAACGCAGGGAGAGAGAGCATGGGCCTTTGGTCAGGTTATCACCCGAGATCTTCTTCCACTGCTCCTTCCCCTGTCACACCATGGGGTCCCTCCCACGGGACACAGTTCTCTGTGCACTTCTCCAGCGTGGGTCCAATCTCACGAGCAGCAGTCCTACCATACCTGCTGCGGTGTGCGTCCCTCCCGTGGGCACACAGTCCTCCCAAAACTGCTGCGGCGTGGGTCTCTCTTTCCCCGGGGTGCAGTCCTCCAAGGACAGGCTGCTCCAGCCTGAAAGCAGGGCCCTCTCTGCACCGGGTCTCCTACACAGTCACAGCCTCCTCCAGGCATCCATCCGCTCCGGCATGGGCACCTCCGCCATGGCCTGCGGGTGGATCTCTGCGTCCCCCAGGGATCCCCACGGGCTGCAGGTGGATCTCTGTATCTCCCGTGGATCCCCAGGGTCTGCAGGGGCACAGCTGCTTCACCGTGGTCTCACCACGGCCTGCAGAAGAATCTCGGCTCTGGCACCTGGAGCACCTCCTGCCCTCCTTCTCCACTGACCTCGGTGTCTGCAGAGTTGTTTCTCTCACATGTTCTCACCTCCTTCTCTTCTCTGGCTAGGAGAAAACAAAACGAAAGGAAACAAAAGAAAACAAAACAAAGAAACCCAAAAAAAACCGAACAAAAAAATAAATAAAAAACATGTCTCACTTTGTTTTGATTTTCTTCTTAAATCTGTTATCACAGAGGTGTTACCAACCACTCTAATTAGCCGAGGCTTGGCCAGCGGCATCTCCATCTTCAGAGCCATCAGGGATTGTCTCTGCTGGACATGGTGGAAGCTTCCAGCAGCTGCTCACATAAGCCACCTCTGTGGCCCCCCCACTACCAAAAACCAGGCCATGCAAAACCAACAAAATTACAAAGAGAAAGCCAAGCAAAAAAAAGAATTAATCTGATTTTCAGGATAACACACCTGCCACCATGTGGGAAAGTAGCAGCTGCATTGCGCATTATTTAGTATGAAAATAGAAGGTGGAGGATGAAAGTTTAAAAAACTGCCTAAAAACTAAAACACAGTCTGTTAGAAGAATGGGAATTCTCACAAAGGAACATCTGGAGAATTATGTCATGGAGAGATCATCCAAGCTGCCAGTGCACCGTGTGGTTTTCCTGCCTGCTCTTCCTGCCTGCTCCAGTCTCCCCTGCTCCCATCCTCCTGCTCTCACTGCCTGATTTCCCAAGGCCCTCTTGTCCAGACAATTACCCAGGACAGGATACAAGGAGATGAGAGACTCTGTGTGTTTTTTGTGTGTGCATATGTGTGTTTCTATGTGTGTGAGAGAGAGTGTAAATGTGCTGGAGGCTTACAGAAGAATAGGGAATTTATTCACTCAAAGTGGCCTACAAAGTAAACTACAACCCAGGCCACAGAGGAAGGCAGCAAAAAATCTGTCTCATATGAAGACCAAAATCCCTCTTGACAAACTTGAGTCTGGGTTTAACTAAGCATACAGGCAAGGCACCTGGTAGCAGGCAGCCATGGCAACGTCCCAAAACCTGTTGAAACACAAATGTACCTGCAAATCATCTGTCCAGCTACAGCCATCTGCAAGGCTGTTGGAATGGCTTGCAAAACACCAGGAGGCTCAGACTCGAAGTTGCTCATCCCCTGAAGGGAAAGAAAAAGGAACTATACCGGCATCCTACAGATGCACTAAACATGGAGAAGAATCAAATTTATTTGGCTTGATTTTAGGGAGCTAAAGAGAGGAGACTTACCTTCTTTTTTCTTAAAACAAAAAGAATAATAAGTACCCTTGCTCAGTCAGTCTCACAGCTCTCCATCAAGTGTGTGAGTCAGGATTTTCACTTACTGAAGCTAAAAGAGTATTTCCCAACATCCTGTACTTTACATGCACTCAATAATCTTATCTTTTAGATATGTTTACCTTGCCAGGGTGGAAATCAGACTTTCTGGTCTGTCGTTGTCAGGTTGCCCTCTATGGCTCTCAGCCTTTTTCTTTGTAATGGGAGTTATTCTTCTAGCACAGTAGAATTTGCATTGCACTGTTTACAATTACAGTTTACAAGGCTTTGCCATATGCTTCGCCATTTCACGTCTGAGTTACTCCAAAGATTTCTTCCAAATGTCACCCAGTTCTGGAGACTTATCTAACTTTTGTTTGGTCTAATTCCTCCTGCATATTTACAATAAATTTCTCTAACTCCTCCAATCACTCTGCTGCAAAGAATAGCAAGGAAGTGAGAATTATCAAAGACTTAAGCAGTAGACTAATACAAAAATCTGTTACACTAATCTGCTGTGTCTTGTTCATCCCTGAGTACCCCTGCTACACTCTGGTCATCAAATTTTCTGTCTTCCTATACCTGGTGAAGAAGCAAACAACTTCTTACAAGCAACTTGAGCATTGCAAACCACTCCTCAAATTTTGTTCTAGTCATCAGACTGTCTTTAAGCTCAAGTTGTCATGTTTTATGGGCTTTCTTTTTCTTCTCATTTAGACAATCTTTCCATTTTCTATAAGGTAGACCTTTCCTTATGAGAGCCTCTTTATGTTTTCTATCATGTCAGGCAGGCCCAGTAAAACCTGGACCTTTTTTTTTTTAACTTTTGTTTTACTTTGTACCTTTTCTATGACTGTTACTAACAGCATACATTTGTATAGTATATTCCTCAGCAGATATCAGAGCGCTCTAGGAAGGAGATAATCAGCACTAGCTCTGCTTTTGAGAAAGATAAACATAAGTGGTGAAATTGCTGTCCCTAATCCTTTCGATAGACCACTAGGAAACCAGGAATAAAATCCTCCTCAGTACCAATAGCCCTTGCATTCCATACTCTGCAGTGAGCATCCGACCAGCCATTTCAGCTTTAATATGCAAGACCTCTACAATCATACATGATTTACTGGACACTAACAGTAATGCAGACAAACAGAAAAGGATATCTAGGAGAGATTAACAAAACACTCTTGACTTTAAAAGATAAAAAATATCTATATATTATATAACCAGCTGAAAAATGAAGCAGTTTCTTCAAACTTCTTTTGTTATTGTTAAGGAACGATGAGCTGCAATGGCTAAGCTTGAGTCTAGTAAAAGTTGCATTTACATTTCAGTACTACGACAAGAGAGTTTCCAGACTGGAAGGGTTTCACACTGGGATATGCAAAACACAGTTTTGCTGTGTTCCTTAGTCCATAAATAAAACATTTGAAATATTATACAAAGTGAAATCTTTAACTAAAAATAATCATAAGAGGCATCAAGAAGGAGAAAGGATATAACAGGGATTTGTACTAAACAACAAGAACTGAGAGCAGACTGACCAAGGTAAACTGAAATGTGTTGGAATTCAATTTTAAAACAATTCATTGGGCCTCATTCTCTATTGCATGAAGACTCCTTCACGCTTCTTGGCTGCAGAAACGGTCATAAGGTAAATAAGAATAAAAGTCATTGGCACTAGGTAATTCTTGTCACTATCATTTAGTCAAAATGGTGCAGGGAATCACTTCAATGTGAGATCTATTATAGCATGAATCCCGCTTGAATTTAAACAGGCAGCAAAGAAAAGAAGTCAAACTAAGAATGAAGGAGAAATTGATGCAGCAGGGGAGAAATTCATATTTAATGTTAGAAACATTTTAGAAAAAGAAATAAAAACAATAACAACAACAACAACAAAATAAGCTGGAAACCAAAAGAAACTGAAATACTATAGTAGTTCAAGGAGATGCGGTCAAGATATTTTCATCTTGATTTCAGTGTGTTACTTGATATCCCTGTATAAAATTTTGTGCAATAAACAAACAAAGGTTTTGTCTTTATTTCCTGAAATTATATTCTGTAGAGTCACAAGGTTACACATGCAAGCTGTGTATGAATGTCAGAATAAAAAGGACATTTCTACAAAATTCTTGTTTAAGAAATTGTGCAGTTAGGTTTTTTTTTTCTTTTTTTTTTTTGGTCCAACTCCAACTAAAGAATTTCAATCATTACAACAGGCCAGGCCTTTTTAAAATGCCAGCAACTAATGCAGAAGTTGTATTTCTAGGAGACTTTAGCTTGTATGCTTCTGAGACCATTGAGATCATTACTACATTACAGCTTTATTCTCACAGCTAAAAAATGTGTACGTTCTTAGAATACTCATTGTCAAGCAATAAATATTTTGAGACTAAATTCTTTCAAAGACACTCAGTTTTGCTGTGATTTTACCATCATTTACCATCACACCCACAAAAGACTTGACTCTGTGGGGTCCCTCAGGTATCATTAAAGCATCTGTAACCAGACCACCCTCTCCACTTCTGCCCTTACATGCAGCTTTTCCTGCTTGAACTATTCCTAAATAATTATGAAATAGTGCATACGGTATTCCAATCGTTACAGACATCCCTATGTTCTTTCTGTGTCTTTTATGACACATCTTTTATGTATAGTATAGGAGAGGAAAGCTGTGTTTTGATAGCCATTAACACCATAATCTCTGTAAGCTGTACAAACATGAGAACTAAATGTTATTCTTGCTGCATCAGTCATGTTGTCATAAACCAGAGCTGTGATAACAAGTTTTACTGTTAGCTTAGCAGTTTTACACTGCTAAGAGCATGTATACTCATCATTTTTACTTCTTCCTAAAATGATTTTTCTTTCCATGAGGCCATTTACGGTTGCCATTTTAAATTCCATTGCTTCTGTGAACTCCTGTTCCTGAGAAACGTAAACATGTAGCTCATTGCAACAAGAAGTGATGAACTGCAGCACGATTTTTAAAGTTTTGTATTTTAAAAAAATACTTAGCATAAATCCAGTCTTGGAGTTTAAATCCAATTCAGAATATGTGTTATTGACTTTGAGGCTTCATAGCAACGAAAATACTTGACTGATACATCACAAGAATTGTTCCTTTCTGTTCGTGTTCACGGCAGCTGTGCTGAGAGAAAACACCATGGCTGATGGGGCCCATGAGAGAAAGCTGTTACACTGTTCTGTATTCATTACTGAGCCTAATTACTCTCAGATTACAAAGCAAAATGCATCTGCTTTGAATGACACTCTAGTAATAGACATGCAGAGTGAACCAAATAGCTCTTCCTAATGTCATACAAGTGATTTCTTCTTTAAGAGGGTGAATGGCATCGATATGCACATATATTTTATTCACAACAATTTAACAATTTAACCCTAATTATTCACAGCAGTTGGATGGGTTTTTTTCATGTATCCAATAAAACCTCCACATTGTAAATTACATCTGTAGTACTGTATCCAGGAGCACTTCCATGTTGTCAGGTCCAGGCACTCTCACAACAATGTGCTTGCAACAAAGTTTGGACTGGTGGTGGCCCAGACTTTCATTCCATCTCTGCAGCACCTGGTTTCCACACAAATAAAATACAAACATGTAGGCTAGATGGGAGCAGCAGAGCCTTTCAATGAATTGCCAGACCAGGGCAATGGGGAGATTGTGTTTCTTGCACCTGCCTGCATGAGTTTTGCAACAAGAAGAGTGGATTCATTTGGAGGGTCTGGTAAAAAAGAAATTTAACTAATTCCCACTTACCAAGTTTGCTTCTGCTCTTTGGTTTGGTTAGTTGGTTGGGGGTTTGGATTTTTATTCCTTTTTTTTTTTTTCCTTTGTAGGGATAGTTTCAATTTGCCTAAAATAACAACAAATTTCATATTCTCCTTTTAGAGGGATTTAGAATGTCTTCTAGAATACTCAAGGGACAGCTATTCTACTACTACATCAGCTGAGAGAGAAAATAGAGGTGATGTTTTCAGAAGTTTCTTTGTCTTTTTCTGGTTTTGTTTTGCTTTTTTTTTTTTTTAATATAAAGATATTATGTCCCAAAGAAAGAACAAGAGCAAGCAGCATTCGTGTCTATATAAAAAAAAAATAAATGGTACAGGATTTTATCAAGTTACAGGACTTGATAAAAGCAATCTACTAGAAGAAATGGTTTTTGTGGATTAGAAAGTCGTATGTTTCAATTTAGCCTGCATTGGATTTGTACTAATGAATTATAAACCACTCAAAATAATAGCACAAGCAACTGTAACGAAAATCCCGATTTCAGAAGTTTAGTGGCATACGATACAATACCACTGTAATAAGACCTCTACATTTGCATAGCTCTTCAATATTTTATTTTAAACCAACTAGACATACTCTAAATAAATTTAGCCACTCTTGCTACTAATATATTGTGTTCTCATTTTTTTTCAGACATAATTCTGCTTTAGGTTAAAATTACCTAGGTAATTTCATCAGAACTACACTATAAATTGCATTATTTCATACTTCTCACAGGACCTCTTTCCACTGAAAATATTATCTATTGCTCCTTACCTTCTATAAAATCTAGTGCAGACTTTCAATGATTAACTGAAAGTAGAGCTTGAGAAAGAATATTTTTTGGCAGGTAACTGTAGAACCTCTGTGCTCAGCACAGGAAGTTTGCCTTTTTTTTCTGTGCCTGGCATCCAATCACTTCCATTTCCCTCTGCAATTCTGGATTCCAAAGATATGGGAATTAGTCCTTTCTAATTGCATCAATGAACATGAGACTAGTAAAAGAGGAGAGGAAGCAAACTGCTTGTAAGATTTAAAAAGAGTGGGTAGTGTTAAAACATGTAAATGCAAAAATGGTCTATATGAGAGCAAGATACTTCTACAGCATACATTCCTTTCAAAGGCAAATAAAAGAGATGATGGTCTTGTCATGTCTTGGAAGTAACATGGGAACACCAGAATGAAAACAATGTTACAAATAGCCAAAATTAAAACTAGATTTAGAAAAGAAAACTTGAGGCCAAATGTCTTCCAGATCAATGCTTACTGTCTTTTAACTTGTGTGAAAAATTGACCCATATATAGAAGCATATATGGTGTTTATATGGACATATAAACATATATGGAAACATACAAGGTGTTTCTGCAGAAGACAGAGGACTGAAAAAAAAGTAGATAAATAACAGTTTCAGTCATTCACAGATTTTAATATTATATTTTACTGTTCACCCAGAAAGGAAAAAAAAGAGAAGGTGGACATCTGAAATGCAATATTCGTCATTATGGTTTGGCAGCAGAAAGTAGACAGAAAGGGATCTGACTGACAATAAAACCTCCTCAACCAGTGCAGTATGGGGGGAGAACTGTGTGGGGCTTATGTGGTTTCACAACAGAGAGGACTGTAAAATACAGTCTGTGATAAAACAATCCTAGTGGAACACATTCTAAATGTACACAACATCTGACAGTGAAGCAAGAATACTAATTCTACAGATGAAGATGGCATTGAAGCTGAAACAGGGTCATAGAGGACTAGAATGTTTTAGAGAATCTTTCCCATGAGGAAAAAAACAGTGGGTTTCTTATGTATAATTTATCATCCCACCTAGTTATGTATACCTAGCATAGATATCTGGTAAGCAAAATATTCTGGATTGATTGTTGACTATGAAACATGATTGCTGAGTAAAATGTCACACATCGTTTTATTGTTCCCCTGATTAAGAGCACTTTTTTGTTGAATATTTTTAAAGAACCAACGAAAATACTTTTACAGTGTTTGCCTCTAATAAACTAAGATGAATCAGGAGAATGCACTTATTTATGTCACTAAAATTTTTTCAGTTAATTTTCATGAATAATTCAAGAAATTCTATGTATTAAAAGCATACTAAAGAAGAAAAACAAACAAAAACCTAAACAAACAAAAAACAAATCTTCAGGGCAAAAGACAACATGGAAGTGTGAGAGAATCTATTTTTTTTCCACTCTTGCTGTCATTCTCCAAATAGATTCTCTCTCAAATTGTTCATAACAAATAAAGATGGAATGGTGACATGTCAGGTTTGGCAGATACGTGAGTGGATACATGAAGATACAAAATACAATAACAATGTGCTAATGGTGAGGCTAGCTGGTAATGAAGCATCATTATGGCATTTTAATGTGCCTTAACATCCCTGCTGATATTGACTTGAAAGTAAATAGTGTCTTCAAGAAGCCTAACCCAACCTGAGGTCTTGTTGAAGGCAAATATTTACCATTGTATGTAAAAATCCATTGGCAATACAGGGTTCAGATTTACCAATAAACTGGCAGTAGCCAAATAGTGTTTGCATTTAGGGAGCAAAATTTCTTGGTAACAGAGACAGAGCAGAAACCTCAGTTTTACCACTACAAACAGGTCTTAAAAGTACTGTAATCTTTCCTAAGATCCTAGTGCTTGCTGAAGTTTAAATTTCCTTCTGGGCTTCTCATAAATTGGACTACAAGTCTATGTCTTCATTAGATACTTATTAACTTTGTAGATGACAGAAGAGAGACTGTCAGCAGGCCAAAGGAAAAAAAAATGTTTAAGGGTACTGCACTTTCTGCTATTTACAGACTAGGGCCAAATCTTCGTCATGCTGAGTGAAACTTGTGTCTCAGCCACCGATAGACAGAAAAAAAAGAAATTTACTGAAGTATGGAATGAAATAATAAGATTTAATTTTTTTGATTTGCCTGAGTTTAGTAATCAGCTTGTGACAGTTAGCAGTTATGCCTTATCATATATTTAGCTAAATTAGGGGAAAAAATGGCAATTAGACATTCAAAAAGAGTCTCTGCATGCACCCAGCTATCCAGAAGGAACTATTATTAGAAAACCACATACTGAATTATACTTGGATTAGCCTGAACTGCCTGCAATAAAGAACCCTGAGAGAAAAGCACCCCACAATTCTTGCATTACCAAGGAGAAAGAAGACATACACAGGAGGCAATTGCTGATTGATAGGTTGATTGTTTGGGAAATTTGGGGTTTTTTCTCCTGAAATCCAATGCAGATATTTCCCCAGAGTAGAAATCAAATCTGCTAGTGAGCCATATGAGAACACAAATTCAGCAGAAGTCTCTTAAGGATCCATGATCATATCATCTCAACAGAGAGAAAAAGTTTAATCCTTCTTTTGATATCTGTTCAAAAAGACTTCACTGATTGATTCAAGGCTGCTGTCCTTTACTCCCCATGACATGGCAGTTGCTTTAATACAGTTATATTTGAATTAAGCCACGTTGCCCACAGTTTGTCTTTTTTTTTGTGCTGCTAGGCTAGACCTGATCTCAGCCTGAGGTGTGAGCTGTAGATAAAACCTTACTGAAGAACACAATTTTCACACAAGCCCGACAGTGGAAGGCACCTTCAGGGAGAAAGTTGTTCATTGAGATTTCAGCCCTGCAGTTGCCATCCAGACCTGAGGAGCCTTTACTACCCTGTAGGGAGAATACAGTCAATATCCATACAGTGGTCTATCAGGAAGGAGCCTTGATTTAGGTTTTGGGGTGACCAAACTATTGCACATTGGGAATGAGGCGTTCATCCCTAAGTCAGTTTCTCACTGTATCTCAGTGTCACTATGGGAGTAAAAGGATTGACTTCAGCATCAAAATCACGGGTTTCAGTAAAAAGACAAAAACTTACTTTCTCCTAAATCACTCCTATGGTTAGTAAACACCTTTTGTATAATGAACTTGTCACAAGTGTAATTTGTCAGCGAAGTAGCCTGTGATGGGACCTGCTTTTAGAGCTTTCCTGGAGTGAAAGAAAGATTGTATTAACTGCTAAGATTCACAAAAATCCCTAAAATTTATTGCCATCATATCAAATCACTGAATTTAATATTTTATTTATTTGGAATTTTTTCTGGCCAAATTTGCACAGTCATATTTTTATTTTCCTCTTAGCTTTCTATTAGTTTGTTACAAATCAAAGAAAACACATTTCACAGAGAGCTGGCCTTGTATTATTGTCTATAAAAAGAAGAGCTGAGATAGATTTACTATTTCTTTGCCTCTAGGACAATGCAATATTAAAAATCAACAAAGTTTTAAATACTGCCCCATAAAAACAAGCTTGGTGAAATACTTAATATTTCTAGGCTCTTAAACAAATTCTGTCCTTTTTGATATTCATGTAAGTTCTACAGTATTTTCATGAAATCTAAATAAAAAGAGACACTGGGAAACTTTACTGTCTCTTCTAAAATTTAGTTGACATATTTCTTTTGGAGATACCAGAAAATCTTACTAAAAGTTGCAAAGCATGAGCATAAACTGTCCAAGCTTCTAGGTACTGAGAGACATAAATACTTAAAAACCAATTGACTGTTTCAGCTGTTGGTAACTTTTACTAAAGAAAGCTATTCCACACCTAAGTGTAATCTCTATTCAAAGAGATCATGTTCAAAAGTGATCCTGTTTGTCTCTGTACACAGCAGCAATGAGCTACTCCTGCCAAGGGAAGGAACTGCTGTGCCACCACAGTACCTCGGAAAGAGGCTTGGTGTCCTAAGAAGAACACAGGAAGGTGGCCAGGAGATGGATTGTGTAAAGAAAACAGTGGTCTGGGAACCAGTCCCAGCCACTAAGCTGTGGCCAGGGTTTAACACAATGAAGGAGCAGACTGATATTCTCTGTAGGATGCTACATTGCACAAAATCAAGTGTTAACATGGTTGGTTCAAATCCCCAGTGTGGCTCCTGAAGGAGCTGATGGTGCCGTATCAACCTGGAGGATCAGTGCTGGCTTTCATTCTGCACTGTAGGGCCACACACAGCACAGAAGCTGATAGTAAGGACAGATAATTTCCATCTTATTGGCTACTTTTTTTCAAATAATGGCCTGACCCTCCAAAAACTGTCATTAATTCTTGTAAAATACTGAAGCATTTTGAGTACATGAGTGTATGTAGAACAAATACCAACTAATGTAGTGTTATTCAGCATAAGGGAAAGAAACTGTTCATTTATCACAACAGCTGGGCTTAGGAACATTAACAGGCCTCATTTCTCTTCTTTGTCAGTCAAAACTTTCTTTAACTCTGTTTTGTCTCTGTTGCTTTGAGAATTTAACCTAAAAATAACTTTACAGCAGCTGTGACTGAGCTCATAGAATGCTACTTTTGAATTTCCTTCATTAGAGATTTAGGGCTGATTTAGACAGACACTGAAAATGAAATTTATGAAAGGTGTTTCACAAATGCTTTGCCTTCCACAGGATGACCCCTTCCATGTCCAAACTTTGACAAGAAAGCCCTCCTCCTAGAAGTCTCCTCCAGACCATTTTTCTATTTTTTCTTTTTTTTCTCCATTAGCAAAGAGCTCATTTCCTGTCTGTTTTCTGGTGCAGCCCTGTTGTTACAGGACAAGCTGCAGTTTTCCCACCAGCTCAGCAAAGAGTTGATGTGGTTTTGGGCACCACAGGTACAGCCCACAAGACAGGGTGTGTATCAGAGCTCTGCTCCCCATCCTCTGTGCAAAAGCAGTGCAAAGGCTAGGGAGAGGGGAGACTAAGCCAGGCTACTCAGGCCCTGATTTAGTTCTATATACAAGTCTCATACCAGTAATTTATATGATAAAATGTTTATGCTTCAGTATTTATGTGCATTATGTCAGCTAAATTAAGGGGTCCAATAGTTCTAGCATAAATAAGCACAACACAGCATAATGAAATAAGGTCCTGTTTTAAAGTGCCTGATGTCAGCTGGATGTGCTAGCTTCCATAAATAAAGTAATTACTTAATCCTTTGCTATATGAGAGTTCTGACCTGTGACTTGAGTGTACACCTTACTTCTATATCTTTTGAAAGCCACTATACCATTATACCACATAAAACAGAGATGTTCAAAACGACACAGAAGAGCTCAAAGAAAAATATTTTCAAAAGTTAAGGTCAAAAGATAGACATGATCATAGTCCTACATGCTAAAAGAGTATAATGGATATTAGCATTCTATTTTATTCTAGTGAAATATTTGTGTCTGAAGCATCTGCTTCAGACAGGGCTGACACATGACTTCTTATTTGCTCCTTGCTAGATGAAAAACTGTATGCCAGACTATTCCTAAGAGGACTAGAAAGCTACATTTTTGCTACACCTGAGTTAAACTTACTTCCTCTGTGTTCCAAATTTGTATTCCAGAGGCAACAGCTAGCAAAAAAAATAAAAGAACAATAGATAAACAAAGAAGCCAATAACCATTCTCCTAGGAAGACAAAACGATATTATTAAAAAAATGAAAAATAGCAAAACTGAAAAGGAAACAAACAATCCAAAACCAGAAACAAATTTTTACATATCTTAAGATTGGAATAAGAGCCAGCTCAGCCAACTGCTTTCAGGGTAGTGTGTAACACACAGAAGGACTTGCCCTGTGTTCCTTGAGTTTCTGGAGAGGACTGCTGTGTTTGCTGAGCCATCTACAGCAGGCACATTTTAGAATCCAACTTAATTTCAATTTTTTAGCACTAGAAATTTTTTTAAATAAAAGTCAATTAAGTAGAACATATGAATACTAAGATGCTGACAGAACATTTATATGAATATTATTGTGAGCTAGACAAAACAACTATAAAAGTACAGAAGTATTTATGCACAATACTCAGTTCCCCCACAAGCCATCTCTTGGCTGAGGAAGCCCAGCTTTCTCAGCATCTCCCTATGTAAGAGATCCTCCAATTCCTTAATTATCTTTATGGCCTATCACTGGATTCAGTCCAGTAAGTCTTCATCTTGTCGTGAGGAGCCCAGAGCTTGACCCAGCACACCAGAAGTGTCTCATGAGAGCTGAGTAGAGTAGAGGCATCACCAGCTCCAACCTGAAAACAGCCCTTATCCTGAAGCATCCCAGAGTGGTGCTGACAGTCAGTATTTAAATACTATTTTTATTTTCCAGGTCCGTATTTTTATTATTGGCATATTGCCATTTTTAAACTTTTGTTATATTTAAAAGTTAATTGGCATAAGAATGAAAGAAAAATATAGTAATTAAAAGAGTTTCAATTCATAGAAGATGACGACATTATTAGTAGTAATGAGTAACTGGAATTAAAAAAATATAACTATATCTGGTCTTGATTGCATAAATCTTAGCTTGACATCCCTATCCACTCCACCTTTTATCTGCATAGTATAAATTTATATTCCAGTCACGTCATCATAGCATCATTTCTGGAGAAGGAGAGATTTCTTTAATTTTTGAGTTGCCTTTTTTTTAAGAAAACTTGAAGCATGTAAGCAAAATATCTGTCTTCCTCATTTTTTGAAAAAGATTAAATATTGCATAATCCATTGTAACAATGTACTCACATGTTTACTACTCCATTTGGTTTATTACAAATGTTTTTTAAGACATGGAATGAGTTTCTTCTTAATTTTAAGAGGTCAACTAACCAGCAATTATAGCAAAGCATGGAGAAAATGTATTTTAGTATAGGATTTGGGGGTTAAGTTTCTTTCTTCATATTTTGCTCTTCATTTTTTTTTTTATTAATGGCTATTCATCATTAATTTTGTTTTGCTTGTAGATAATTGTACCCACCTGTTTCATCAGATAAGAGAAATAAATGGAAAGCAAGTCCTGAACAAAAGAGAGGAGATGCAAGGTGACACACAAGAAGGTCCTACATAAACCTGTCTGACTTGTCAGCAGCAGGGAAATAGAAGTTGGATGTACTGTAAGGCATCATGGTAACTGGATTTATAATGAACTTTTCCATTGATCAGACTGTTCTCCTTCTCCATAGTGCCAAAGGAGCCACTGTTGCTCCCTGGACAGTACTGAGAATCAGCCAGGTCACTTTTGCTGTGCAATTTTTTTCTTCTTTCTTCTCTTGGGGATGACTGGGTTATGAACAAGTACTGTGTTTTGACACTTTCGCAACCTCATACACACAGTCAGGTCTAAACAAGAGGTGGGCCAAGGTTCTCAAACTAAGAACTTGTGGAAATGTTTCACTGTCACAGTTTGCAGCTGGTGGACAGTGAAAATAAAAAAGAAAAAGAAAAAGAAAAATGAAAAGAATAAAAAAGATTGAAAGATTTGAGATATTCCTAGTGGATGTGTCTACAAAAAAAAGAGAGACCTAATACCTTTACATATTAATGTCCTCCTATACTGCCTCTACTCCCCTCATCTGTTTGTGAGGATCAAAACCTAAGAGAGGAATTAAAAATATTAATCCATATCAGAGAGCCTGAACAAAATAGACTGAACTATATAGAATGAACAGCCTACAAGCTCCACCTTTTTGTTTTACTATAAACCATGTATGCTACCACCACCAAAAATAAGTTACATTAATTTTTGCCTTGCAACAAAAGATTCTGCAGAATAATGTCTTCTCCTTGGTTCTGTCCCCTTACTTCTTTTTAGAGAGGGTTCTAATTCCCAGTCAATTAATACTGCATACAAGAATTAACCTAATAGCAGGGCAATTTGAAAATTTCTTTGAAACTCAGTGTAAAGCATTTAATAAGGCTATGTTAATTTCTCATTTACAAAAAAAACCACCCCAAAAC
>WEKY01047229.1:0-85951 GCA_013390045.1 Picathartes gymnocephalus
TATCACTACATGTTCTTGTGAAAGTACCCCTCCAGCTCTCCTGTAAGCCCTCTTTAGGTACTGGAAGGTGTTATAAGGTCTCCCTGGAACCTTCTCTTCCCCAGGCTGAACAGCCCCAGCTCTCTCTGTGTTCATAAGAGAGGTGATCCAGCCCTCAGATCAGCTTCATCACCTGCCCTCTGCAATTTTTCCAACAGGTTCATGTGTTTCTCTTGCTGGGGTCTCCAGGGCTGGATGGAGCACTCCAGGGGGGTCTCACAAGAGCAGAAGAGAGGGGGCAGAATCCCCTCCCTCTCCCTGCTGCCCACGGTGTGTTTGATGCAGCCCAGGACACATGTGTCTTTCTGGGCTGCAAGTGTACACTGCTGAGTCATAGTGATCTTCTCACCCAGAAACATCCTCAAATATTTCTCTAGGTGTAGTCTCAATCCATTCTCTGCCCAGCATGTGTCTGTGCTTGGGATTGTCTTGACCCAGGTGCAGGACCTTTTACCTGGCCTTGTTGAAATTCATGAGGTTTGCCCAAGCCCAGCTCTCAGGACTGTCTGGATCAGAAGATGAGCGTGAAGATTTTTTTCTGTTTGTGAATGAAAAACCACTAGAGAGAGAAAGGCAATCTGTCTGTTAAAGGAAAGCAGACCAAAAATCAGAATAAAAAAATCTCAAAAGATAGAAAATGTCTTAATGAACTTGTTTTACAAACATCATTAAAATTAAAGATGTATTTCTCTAGCTGTGGCTTTCTAGACCTGCCTTGCTAAGAAGCACACAGCAAGGAGAGACACAGCACTGTCAAAATTCCTGAGCATCATATCCTAGCTCATCCTATACCTACTTCTGTGGGTGGCAGGTAAGAGAGACTTTGGAGGATGGGTCTTGCCATTTTTGCAGATAATCCCCCTCAGTGCAGCTTCACCCCGGCCTGGAGCCAGCAGGGCCAAGTGACCCCATCACATACCCAGGGAGAAAAACTTCCCATTAATAAACTTATACCTCATCTGAGAGGCTTCATTCACAGCTTGGGAACAACAGCTAAAACAGCTCTCAAAAGTATTTTCACTTGTTAGTGGAAAAAGGAATTCGTAGGAGAGGGTAGAAGAGAGAACCTGACAAGATTTAACTGTGTTTCACTACTGCTGTCAGATGAAAAGGAGGTGTGTTATAGTTGGAAAGGGACCAGAAAGCTTAAGAGAATAAGATACAAGCCATCTATCAGTAGCAGATATGGAATAACCCATCTACAACAGACGCAATTGGTATAGTTTGGTTTGTTGTCCGAACATGGAAATATTTCCCCAGATACATTTAATCATGTAGATTTTTTGTTGTTCATGAAAACATGCCATACTTTCTACAATTCTGCTTACAATGTACCGTTGGCTGCAGCCATGGCTTCCACAAGGAAATCATGAGCTGTGTGAGAAAGTATTTCTGCTACCTGCTTGTGAAAACCATTGAATACCCTTTGCTTACACTCTGAAAAAAACCCAGATGAGTTAAAGGTCAAGATCTGCCTTTTTACACATACTTTGTGTACATCATAGTGTTTCCTCACCCATTTCCTCTCACAAATTTTAAATGCTCTCTCTTGACAGGCAAATCACCATTTTCCTACAATCTGAACAAAATTAGATTCACATGACAGCCTTCTTAATGCTGAGTAACAAGTACCCTAACCATACTAATGCATTTCAAGGGAGCACATGTGGCTCTTTTGCAGCCCAGAAGCGTTAATACAGGGACACAGATAGCATTATTTGCTGTGTCCTGGGCCCATTTTCTTCTTCACAGCCTATAAATACTGTGACTGTCAAATCCTGACAGTGTAGCAGCATGGTATCAGGATTTCTCTGCAATGAGCAATTGAATGTCATTTGAAAGTGGCATATCCTAATTAGCATGATTCTAGACAGCACCAGTCATGTTAAAACTGCACAACACAAAGCTGTGGACATATAGTATTTGGCCAGTATTCAGGAAGAAAAAAGTTTTGCAAGAACAATGCACCTAAAAGTTAACATTTTGCTAGATTTTTTAATTATTAATTTATCACAAGTAGTCAGAGACATTTTTCTATGAAGTCTAACTTTTTTTTTCCCCCAAAACTCTACTACTTAGTTATGCTTATCCTCAGTGCTAATGCAACCATCTTTTTCTACACACAGTGCTATAAACTGTTTACAAACATGGCAAGGGAACCAATGGGAGCCTTTTCCATTTAGGTCACTGCTTTGGAGTTAAACCAATGCTGTGAACTTCTGAAACTCACAGCCTCAGAGTGGCACTGGGCATGATTTAACGAGCATTCACAGTCATAACAGAATCTCATCTATGCAAACAAATAATGCTTAATAAAACAATTACATCATGCATGAGAAACAGCTGCCGCAGCAAATACTCTGTGGTTCCTTGTGCAATAAGAAAGGTTTAAAAAAGAAGAATTAGGCACAAGATGTTGAGTAGGTCACAATTATTTCTTCCTTTTTCCATAGCATTTTGTGAATGCTGTAAACTTAAAATCATTTCACAATAGTACATTTCTGTTTGTGGATCTATTGTTAAAAAAAAGACAGTGAATCCATGCTGTACCAGATTAATACAGTCCTATTATTTTTGTGTGTATGCACATACATATATGTATGAACAGCAGATTTGCTGCGGTCATGAATGCTTTCAGCCCATCTATTTTCTTTCAGTAAAATCCTAGGATAAACACATGGACATGCATAAACACCATGAAAAGAAAAATTGCATTGCAATACAAACCTAAGCTAACACTCATTGAAGAGGCTGTTTGGAAGCACTTCATCCAAAGGCAGGGGAGCAGCAAATTCAGCCCTCGGATTCACAGGGCAGCCAGGAGCAGAGAGCATGAGGCTCCCCAGGAAAAACTGAGCTTGGCTTTCAACTCTACAGCACCACACGTGAACACTTTTGGCACTGACTGCAAACAGGTCACTTATTCCCTGGAACAGGGAATACATTTCGGTCTGAAAGACCTGGGACAGGTTTTGAACCTGTGCTGTATCATCGAACCACACCACTGGCACCCAGGAAGACACTGGGTAATTTCAGAGCCCAAGGAGTGCTTTTATTTTGGTATTATGTTAATATGGGGTGAGAACTGCTTTGGTATCTCAAAGTTTGACGTGAGGAGACCTTGAACTTTTGGGAACATAAAGGAAACCTAATTAAAAAGATAAAAGACATTTCATCAGATTAAATATTCTATTCCTCCACCACTAAGTGGAGTGTATCAACTGCAAACCTTTTCATATGAAGGACAGAAATAGGGTAGGATCATCCAACCCATTTTAGCCATCTACTCAACAGTACTGATGACACTGATTATATTGACTAGACTTCCAATGTGACTACCTCAGATAAATATTACACTGTGGCTTCACCTCTGGACAAGAGTTGTCATTTGTTGACTGGCCTGTGATTTAAGTCATATAATAAAGTCACATGGTGCCAGGGACATATACTGAAGGACTATTAAAAAAGAATATTTTAAAGAAAGGAATTTCCCACTCAAATACATGTAGCCTTTGAATTGCAAGGAGTTTCCTTTCAAAATTATTTAAAAAGAAAAAATAATTTTCTGTGAAAATATATTGCTACTTCAAGGGCTGGGAAACAGTCTAGTGCAGATTAAAACATTTTGGTGTATTGAACTATATTAACATGCATTATATGCTCAACTTTGGACAGTGCCAATTTCTGGTGACAAAATGCTCTATGGAAGCTGCTGATTTGATGCTCTGTGCCTATGGTCCCTCTTGCAGCCAGACCATGGCTGACCCGTATTTCCTATGGCATCCCACATGGGTGGTTTCCTGGGGCCCAGCAGGAAACCGTAAAATTTCCCTTGATTCTAAGTTTTCACTTAGACTTGCCCACCCTCTCACTCCTCTTCTTTTCCTGTGTCAAAGATTAGGAAAGCTCTTGTCTTGACTTCATCTGGACCATGAAAAACAAAGTCACCTTTTCCCTTTCTCACTTCCTGTAAGAACTAATGCTCTCAGTGTGCCTTAGTTTGGCTTTTCTTTTGCCATCCCAGCATTTCTGGCTGTGAGCTCTTTGCCTCTCCAAGCAACCAACAGCAGCAGTGAGGGAAGAGTAGAGGCCCTGCTGGTTTCAGCCATTGATGAGTCTCTGCTGCAAATGCAGGTCCTGCAATCACACAGCAAGCGACTCAGCTCGTACTGGTTCCTAAAGATCAGCATTACTCAGATGAGCCTAGAAAAAGATTCTTGGTATCAAAAATATTTGGTATGGCATCTTTTGAAGACTCTGCATGATCTGCCATTTGTTCCTTTTTTTTTTTAAAGGGATGGCTGGGAAGCAGGATAACATTCCTTTTGATATCATTGTTCCTACAGTGCAGAAACAAACCATTCATCCTTCTGCCTCTGTGGCAGCAATATGGGGCAACATGCAGGGCTTATTCCTTCCTCTTCTGGACAACCTGTACTTTATTTGGCAACACAATGATAAAGGGAAATCTGTTCTTGAATTAAGAAATTAGAGATGTGGCACTTTAATCAAGTATTTCATTCAGGAAGAAGGTTTCAACAACTAAAGCAATCATGGAAATTAAAGTTTTGAAGATATTTCACAGAGAAACTACCAATGACTGGTAGGGTCTCCAAAAACTGCTGTTGCTTTCAGTTAATGGCTGCCATTTGTTTTTTCCCACCCGCGCAGAGTCAGCAGAAGTACCCTATAGCTGCACCACTATGGTAGAAGCATTTTTAAAACTTGGAAAAATTAGATTATGGAGAAGAGGAAGCTTGCCTTGAAATAATTTGGTAAATGAGATAAAAAGGAAGAAGAACAAAAAATTCATGTTTCTTTGTCCTGTGCTTTGAATAGTATGTATAAACTTAATTAAACAACTCACTCTCAATTGTAATCCAAATTTTCTCAGTACAGCACAGAACTTCTATGTCTCAATTCCTCAATACATAGTGAGAGGAAACAACAAAAAAAATCATTACATAATAAGTTTTAGTTTATCTGCTGATAAACTTAGGTGAAAATGTAGAAGTAATTAGAGTGTAGAAGAATGTTTATCATAAGTATTAGTATGTATTGGGTTATGCAGCCCTGTATCAAATAAGGTCTGTCCATGAGCCTGTAAAAGCAAGCTAGGATTTACTCAAACTTCGGTTAAATGCTGGGCAAACCTTAATGTTTCTGGTCTAAATTACTTCATTGAGGACAATGTCTATAAATAAACGAAGAACAAAGACCAGCAGACAGAAAGTTATGGGCAAAAAGGGAATAAATTTTTATGCTTTCCATGGCTGAGGAAGATTTTCATGCCACACAAAGCAAGAGAGGATATATTATAGTTCCTTGAGGTATAACCTTTCCAAGAATTGTTGTGGAGAAAACAGAGGGAAAATGTCACTCTTCTTGGGAAAAGATGAATTAACTGGGGTTCTCCAAATTTACTTATAAGAGACTCTCGAGTCCCATACATTTCTTTAGTCTACTATTGGAGATCACTAGTCTAACCAAAGCAAGGTCTGACTGGAAGGAGTTTAGTAATCACTGCTGTAAAGCATTCTAATAATAAAGCCAATTTGAAAGTAATTTTGTTTCAGATAAAAGTAAGTGGTTTTGGTTTTTTAAAATTTATTTTAAAGCTGTATTTAAAAAAAATATGTAAACACTCTTCCCTTTTAAATATTTCTTTGAAAGAGTTTATTTTTTCTTGATTTATTTTCTGGAAGATAAAAAAAAATTAGTTTGATATTGATCAAAGATTAGATTTAAAAAGTTGCTTCTCACAAGTTTATGTGAAGCTGAAACAAATACCTTTCCCTTAAAGAAACTTCAAGTAATTTAATTCTATGATTGAGACTATGGATGGGTGAAAAACAAGCAATATGCCAAGGCATTCAATATCTTCCATATTTCCTTCCATACGAAGCCTATCATTGGAATAGAAGGAAATTAAATACATGTTTGTTAAGCACAACAAGAACAATTCAAAATTCATTAATATTTAGTGTCTGGAAAACTGACATAAAGGCACTTTCCAAAGATTCCCATTACCAGAGATCTTCCAAATTGGCACATCCTGCTTAGGACAAGGAAATGTTAAGCTGAAATCACTGCTTAGTTTTGAAAAAAACCTTTGTACATATGGGAGGGGCCCAGAGTGGGGAAAAAAAAAGAAGAATAGAGGTATGATCTTACCTTTTGTAATACTGATGAGAGAATGTTCAATGTGATCGCTTCATGTGGAAAAAGGAAGAGAGCTTAATCCAAACTTTTTATTTTTTTATTATTATGCAAGAAAAGAAGAAAACACCTTTTGATCCCCAAAACGTCAGGATAAATTCACTGAGATTTCAAGATATTTTTGTCAAGAAAAATAAAAGAAACTCCACTTCCCTGCAAAATCAAGGGCTTTGGACTGTCTTATCTTTTCTGTCACTAAAAAAAGTTCCCATTTTTCACTAATGAAATGAAGACAAAATCCAGCTAAAGGGTACAAAAAACTTAAAAAACTCTTGCATCTATTTGATTTCTCACCAAGATTATTTTTCATTTTTGCTTTTCTCAAAAAACCAACAAACTTTAAGCTAGATCCACACAAACAGATCCCAGTAGAAGTGGACAACATATCTCCAAATACACCAAACTGTTAGATTTTATGTATTTCGCGCTTTGAGATAAAGTTTAAATGCTGACTTACAGCTTCAGGGTATTATTGTTAATCTAAATTTCCATTTTATCCTAGCCATAAGGCACATGCAAATAATTCAAGCTTTTGAAAATAAAATTTTTTCTAAATATCTCCAGCATTTACTTCAATTTCCTCTTAGTTCGTGGAGCATTTCCAGCAGTTCTGCACGGCCTTTTGGAAATTGGACGGAACCCTCAGATGAAGGGGCAAAGCTGCTACATTGATGACTTTTCCCATTATCAGAGAATTCCTTCAGGGATGTGACTGTGGTGAACCTGTGCCATGGCTATGCAAACATGCTAAACCTGTCAAGTCTGTTTGAAGGACAAGCATTTAAGTGAAGCTGCATTTACTCCCTTGGTTATTATTACCACATTCCCCATTCATTTTTTCTAGAAAACTTTGTTCTTACTCAGATTAAAAGTGCCATTCTAAAAGCAGTACTACCTTGTACATTATGCTGCAACACAGTGTCATTTTTCAATGTCCCCTGACAATTCTCATTATTTTCATGTTTGTGACTAGAACAATGCTGTGAAGGATATAAGCAAGAGCAGGGTAGCCAACTAAAGTCAGAACTATGACTTTTAAGGTGAAAGCAAAATTCAGAGGATAATGTACTCCAGTTGAAAAAAGGATAACTTCTATCCTGGATTCCAAAAGAGAAATATTAAATGCTACTGATAAAGCATTATATTACTTGAAACACATGTAGTGCATCAAGTAGCAAACATGTACCTGAAGAACACTAAACGGGGTACAGATATCTAAAAGGCTCAGGGAGAAATTAATTAGACAGGTCTAAAACAAGAAAAAATAAATAAGACTGCAGAGTAGAAAAACATTTTCAAAAGCAGATTGGGCACTGGGGAAAATGGGAGGCAGAGTAAACCACAACAGTTCTTAGGTTTACCAAAAACTAACCTGGTTACTTTCTGGTAGACACCAATATAAGGAACAATTTTCACCCCTATGAGTGGTGCCTCCCTCTGCCTAGCACTGGCACTCCTCTGATCAATTAGCAAAGCATTTCAACTCACTCGCCTGGCACTTAACTCCTTTTCTAGAATATTGGGAAAAAAATTAAACTGTGAAGTTAGCGAACTGAGTCAGCTGGTTCTTCAGCCAGATGCATCAGAGATGAAGCAAGCAGCAAGAGTTTGCAAGAGCAAAAGGAAAGCAAAGCAGGATGCCAAGATTTCTGTAGCCACAAACCTGAGATAAAACACCTGATTTTATGGGGTGGGGAGGAAGGGGAAGCAGAATAGATCTAATCTCACTGGGTTCAAAGGAAAAATAGCACATGAATTAACAGGCAGATAATGAATATGAAAGTGAGAAGACAGCAAAGGCTGCAATTTACCTGGCTGTGCTGGTTTCAAAAGCACACACAGGTAGGGGAAGGAGTATCTTTTTGTCACTGCATGCACAGCTCTTCAGGTTGTTCTTCCAAAGGTGGTTGTTTGACCAAGGTAAGCCTCCAGCTGACAGTGGAACTGCTCATAAAGGCAATTGGCAAATCAAGGAAGATGTGAAACATTTCTCTTAGCCAGGACAAGGTTTCTGTAGCTCCTACAGGAGTTGGGGAAAGGGTATGTGTTCAGGGAGTCCCTGAGAGAGCTTGTTTGTCTTTAAATGAATAGGCTAAAAGTGCCTGGACTAGCTTACAGTTCTTTTTCCATAATGCCATGTCTATGCATTACAGAAGATCTTGATAATCTGATTTGAGCCATTTTCCTCAAGAGAACTCAACCTTAATAAACTTGGAGTACATTACTTTATCTGTTCCGCTGATTTTTTTCTTTACCTCCTTACATGTCCATTGAGCACCATTGTGTCTTTAATTCACATATTGCTGAAAAACTGTGGGCAGAGCGTAGAAACAAAGTCACAGGAAAAAATAAAGGAATGATCAGTAAGCTGAGAAGTCTCCCTCCAGTATAGCTGTACAGTATAATCTTGTTACTTAAGAGCGAGTCCAGTATGACTGAGCACAGTTCTTCCACAACACTGAAGTTAACTCATAGCAGAGAAATATCTCCTCAGATAATCACCCAGATTTAGGAAGACATGTTCCTGCTGGTTTTTTGCATTATCTGTGTTTGATGCTGTATTTGACACCAGTAGCCCCATTTCAAAACATGCACCAATTCCTGAGAGTGCAAACACCTTCCCCACTGGGAGTTCATCTCTATTTCAGCCCTCCTCTGGACACGGAGGCCAAGGCTTTGGAGAGGCCCTTTGCCTTTGTTTGCACCAGCACTGATTATGAATATATGCATCCAAAGACCCTTCTCGTGTAGAAATTATCTATATTAATCCTCCTGTGGAATTCAGGTGATGAGCAACATCACTGGAGTTGTTAAGTGATTTTAACCTTCTGGTTCCCAAAATAAGGGTTTTCTATATGAACCCACAGTGTTGCCAAGGGCCTTAAAAAAAAAAAAAATTCTGTTGTGGTACATAATTTGCCCAACTGTGATGACCCAGGCTTGATGAACCCAAATATGCCACTGGCAAAAAGTGCAGTGTCATGGAAAGAAGGATCAGCAGGAGAAATATTTGAAAATCTTGCCTATAAGATCAAGAATTAATTTTCTTACCAAAACCTGAACTTCTCAAGCAGTAGAACCTCTGTGGAAACAAGCTGCATGTGTAGCCTGATTCAAAAATCTCAAACTAGGCAGACACTGACAATTGGCCTGAAGGATTCCATGACTCTCTTTTGCTCCTCAGCACTTCCCAGAGGGCTGTGTATGTGATTCTATGATCAGTGCTGACATTCAGTCAGGAGAAAGTTGTCATGTAAGATGTACTTAAGAACTTAAGTTCCTTGCTCAGTCTTTTTTTAAGGAATCTCAGATTTTCATATCCAAAGGACTATCTTTAAATGCAATAAAGCCCTTTTTAGCGAGCCAAGCCTCATAAATATTCAAAAGCCTTAGTTTGAACATTGCACGTAATTGACGTTACAGAAATCTGTTTCCTCTGGCATGACATCAGAGATTGTCAGATTGGGAAATCAAGAGGATGAGCTTCACACTTGCCAACTTTTCCTGCTAATCTGTGTTGAAATTCTTTCTTAACAAATCCCAGCAACACCAACCCTTCCCCCAATCCTACCACAAGGTAGGACTTTCCAGGAAGTAAAAGAAAGGCTGTTGGCCCACATCTGTCTACTATCTAAGGAACAGGCAGCTATTGTTAAAGATTTTTTTCATTGCTTATAATCCTGTTTCTTACATTCTTCTTTAGGGTCACCACTTAGGCCACAAGACTGTGGAAACAGGCATGCTGCCAGTTCTATATAGCAATATACAGTTGGATTCTTTCTACCCTCTCCCACTAAGGAGAAGAAAATTAAGGGAAGTTAGATGTTCTCTTTTGGGTCAGCTAAGTGACATTCCTCATCACGGTTTTGTCTGTGAGACAACAGAGGATTTCCACTAAAAAACCACAGAAGCTGAACCATCGGTCTCTGTAATTTCCATGAGCAGCACCTGCAACAGCAAGGCTGCAGCTGAAGAGGTGCACCCTGAGGAGTGCGTGTGCTGTGCCTCACAGGCAGCAATCTGCCTGCACGACACACAGCTACCAGCTCTCCAAAAAATGGAGGCTTCCTTCCTGCTGTTAAACAATACTTGCAGAAACGACAGAACTGTGCAAGGTCTGCTATGCTGGTGCCCAGCCCTGCAGCTCACTCCCCCAAGAAATCCAACCATTTCCTTCGTGCCTTCCTCAGTGTTTCACATTAACCTCTGGGCACTGCAGTATCTCTACCACCAGCCGTGCCACGGTGTTAACCCTGCTGCCCCTTTCCCAGCATGACTCTTCTCTGTGTCTCACAGGACTGTAAGGAACAGAGAGCTTTTTCTGACCTGCCTGCAGCCCAGAGAGGCAGATGTGAGCCCACTGCAGCAAGAGCCAGAGCATCCTGTGCGGAATGCATCACTTTCCTCCGGGCTCTTCCCCTCCTGAGAGCTGGGAGAGGGAGTCAGATTAAGTGTTTTCACTGAGGGAAGAAGTTATGAACACATATATTAAAAAAAACCAAAAAACCAAAAACCCCCCCCCGAAAAACCCCAAAACAAACAAACAAACCCCCCACAAAACAAACAAAACAAAACAAACAAAAAAAACACCAAAAACCAAAAAACCCCCAACAACTTGTCCAGCAAACACCTGTTTATTCCCTAACAGAAGCTATACACTATAACTTTCTGCATCCATGCAACTTTTTGAATCCCCAAGACTTTGGCACTGTTCTATGTATTACAAGCACAGCTTGGCTATGAGAAGTTTTGCAAACCACTGACAGAAAGCAAGTTTCCTCTCTAAAAGTGAGCAAATACAGCCCCACCAGACGTGGCTGGAGCACACAAAGCTACAAATCAGAAGACCTTTGGCAGTCCTGGGTGCTTGAGCTTACTGAAATAGCATTACAGTGTTATGGCAGGTACTTAAAGTGGCTTGAACTCTCCCGACTCCAACATAAGTAATTAATGACTTCGTTGCTTTTCCTTGGGCCTGATCAGGTAGCCACACTTGGACCACCATGCTGCTAAGTGGGATGAACAAGGATAAAAAACTTAATACAGAATATTTCAATCACTGAGCTGAAAGATAATAAATAATTGTGCTCTGAAAATAGCACTGATTTTTCTATACATTAAGTACAATTGATGAAAAAAAGCCTAGCTATATATAAGTTTATTTTAAAGAATGTGCTCCATACATGATTATAAAACATTTCCTCACAGTTGTAATATTGATATATTTCTTTCAAGTATCTCCTAAATGCTCAGAAAAAGAAGGAAGTCATCCTGAAACCTGAAAAAAGTCAGATATTCTTTTGACATCATATGTTATAGCCCAACAGCTTGCATTAAAGCAATAAAAGCCCACAAGATCCAAAGCTACCAACAGGAATGCCTACACCTACTACACTGTGCACCCAGGCCTATATGGAATACAGCAGCTGTAGAAGGAAACTCAGCAGTGCTGCCCAGCAGGAGCACCAGGCATGAAAAATTCCTTGCCAAATGTTGCCAAAAGAGGAAAAAAAGCACCAAACAGCAACAAAAACCAAACCAAAGTCCCCACAAATACATCTATTTGTTACCTCCTGTAATGGGATTTTGGCCTGATCTCCAGATGCAGATTATCAATATTGCTTTAACTAACAAGCCTTAAAATTAGCTAAATTTTAACAAAGCAAACAAAAAGCTTCAAGTAATTAAAATAAAACAATAAAAAAAAGTATTCCCCCATTCACATCAGCACAGAGCAAGAACAAATTCAAGGGACAAAAGACACCACTCCATCCACCTCTGCTTAGTCAAGACCATCCACAACATCCACATTCCCTTCATGTCCTCCAAACTCAACTTGCCATTAGTGGTTATTTAAATCTTTCATCTGGGGGCTACACCTTTAAACAGATTCTTCACACCTAATGCTGCCTCCCACGTTATTAAGAGGTCACAAGAATTTTCACTGACTACTTACTCAACAAGGGTAAAAATATCAGAATGTGGCCTAAAGCAAACATACATTAACTCAATACTTAATCCTCATCTTGTTTGCTAATGCTTATGCTGATGACTTCTGCTACATATTCATGAAATATGAGGCAGTAATGGTACACACATTGTACTAACCAGTAAATAAAGATGCAAAACGAAAACATCTTTACTGAGAAAAAAACCCTCACAAAACCTAAAGAAAACCAAAAACCCAGCAATAAAGACAGCTGAAAAATCTTTGTCCTTGTTGGCATATTATCAGTGACAAATTTCAAAGCATCAAGAATTACTTAAATTCCCAGCTGTTACAGCAGAAAAGCACATTAGACCAGCAGAATATTAATAAAAGTTAGAATAGGACAACACAAAAGAAAAAAAATGCAAAGTCAGAATGGGATATGTGCCAATAAGAACAAGATTAGAGTAATTATTTGGATAGGTTACAGGCCAGAGATAAAAACACGATAAATTCTCAGAAAACCGGATTACTGAGAAAGCTATTTGAAATTAAAAAGCAACATAAATCAAAACAGGATGAATGACATTTGGATAATATAATTTGACTGATTAAATTAACTTTTAGCTAGTAGAATACTGTGGTAAGAGACAGAGACATAATAACTATAAAGTATTTGTACAGCCATAACAAAACCGAACAACTGATGAGCCTGATGTGAATGTCTTCCTTTACTGGAGCTGTTTATTATTGCTATAATGCTTTTCTTCATATTACTATTTAAGAAGCTGTTCTGAAATTATACCAGTTTTGATGGTAAATGTGCTTACACCTAGATCATTGTTGAAACTGTTTGCCTAAGACAATTCAACTGAATATTGACTTAATTTACAGTAAAATTGCTTTTCATGAGATTCTAGTATATTCCCATTCATATTTCATAGAAGTCAGATTTTCAAGAATTTCAGCTTCTAAATTAATTATAGAGAATATGAACAATCAGCAAATTTGTCTGTTATAAATATAAATATTTTCATCCCAAACAATTTTCATTTATTCATGTTAAAACAGTATCACATAAATTATCAATTCAATTAATACCAACCACACACTTCAGATTCTGAATAAGAAATAACCATAACTGGTTTTGAGCCCTCAGTAGCCAGTGAATTATTAGCAAATTATTTTCAAAGAATAAATAGTTTAAAACTAATTGTAGTGTGTTCAGAGATAATTCAGGAACAAAAAAAAAAATAAACCTAATTTGTCATTATCAATTCTTTAACTTTTTCTGTCAGCTTTATTTAATTTGAAGTGGTAATGAGCAAGAGTGAGGTTTGTAATATTATCTTTCTCCTCTGGAAATTAGACAGATGCCAAAATGTTATAGCTTTCTCTTCACCTCTGATCCAGCTCTTTGATATGGTGGCAAAAGGTCAGAATAATTCTGACTGCTAATGACCTCTGGGATATAAAACAGACATAACTTGAGCAATCTCGTGGCCTAATCTAGAGAGGACAGATATCTAAGTGACAGCAAGAAACCAGCAACTGACCCCACTGGTAGGCAGCCTAACGAGAGAGCTCATGCTTCTATTAAGAGAAAGGATCAGAGTGTGAGATTTTCCTAAAATCATCACCAGAGAGACAAGATTCTGTATGAGATAGTTCATCTGGCCTGATACTTCTGTGCTTATCATCGGTGCCTGATGGGTTCTTTATTGAGACTGGTGCTTTCATATGTGCTTGGAGGACTAGTACTGTGGCTATTTTTACTTTTATTATTAATTTTTGGGGTGTTTAAATATTTTTTTTTGTGTGACAGATAATGAAAGAGCATGTTTCTGCTCCAAGGGAATTCAAGTCCTTGGATTAAAATGGAGAACACCAGTACAGACTGGAGGCCACATCAGAGATCCTTGTGGGCAAAGAGGAAAGTCAGAGTCTGCTCCTTGCACTCAGGCAAGCAGAGGGGCTGTGGTGCTGGTCACACACCTCCAGCCTGGGCAGGGCAGGAGGGGAAGCCACATCTGCCTTCCCCTGTGCACCCATCCCAGGCTGCTGCCCTGGGCTGATCTAGGTATTTATCTGCCTATCTGCAAATAAATCAATAGTAAATAGGAGATAAGAGGATGATGGTTATGACCATTAGAACAGGTTGGGTTTTTTTTGCATTACATGACTGCGTGGTTCCTCCTTGACAGCAGTTCTCAACACAACAGTATTTGTGGTGCTAAGGAACAAACCCCTGTGGACATTCATCCTTTTAGGGGAAGGATGATGGGTCCAAAGTCAAAGACACCTGCTCATTGAGCTGATGCACAGTCAGCAGCTATCTCAAACTGAGTCACTATTGCTGCAAAGTGTGAAGGCTCCAATGTTTACATAGTGGAGGGAGTAGAGCAGCTCTGAATATAAGAATATTTTTTGCAATATTTAAATACAGTAATTGTGAAAAAAAAATCCCTCTCCATTAATGTTGCTTTTTCTTCAGAAATAGTTCTTTTCTAATCTCGTTAAATCATATGAACTGCTGCACCAAGTTGTTATGGAAACTGGAATTTTGAAAGTAAATTAATTTTGCCAGAAGATGTTATTAAGACCAGGTAAGGATGGCCTTGAATAATAATACCTCCTTTTTGTTTGGAGAGGATGCTATCTCAAACTTTAACACTGGTTTTTACTTAAGCCAACACATGTTATTACTGTATCAACGATCTTTAGAAAAAATGCAAAATAAATTACTTTATTTTTGTTATGAATTCTTGAATTAGACCTTCTCACCAGCAGCATAATCTTATAATAACAAGGATTCTATGATGCTTAAGTGGTTTGTGATATGTCTAATGAAAGCAAACAAGGTTAGTTTTCCAAACTAGAATCAATCTAGAGCAAAGTTGCTGATTTTCCTGTTAGTGCAAGTGAGGAAAAAAAAGAAAAAACCAAACCAACAAAACAATAGGTTATAGTTTTAAAAGCTGGATTTTATCCTGTAGAGCAAAAAATCTGTCCACTCCTTGGTCCATGCTAGAGTGATGCCTTCTGTATCCACCTACTGACACTGGATTTGCACCTCCCTTACTTGGGTAGTATAATACTTTCTCAAAACAATACTCTCCTTGAAACTGCTGGAATAAAATGGGGACAGAAATGCAACCCCAGTTAATAATGCAGGTCTTTACACTAGGCCTGCTTTAATTTTAATTTTGCAGGATGTTGGAGCTTGCCTAGAGACAGTAACTCTCCTGGAATAAGTGATGTTTCTGACCACTGCGGGTAGGATATGGATGTGCCACCAGAAGGGACACAGCTTGAGCCTCAGATCCAGGCTGATGCCTCAGTTCTGCAGAGTGATCACACAAACCTCCTCCCTGGCTAAAAGAATCCTGGTTTGATGCTTTCATGCTCCCTGCCTCTTACTCCTGACATTTGATAATGACAGAGCACATCTGCAATGAGATTGCAGATTCTGTGAGATTTAGAATACAGGTTTTGATTTTTTTTCTTAACGGATCTGATATTTTGATCAGCCTGCCATGGGGGGCAAATATAGAAAGAACTGACTTGCCCCCAAAGGCCAGACAAGTGTCTTGAGGGCCTTGTCTCTGTGAGAAAATGAGAGAAGCAAGCACCTCCAAACAGCAATCATGAATGACACATTATAAAACAGCTGCTTTAATCAAGAAGATTAGATTTCATCAGTAGCACCAATTTCCTTTCAATAAACTATCAAAGACGTGGCCAAAATTTCTAGAGAGCAATTCTCCCTTCATCCTCTCTGCTTATCAGTTCCCTTTTTACGTATATAGCACTCCTAGGAGCATTTCAGGGACAAACACTTTAGACATTTTAACTTGCTGAGATACTGTGATAGTGAAAAGAAAGTATTATAGGGCATGGTGTTTTGTTTTGCAAATGGCTGAGGTGGACAATGAAGAGAATGTCCCAAACCACTGAACGCAGAGGTTGTTCCATAATAAGGAAAAAGCATGGCACTGTGCTTTATCCACACTGGAATATTTTGATATGGGTTCCCATTAGCTTCCTCAGATGTACCATGTCTAATTTTGTCCTCTCAGGTTTTGATTATTTTAAGTTCAGTCCCACAGGCCGAATAATTTGGCTTCTGGTTTTTTTTACTTCTTTTTGTCTTCTGAAATATTGGAGTTTCTCCACAACAGGAAATAGGCTGTAATTTGATATCTGGTGATCTTATTGACATTAGATGCCCTCAGATTTTGGGATTAAAGCAATCACCACTTTGGATGGAAGGAAAGAATATCTCCCTTAGGTCACATAGGTGGAGGCTGTTGCTTTTCTCTTTTGGCCTCCTTCATAGCAGGGAAGGGACTTCCTTCTTAGCATTACCTGGAAGATTTCTTTAGTAAAATAGATACTTGTAAAGCTCTTAATCCTGCCTCATCAGCTTCTCTAGTTGGAAATTTAGTCTTTTAACTGAAGACTAATGTCTCCTATAGGCTGATGGTGAATATTGGGTCTATGATGTTAGCGTTGTGTTGTGCAGAAGAGGGACCTTCTAAAGCTGACATTGACTGAAGTTACTTCTTCCCATTCCAAGGAAGTGGGCTCAGAGACCTTCAAGGCACTTTCCAGACCAATGCTCATATATCCCATCTGGTGATAGACAAATGTTTAATATCACTTCAAGGTGGTATTTGGCCATTTGAAATGCTTATGTATTGTGATCTTTCAGCTAAAACGTTAACATAGATGTCCTGAATACTTTTAATGGGAACTTTGACATTGAAGTGCTCAGCTTGGTTTCAAGGTTTTGATGCTTATAATAAATTGCTAGAAACTGAACCTGGAAATAATGTAAAATTAATAATTCAGCATAAGGAAACTCTTAACTTCATGCTATTGTAGTCTGCATAAATGATTCACTTCATGTTTAATTTCATTTCAATGAATGTTCAGTAATGAAGTTTATGCACTTGAAAAGGAAGTGTGACATAAGGTAAACAGATTGTTGCAAAAGAAATCACTCTAGGTCTGCTCCAACTCTCATTAAATCAGTGGAAACTTTCCAAATAGGAGTAGGATGAGCCCACAATAGTGTAAATCCTGACTGAAGTCAATGGGCCTGGTTTGGATTAACACAAGTAAAAGTGAGACTGCAACTTTATTCCCAGTGTTTAGTAGCTGCAGTACAAAGCAAGCACTGATGTTGCACCCTAGGTGGAGTTTTGCCCCATCACAGTGATTCACAGGTATCCCACTTAGTCACTGAGGGACCTCACCATCAGTGCCAACACGCTTTCCCCAATGTTTGCTTAGGCAGTCAGCGTGGCAGTGACTAATTTCCTTTGTGAGTCTGGGTCTCGCTGCTGTCAGGAGGCAAGGGTGGAAAGCAGCAAAATTATAGAAGTTAACTTTTGCACACATAATGAGTAATAAATGCAAAAGATTGGACTCCACAGAAAGTGGTTACTTGGGGAAACTGGTGAATCCCACTTTACCTCTGGAAAAAAAAATCTATCAAAAAATAACCAAGCAAAACTATATGGGAGAAAATTTGTTATATATTTTAAGCAGGAAGTAATAAAGCAAACAATATAAATAGAGTAGATAAGCAAAGAACAGTCTTAGTCTAACCACAGCACTTTAGTAAGTCCTATTAGGTAACCATTTTCACCTTGAAGCAACTGAGTATTTTAGAAGCACTCAAGTTTCATTGAAGGTGAACAGGACTTGGGTTTTTAGATTAGTGAGGATTTCCCAGAAATTCCACCCACCAGGCTTAACTTGGAAAAGATTTAGTTTGCATGGAGTCCTATAAATCAAGCAACATTCAGAGTAATGTAGAACTTCAGGACACACCAAGAGAAATGTATCAGGTGTCCCCAAACAAAGAGACTTGGAGGAAAGGCTTAACATATAAATGCTCTCAAAAACTTCTTAGGCTTCTTCTTTAGTTTAACTGTGATGTTACAATTAAACTCATGCAGCTTAGTGTTATGCATGTAAACAGCATGTTCAGCACTCAAACATGACAGCAGAAAGTCAAGTCAGTGCACTGTTTTGAATTTCTCTGGTATTCTTGGAAGTAAGCTGTTTCAGACCCAGCATCACTTTTCCTAGCTCCAGAAATGTAATGGACTGCCTACATCTGCAACCTCGTTTCTATGGTTTCTCCTTAACAGTAACAGAGATGGGGTTAATTTCATATCTCCGTATTTTCCATTTGCTACACGAGCAAATGGGTAGACAGTGATAGCATGGTGCTCTGTGTTCCTGGGAGGGGTTCCACAAATAGGCACTCACATGGATGTTGGATGAGTTCATCTGAAGGTAAATATGTAAGGAAATATACTATTATAGCATAAGAACTACCACATGGGTCTTATCATTGCAGGAATTTCAGTCTATTCCCTGTATTTCACAGAGCAGGTAAGATACGGGACATTGCTTATATACTTAATAGTTTAGTGGAAAATCTAAAAATCTCTCAGTGGAGTGGAAAACCTCAGAAATTTGAAAGTCCCACTGTAAGAATCAATATGAGGGACTTTTGAAAAGACAGATATGTTCATATACGCACTTAAAATAAAAAGGGTGGCCACAATTAAATTCAAATGTTGAATTTAACAGGCATTCATACAATCTAATCTACTAATAGTCAATATTTACTATTAACTTTTATCTTGTTTAGCTACTGAAATATTTTCCTCTGGGTTGGGTGTTATTGCTTTTTTGAGACATAGTATTTTCCAACACCTTTTATGCACTGTGTTCAAAACTGAGTTGAAGTTTCTGTAAGTTTTCATTAAAACACCTGGATATGGCCTTGCACGTGGTTTTATACTGTGATAATACTTTCAGTCATATTTGCCTTTCCATGGGTGGGTAGTTTATATTCCTTCAATGTCTACTGAACCTGTGCATGGGATTCATGCTTTGCCAATTTTTGTAGGTTCCTGTCCTGTGTTCATAAAGGTGGTATGCATGAATCACCAAAGATTACAAGCTACAATGAGGGTTTCTTTATTCAGGACATGCATCTGCTCCCAAGGACATTAATTCTTCAAGGAAAACACTCTGAACCTGAGACATCCACTGAGTTATATTTTATTGGCTGTAGGAGGTCTTAGCATCTGCAAGCTACTCGTCTTGGTTGTTCATTCCACGCATATAACCCTTCTAAATAAAGAATTTATTAGAATTAGACTATAGGTAATTTAGACGCAAGGAAACTGCTTGTGTGCTCTAAAAGTCAGGTTCCATGAGCAAAGAAATGACTGGCTTAGATGCCAGGCATTTATTATACACCTCATACAGGGATGTCAAGCACTTCCACAGGGATTCACAGCTGCCAGCACAGTGAGCCAGCCTGCCTGAAGTCCAGAAGAAAGAATGTATTTCAGAATACATTTCCTGCTTGGACTAAGTTCTTATCTGATAGTTGCAGCTGGCTGTCTTTAAGATACTGGGAATCAGTGTCATGTCAGGGGTTAGATAGCATTTCTTTTACTAGTGCACTGGCAGAAGTGTGTGGCCTAAGCTGCAAAAGTGGCAAGAATACTTTCCCAAAAAATGCAATGCCCTTAGTTGAGTCCCTAATTTAAGGGACTCATCTCTTTTGAGGGTCTGAGTCATTTGAGAGACCCAAGAGATCAGGAAGAAGGGAGTCTGACTTCACCATGGCAGGTGATACCTTCAGGATACTTCTGGGAGCTCACACTCCCTGGATGCACACTACTGTTTATCCACAAACATTGATGCCCAGAGATTTCTTACACTTCTAAGTACGGAGTTCTGGACCTCCCCCTGGAGGGCACTACAGGGTGTCTCTGAGCTATAGCCTCCACAATGGCTGAGATAATTTAGACTTCTCCAAATGGCTTCAAGTGTGCTGGCTCATAGGTAGTGGTGAGAGTGGAGCCGCAGCAGCAGCAGGAAACTCTGTGGGGGTTGTAAAAAAATCCAGGAAGAAAAGCAGATACTAAGGAAGTTAATCTATTCTAAACCAAGATCAATTAGTATCTGACCCTCTGTTGTAAGGGATAGGTTTCATCAGCGCTGTCCACAGCTGAGGTCAATCCTAGACGTCTTCATGTGATCCTGATCTTCCAGGCATTACCCTACAGTTATGCCTAACCTGAAACTCTTATCAGAACGACAGTAAAATCCCCTTACAAGACTTGCACAATATGGTCATGTAGTTAGGTAGATAAAAAGCAAAACTGGAAGACAATAATTAAAAACAGGAAGCAGAACACCAGGGGACCAGAAGGATCACAATTATAAATATGTGCTGATGTGGGCAGGGAGACAGCACTTCAGAGAGAGACAGACACCACAATCATTTGTTAAAACTGAACAGCAAAGAATATAGGACCTGCCACATTAACTAAAATAACAGCTGCCCCCTTTTTTTTTTTTTTTGCCTTCATCTGGAAGAAGATGAAAAATTCTTGATAATAGGATAAAAATAGAAGATATAACTAGAAATACCTTTTATACTTTCTCTTCAATTTTTTGTCTATTTGGCATAAATTACCAGGGAATTATTTCTATGCTTTGTATAAAACATTAATATCAGAAATCCTATCTTATTACCAAGAGGTATAAACGTAATGCAAATGGGGACAGTAGACCACCAAAGACACTTCAATTCACTTCCTCAACCTGGAAAAGATATACTGAATCACAACTTCTTATTTACGTCAGCTGAAGAGTCAGCCCTTTGGAAGGGAAGAGACTAACAGGGTAATTAATGGCCCCAGCTGTGGGTTCTATCTATTAATTGATTAAACCTTTCACATGACAAGAATTTTTCATTTTGGGTGTACTCATACTTGCGCTTTTTAATTAGTTAGAAAATGGAGAGATGGAATCTTCTGGTTTGTTATCATCTGAATTAATTCAGAAAGCCATTTGGGTCTTTCTTTCTTTCTTTCTTTCTTTCTTTCTTTCTTTCTTTCTTTCTTTCTGTTTTCTGGAGCTGCCACTCTGAAAAAAGTGTGTTTCCATTCCTGGTGCAACTATAGATAGAGTTTTTGATGTTACAGAATGCTTCTAATATACATCAGAGTACAAACTTGTAGAAACTGCAAGGTCATATGTGTTAGCAATTCAAAATACAAGGTCATATGTGTTAGTAATTAAAAATGTTTCAGCATTTTCAGTTGATAAGTTATTACCTAGCTTGGAAGAATTTTGGAATTGTTGGAAGTTGTTACTTGATTGGATAATTGACTGTTACTGTTTAATTTTAATGTAGTCACACTGGAAGTAATCAAATACACTTCAGGAAGGGGGCTGGAAAGAAGGCAGGAAAAGAAGGGCAAGAAAAGAAAACCCCACCATAAACTTTTTATGTTTAATAAATATCTCATAGTGCCTACGGGAGCTAAAAATAGTACATGGTCTTATTATTAAGAATTGTATCACAGTGTGTTGGTATTGAGGACTGTACTTAAACCTTGCCTGTACTACTTTAGTTTGTCATTTTGTGACTTTGGAGTATCTTACATATGCATAGGATTGATGTGAGTGTGGAAGGTTAAAGTTATTATCATCTCCACGCCTGTTCTGTCCAATGAAAGAAATAAAGAACAATACAATGCAATTACATCTTTCCCCCATGTGCCAGGCTTTTGAGAAGCCTGTCAGGCAGGCTGTGAAATAACATACCCATGGAAAATCTCAGTCCCTGGGGACATCCCCCTAAGTGATCACCAGGGATAGCGAGGAAGGGTAAACAAAGATCTTCCAGTCCCTGCTTTATAACTTAACCATTCCTAAGCTTATAGGCACCTATTCAAAACACATAAGGAAGTTTTTAGGTAACGGAAATGCCTTCTCCTCTATTTAGCACTGGGACAATGAAGAAAGATGAGGTAAGCCAGTAGAGCAAGAAGAAATGGAAACCAAACCCTAGCATGGTCCTCAATTCACAAAGACTTCTTCGCTTATCTAAATATTTATTTACACAATTAAGTAACGAGAATATTTTTTCTTTTTTTAGGTTTTTTGTGTTTGTTTTTTTTTTTTTAGTGTAAATTGTATTTTTTTTATATTATTTTGTTTAATTAAAATGAGACAGTCCTCTATATCTCAAGAAAAATCCAAAGTAGTAGGTTCAGGTCTGTTTGACATTGAAATGTACCTAATATTTCGTTGATCATTCTTCACATCTATAATACCTGTCATGCCAAAAATTGTGTTTTTTCTTTTCATATTACAAGCTTTATAAAGAGTTTGTGCTTTCTGCTAAGCATAACATGTCACAGTAATTTAGCTTAGCACTAATAAAATAAGGGTATAAATATATATATGTATGTAACAAATAACAGGTGTTTTACCATTGCCATTCAAAGCCTTGGACCTTGATGGGATGATTCCCCTCCTTCAAAAACAGACTACCTAAATGCATCTTTAAACAGGGTGGTAGAAGGGATTTGTTGAAAGAATGAATTTAAAATATTTAGATAAGGCTCTATTAAATTCAAGTGAAAAAAGGCCTTAAAAAACCTATGATTTTATCAAAGTTGGGGAAGAATTCAGTTGCACTTCATGATAATTTGTTAATCAACCATAATCACAAGTGTTTTGTTTTTAATTTACTTTTTGTTAGCAGTCTTAGCCTGAGAAATTGGAACATCATCTAAAAATAAATGAAGTCATGAAAATAAAATTAAAGTTAATTTGATAGTTTAAAATGAATGTGGTACCATGATAAAAATGCAGAAAGACCTGTAGGAATATTTTTAACTTTTGTAAAAGAATAAACTGAGTCTAACAAACCAGCTGAGCTGAGAGGTTTTTAGGCCAGGATGTTATTAATTCATTGCACTGTATGAATAAGAATCAAACAACAACTATAAAAAGAAGCCAAAACCTCAGTGGCCAACAGTGTTTATTTAATCATTCGTACAGTAGGTATTGTCCACAGGAACAAGAAATACGGCTCAATAGTAGGAGAATTTATAGTTATTTAATGTACAAAAGAATTGCAGACTGTTAACTGAAATGGAGAAAGACATATTAAGAAACATAAAAGTGATGAAAGTATCCTTGTGTTGCAAACAGCAGTTTTGTGCTGAGATCAGTTAGACTGAGTTTGCAGTTCCATTGTGTTTTCTAATCTATTATTTATTTGGGATTCATTTTGCACTCTTTGGTTTTTCTACCCCTTGGGCTTCCCCCATCTAAATTAGATCTGTGTGACATGTCATCTGTTTAAAACTTCTACTGCAACATGGAAAGAATTTTTTTTTTTTTTTCCATGACAGAAATTAAAATAATACCATTTAAGGAAAGTGAAATTTAAGGAAAGTGAAATTATTGTCCCTTCCAGGCATCTTCATAATCTTCATAACTATATAAGAAAATGAATATTTTCAAATCTTGGAGTTGAATTTATATTTCAGAACTGTACAAGGTTTGGACTTGAATTCACTATTCAGAATGTCCTATATTCAGATAGCTAAGATGTGACTCTTACTCACTGTTCTGTTTAAATTTAAGTCTGGGAGACAGCTGAAATAAATTCTTAGTCCAGCTTCCTGACTGGTGGCTAACTGGAATGTCATAAAAGCATTCCATCGATGAGTAAGGTTTTGTAGATCATAAAAGTAAGACAAGAACCCATTTTGTTTGCTCTAAGACATGTGCAGCCTTTCAGAGGTCTAAAGTGTTCATTTATTACATTTTTATTTAGGGCTTAAAGAAATTTGATGACTGTTTTTATAGATCACCTCTTGATATTTTACATAGTAGGAGGAAAGGCACACCCAAGATTGTCCTATGGAAAACAGTAAAGGACAATGGACGAGAAAAAAAAGAAATTAATTCCCAATACCAGGACAGGAAATTGTTCTTTTTCACAGGTTACAGACCTGGTAGGGGTGATGTCCCCTTTAATAAGGTCACCATCATGATTTGAATATTTCCAGTAGCTCTGTCTGTATGTGGAAAGTGGGAAACAATTGTAGCTATTGAGGATGCGCTGATGTTCATACTAATGAGTATTTTATTAAATTTTCAAAAGATATGCCTAGGACTCCATTTTACAAGACCAGAACAGTTATGAAAGACAATCCATACTGACATCTGTAAAAAACCTCATTTGTCTGAGTATGTTGAATGCTCAGCACAGCTACTTCTGGAAGACCAGATGATGAGTCCCTCCAGTCTGAGCACTCAGAGCTCTCTATGCATACTCGTTTGCCCTCTGCCTCATTCACATTTGTTCTCTCTCTCTGAGCAGGACAAGGGATACCACGTTGTTGATTGAAAATTGGAATAACCTCCTCTATTGGCAGGTGATGCTGCTGCAACAATAACTTGTAATACCCTATTGGGCTTCCCTTGTCTTTCTGCATTTATCACAGTCTGTAGGACTATGTTTGCTTCACTGTGCATCCCTAACAGCTGTGCCAAGGGGTGACCCCATAGCTGCTGCATGGCTCAGGCTGACACCTCCTCTCCTGGAAGATGCCACCTGATCCTGCTACCATACCGCCATGGGGCTTTGGACTCTTCAAATCTTATAAACTGAGCAGCCCTGCCTACAGGGATGTGAGAGATTGTTTTCAGGCTATTTATTTCCTCTCTATTTTTTTCATAAATGTTCTCACACTTGATAAACTAAAGGCTTGGTCCTGAAAGGGGATGAAGACACTGGTTACATGCCAGTAGAATTGGTCCAGAGGACAGCTACTAAGTTGGTCGAGGTCTGGAGAATCTCTCCTACAAGGAGAGGCTCAACTGGGCCTGTTCAGCCTTGAGAAGAGGTGACTGACATGGGACCTTATTAATGTGTACAAATATCTAAATTTTTGATGCCACAAAAAAGGATCCAGGCTCTTCTCAGTGGTGCCAAGCAATAGGATACAAGGCAATGGGTAGAAAGTGATGCAAAAGAGGTTCTACCTGAACACAAGAGAGAACTTCACTGTGCCCGTGAGCCTGCACTGGAACAGATTGCCCAGAGGGGGTGTGGAGTCTCCCTTACTGGAGATATCCAAGAGCCATCTGGATGCTATTCTTGTGCCATGTACTCCTTGTGTAAGCAGGAGGTTGGACCAGATGTCCACTGTGGTTCCTTCCAGCCTGATCTGTTCTGTGATGTGCTGCCCTTGAAACGAGAGAAATCTCCCACATCTTCCTGTAAAGTGATTGACCTCAATGGAAATGAAACTTGCACTGGGCCTAACATGATCAGGCTTGAAACACTGAAAGGCTGTCTGCAAAGTTAAAGAAACAGTGATTTGCCTGCACTGGATATGTAAGTAGGGTACAGACAGCTGAAGCTCTAGGTGGTTTTAATGTATGTAACTCACATAGTGCTGCACATATATTTCTCTGTCTTGCAAAAATTAAAACAAGTCACTAGCAATAACAACCTAAAGGAGACAATTTCTCAGAGGAAAACATTCCCTTACAAAGATTAAACATTGTGATTTATATAATATGTATGAATAAAAAGTAAAACATATTTTCATGTCATAGTTGTCAATACTGTTTTGGTTTAACCCCAGGCGACAACTATTTTGTTAGTTTATTTTCTATGCCATTTTGGCACCTGCAAACAGAGCATTATTGCCCACAATACATGCCTGCAGAGATGTTTAAATTTTCCCATTATTCAGGTTATGGGTTGGAGACAAAAGTATTTGCTGTTTTAAAGAAAAATTCCATTTGAACAAATGTGTATTGCCATTGCAGAAAATCACAGCAATGCTAACAGCACATCTCTCAGCCTGTTTTCCCTGGGCAACACTGCTCCTCACCATCCCCTCTGCTTTCCACAGCTGTCACTGTCTCAGGGTGTGTCTCAGGAGTGCCCCATGCCATGGGGCCCATGAGCAAAGAGAGGCTTCAGCTGCATGTTCACAGACAGGTCTAACTCACCGTTTGTGGGTGAATCCCACGCAGGGGGATTTGCTGTGCCCTGTGTGGGGACCAGCCATGTCCCTGGCTCATTCCTGAGGATGAGCTCAGGACCTGGCTGTGGGGTTCTCCAGCTACCCCAACCTGGGCAGTATTGCCCATCCAGGAGGGATGGTCTGAGACGGTTGACATCAGCCCCAGGCTTCCAAAAGCAGGAATACTCCTGCTCCCCTTCTATATTTGCCATCCCCTTTCTCCCAGGTTTCTTTCCCGACCTGTACCAGCTCTGCAGGTTTCCTGATGACCTGCCAAGATAATTCAGCTTACTAACCCCGCAAACAACAATTTCCATTTTTTTGCAGCTCCAGCTGTCTCTTAGTGCAGCAGTGGGAGCCCATTGCCTGCTGGGCCAGACAGACACCGGTGCTGGGCTGCAGTGCAGGGAGGGATCCTGCAGCAGACAGGGAGGGCAGTGGGTGCCTGAGGAGGGGGCAGTGGCATCACCCCGTGCAGCAGCAGTGACCTGCTGGGTTTGCCCCTCTGTCCCACCCGCCCTGGGTATGCACACCACGCACCACTCTGTGGAATCTATCTCTTGTTCAGGGAGTCCTGATCTCATACAAACATTACAACTGGGATTGTACTTTGAATTTAAAAATACAGATGGAAGATTCTGTCCCCTTAATGGCAGAGGCCTCCTTTCTGTTTTATATTGCTCCTCTTGTACTAATTGGAGGAAACTCTGGGTGCTTTCCAGAAGAGCAATAAGCAATGGAACTAGTATTTGTCATGTGCTCATCCTCTCCACAGGGAGAAATCTGTGTGCAAGGGAATGGTCTATCTGAATTTTTAAAAACCATTTGTACACAAACTCATATCCTAGCAGACAAACATATTTATTTTCCTCTTAAGGGAAGCAAGGTCAAAAAGAATCTTGGGATAATTACAATGAAAAGCGATGAAGCTGCCAATGATGCTGTGTGTGCATCTGAAAGTTTTTATATTGCTTTTATAGTTCTCTTGGAGCATCCTTCACTAAAGTTGTGGGAAATAACATGTGATGAAGAAAAAATACATTTGGAAATCACCATAAAATTTAGTCTCGATGTACCACGTGGCTGCTGTGCCAGCTGCAATTACTTCACTTCTTTAAATAGTTCTCTTGCTGAGAAGTTGACTTTTACAAGCACAGGCTTTCATGCTATTATTAGTACTACCAGGCATCCCATACAATAGGGGATTTCCAATATTCTGGTTGGAAGACCCACATCCCTTGTTGACATAATTTAGGATATCACTTTGTTAACATTTTTGGCAGATCCAGGCAGTGATACATAGGAGCAATCCAGGTCACAGTGTTGCCAGGCTGGCTGTGGGCATGACAGCTTGGCCTCTTCCCCAGTGGCAGGATGATGCTCTTAGAGAGTGGCAGCAGCTTGCTGGTGCACCTCCTTCCTCCCAGCACCACTGCTGTCCAGGTCACATTACCCCAGCCCCAGTTCTGTCCTCCTGGGCAAGTATTCACTCTCCCCTAGTTTCTTATCCAAGGGCTTCAATGGCATCTCAGTGAGTTTCTGACTCCAGGAGTCAGTAAGAAATAGGTGGGGGTGAAAAACAAGAGGGGTCTTGCTATTGGCAGACAAAGCTTGGTGGTGACCTCAAGGTGGGGAGCTGGAACAGTCCCCATGGATCGTGATCTGGTTTTACTGCATTCTCCAAATCTTGATTTTTTTTCTAGGTTTCCTATTATTTTGGGTTTTTTTTTAATAGATGTGTCAAACTGTGGGACACGTCACCAAGGCATGGGAGTACCTTCAAAGTAATGAATATCCCAGCACAGCCAGGACCTGTCACTCCCAAAGAAATTAACTGCTAACAGAGCCATTCTTGGTGCACCTGGCACTCTGTGAATTCCCGCCCTTGCTTTTGTGGGTGCACTTGTACATCCTGACATTATTCTAGAACTGAAGGTGTTTCATGGATAAACTGTGAGAGACAACTGCTGGAAACTTTTGCAGTCTCAGCTGCCAATGTCTACTGATGGTGGGAGTTCATGAAAACTTTATCTCCGTTTAGTCATGCCCAAGAATACCACTTTTTAATAAAGTTGGAACACCTGAAAAAAATCTCAAGACCATTTTTATCTTTATACTACAGTGACAAATGACTAAAAAAAATGTACTTTTTTTAAAACCAGAAAGCCACCTTTGGCCAAACATCAAAAATGGGAAATTTTATGCAAACAGGTGAGATTTATTTTATAGATCAACTCTTGAGGTTCTTTAATACAGACTGTCCAATATTAATGTTTTTCTCTTAAATTTTAGAGTAATAAATGAAAAATTTTGCTCTCATTTTTAAAAGAAGCTTGTATTCCTTGGACAAACAGAAAACATCAACAAAGTAGATAAAGCCCAAAGGTTATTACTTCATTAGTAACTCATACTTTTTCAGTCTAATTTTGATCCCTTGCTTTAGGCTGGAATTATATTTTTTTTTTTCCCCACTGGAATGGAATGAAAAATTAGGGACTGTAAACCAGTCTCAAAAGACAGAGAAATGCAAGTTACTCCTCATTCCTTTCTTTTAGACTTGCTTTATTTCCAAAGTCAAAATATGAAGACAATGCAAGTGCTGTTTCTGTACCCTAACTATAGCACTCAAAAGCTGCAGAGGAGACAAACAAGCCTTTTTCTTTTTAGAATCCAGTCCAGCTAAGCCATAACAGGAAAAAAATAACACCTTCCCTGCTATATGCCTTACATCTTGTTTCTGGGGGCATTACAAAATAACATCTGTCTGGAAACAATTCCACTTTACATTGGTATGTTCATGCCTTGGAAATAAATATTCTTAAACATGAAAAATAGTGTACTTTAATTGAAATAGTTTTCAGGTCATTTTTTTTCCCGTTACTCATAGGGATATTTAACTTATAAAATCAGACATGATATAAAAGCCTTTTCTCCCACAAATGTAATTGAAACACACCAATAAACACCTTGGCTTTGGTCTTTTTTGTAGAGCTACTGAGTGTTCAATAAACTGAACAATAAACGTTATTAGTATTAAGTAGCTAATAAAGTCTTATTTATGTACTCATGTTAACAATAATCTGCTTGTGGAGTATGCATACTTCCCTGTTAGCAACTTAGAACACAATTTCCAAGAACATTGCATTGCTTCAAAGAAATAATAGCCTGACTGTGGTCTAGGCTTTACTGGAAAATGTATACAGTGATCATCGCCTTAATTAGCACAAACATCATCTATTTTACTGCTTAAAAGCTTCAGAGGAAAGGGGAGCTCTAGAGATTTTTCCACTGTGAAGTAAATCAAAAGCAAACATGAAGGGATTTTTTTTATACATATGCTTTACCTGAATTTCCTTTCCTTTAAGGAAGCATTCCATGAGAAGATTCTATACTATTCTGAAGGTACTTTGAGAAATGTGCTCATAAGTTGAGAGTCCCTATAAAGACATTTAGATATGCTGCCAAAATGGATAAAATAACCTTACAAACTCCTGTGGCAGTGTGGAATTCATGATGGTTTAGGTTACAAAGCTTACTGGAAACTTTAATTGTTCTGTCTAAAAGACTCTATTCCTATTGGGAATCCAAGAGTAAAATCCTATCACAGGCCCAGCCTAGTGACAGTCCACTGCCATTCTGAGAAGCAAACAGGCAGATTCCTGTAAGGACAATGCCTGGCTTTTGAAGAAAGAGGTGAAAATGGTGCAATTCCAGAGTCAGCAGAAATCCCCGCCAACTGCAGCTCCACGGGACAGAACTGGGCTGCTGCCGTGGGCAGGACGAGGACAAATAGTGCTGTACGGTGAGCCTGCACCACAGACGAGCCTTCACGAGCAACAACTGGTGCAACTTTTCTCAACAGTGTAAACTTAGGTCACCTGACATAACTCCAGCCATGTAGTTGTTTTGGCCTTTGACTGGTATTATTATTTATAGTTGTCTATTGTGCAGGCAGTGTCATATCCTATTTATTCATGTCTATCTTTTGTCTTTTTCTTCACTGTTAGATTTGCCTATACTTGCAAATCAGCCTGGAAGAAGGTGTGCTAGTTTAGACAAGGCTTTATTTAGGTAGACACCCTGAAGTACACAATACTCTGCCAAGTTCCTGTGTGTACATGTTGTGAAAGTATTACTCAGTTACAATCAACTTTAACAATAATTTGGACCTTCTTTCCAGCTCTTGACAAAACAAAACTCTTTCTAGCCCATAAGCAATGGAGTGAATGAAATCTGGATTCTCAGTCTTCCTTAATGCAGGGCTTGCCATGTTTATCTCTCTCGTTATTGATTGAAAACTCCGGTTGAATTTTTTTTTTCCCATCATGATGGGAATCATCATGATGCATCATGCTTTTTCTCATCATGATGCAAATTTCTTATTTGCATGAGCCCTTTTGTATGCACTAGAACAAGAGTTATACTCTAGTATTTTCCCCCAGTATGAAATTCTGTAATGAAGTGCTATTACACTTTATCGGTATCATATGCTGCAATATTACTTGAAATTTGCCACCACACTAAGAAATTAAGAACAACAAACAGACAGAGAGCACACTTTAAACCTGTTTTTCTTAAGAAAATTAGAAAAAAATAGAATGTATATCTTTTAAAAAATTCTAATATCTTGAAATATGTTCAAATGAAACAAATTGAAGTCCTAAACTTCACAGGGAAATGAAAATAATAGAATCTTTTGATTGCAAAGATTTTGTTCCATTTTTAGTTAAGATTACCTTTAAAACTAACAGAAGCCAAATGGTGATACTCTGAATTGGCCAGATACTAGAGGAAGACCTCTATAATTTATTTTTCCATATTCTGAGTTGACAAAACCCTGCGAGTTGTTTTGATAGGAAAAAAGACAACTCCATGTAAAACCTCTTCAAAACCCAACAAAAACACTTCCAAGATGTATTGTATTATAATATAAACAAGAACACTGATTTTTCAGAGAAAGCTCAAAATCACTAGATCAGGAAGGAGGACTTAATACGTAAATCTCCCTTGCAGTTTGCATCTTCCCTTGCAGTTTGGATTTCAGTTGGCTTGTGGGATTTCTGAGTCGCAGAATATTCTGATCAGTCTCCTCTCAGCAGGGCTCCTTCCATCGCTGCTCAGGGGTGCCGCTGTCTGCCCCCTCACCACCCCAGTCCCTCCCTCTCTGCTGCCCTGGGCTGCAGTTTCTGGCTGTGACTCCTTCCCTGCAGCACTCTTGAGTTTGACTGTTTTTCTCCTTTTTTTTATCCTAAGTTGGTCACCAGGGACAACCCAAATCAGAGCTTCCACCTGAGCCTGGCATTTTTGTCTAAAAGAAATGTAATGTGTTAAAAAGGAACAAAGATTTGAAAGTGAGTATTTCCTTCAGAGGCCCGAGGACTTTGCAGTGCAGTGGTGTGTGCAAGAGCATTTCTGGCTTGGGTCCTGCCCTGGTTTGCCATCCCCCAAACTGGGAACAGTGTCATATAGACACTTTTAAATGAAGTCTTTGCAAACTGCTTGAACTACAAGTTCTTTCTGTTGCAACAGAACTGTCTTCTGATTGGAAAGTGTTTCATATGCAATTTTTAATTAACCCTAGTAAGAACATTATGTGCTTACCTACTGTATTTGCTCTAATTGGTACCTGTTCTATACATCCTGGGACAGAGTACATCTTTCTGTCACTTTATCTTCTTATGCTTTGAAAACAGTATCTTACTTTCTATTTCCATTTGAAGGAAGGTAAATTTGAATTCTTCTGAAGCAAAAGTGCTTGACCTTAATATTAATTCATTAGTAAAAACAGGAAAAATGGAACTAATCATTCACACTGATATTAATCTAACTAGATGTCTACTCCATGAACTAGCTTTGATTAACAATTATTTGAAAAATTTCTATTCATTTCTATATTGCCTCAGTTCTCAGGTTCTTGGGAAATGTGCAGTTTTATTGGCTCGTATATTTTATGGTATATAATAGAATTATCTTTCCTTTTTCACAGTTTCCAATTTTATTACTGCAAAGCCAATTTATTACCTGTTAACATGTTCCTAAAAAGAAAAAAAGAAAAAGTATCTCTGTAGAGGATATCAAAGGTCTCTTTTACAGGAGCTGATGCTATTTTCTCTGAATGTCCAACTTTCATTCAATGATGTACAGAGGAAAATCCCTGAGAAAGATCAATGTCTGCTTGGTAAAACATCTCAAAATTGACAAATAGTGCAATATCATTTGAAAATCTCTTATGAAACTAGTTTTTCATTAAAGCCTTCAAATAAAGAGAATAACCTTTTCTTAAAACAGAGATAATATGAATTTTAAAAAGTTATTTGAAAAGAGAAACATACTTTTGACTTTGTGGCATTTACCTGTGATAAAATAACACAAGGAGCAGAGAAACACCTCATAATGTCTGAAAAGACACCCTTGGTTTTGGACATACACACTTCTTATGCAGGACTTCAAACCAAGGTGGAAATTTATCCCCTCTACATCCCTCCCACCTTTTTATTTTTTTTTAAATTCTATTCAAAGTCATACTGTACACAGTTCTTGAAAGCTCTCAGTGATCTTGAGCATCTCTGACAGGGTGTAATTTTCTGAATGGGCAGGGGGAAGTTTGCAGGGTTTTTTAATTTGTTACCGGTACAGCCTATTAAAATAGATATAAGCATATATTTCCAAGAGAAAACTGGTAGGATAGGATCAGGTATTCAGCTGATTTCTGCTAAATTAGGGAAAGTCAAGCTAGATTCTATCAGCTGAGAATCTGACCTGATGGCTCTTAATTTGGGATTACACACATTTTTCTGACAGGCAGACATGTCACTTGATTTAACAACTTCTCATGCCGCTCCTCTCCTTTCTATATTTGTACTAAACATCAGTTGAATCCTTTGAATATTCATATTGAGTTTACATATCCTTACTTTTCACATTCAGGTTTTGAATAATTATATTCTGAGAACTTCATCAAAGGCAGCAAAATAATTTGCAAGTCTGAGGGGCCTTGTGTACTCTCTGTTACCTTGAGGCATAGTACTTCAGTTCATATTTTCTGGACCTTTTCTGCTGGCAAAAGGTAAGATTTTCAATAGTTTCATGTTCCTTTATGCTGTGGCTTGTTTTATTCTTGTGGAGCTTAATCAAGCTTCCTATAACTCACAGGATAGTTGAGATTTTTTTGTTGTTATAGTTTTCTTGGTTTTTTTTCTTAAACATGTATTCTGAGTAATGTTCACCATTGCATATAAAAAAGGCACCTGGCCATGCAATGACAGATCTCAGGTAACCAATTAATAGATGACTAAATATTATGTTTTTGCAAATAATTTTATTGTCACAGTATAGGCCATGCCCAAAATTTTGAGCTGCTAGTTCCCTAGAGGAAGTCTAGGTTTTGAATTTGTGTCAGTCTAGATGTTTTGGGAATTTCAGTGGGATATCCCCCAAAACATTTGGTGTCTGAGGTGTTCCTTTGGATGTGGACCATTTAATCATATCTAGCCCAACCAAAGCAGTTTTCTGACAACAGAGCTTCCTTCTGTGCCCTAGACCCTCTACATTTTCTAGATCATAGGTTTGTGAATCTCACATGAACCCCAAGGTGTTTATCTCAGCTACAATTTTGTAGATATGGGGCAGAACCATAATAAAGAGAACAGCTAAAGAAAAACTGAAAGGAGATAAATATGCCCCAACACAATTTGATGTTGTCCAGACAAAGGGGGTGCAGATCTACACATGGGTGAAGATTACTGGGTCTTGAAAGGCAGGACTGGAGGTGTGGAAATACCTCTGTGGCACTGAAGGAGTTCACAGCACAACAGAGTAATTTCCCCTGGCCTTGCACAGGAGGACCAACTGAAAAGGAGTTGTGAGCATCTGGATGAGATCTCCTGAAAGACATCCTGAAGCTGGATTAGATGATCTGCAAGAGTGCAACCGGTTTATGAGGAGGCTTTCATCCCTGGCCACTCCTTCTTGATCCCACCAAGTGCACTAACACCTCTGCGGAGCTGACGTGAGAAGTGACTGAGTGAATCTCAGTTAAAACCCCTTGTTTGGAACAGTAATAGGAAGCTAAGGGGAAAATGGCAAAATTCTAAAGGTTACTTTCTTTCTGAAAGCAACATCTTGTTCAGCTACATTTTACTTCTACCCAAAGAGAAATTTAAGTCCCAGGGCCCATCTTAGCAGAGAGAAGTAAATTCATAAGGTTTATTCTGACTTGAAAAAATGTGATTGCTGCATTCTGAAAGGCATTAAAATGGCATTACATAGAAGAGTTTCCCAGGGCTTTCTCATTGAAAAGGAGTTGTTCCATCTTGTTCCACATTTTGAATCTAAATTTTTACACCCCTCTCTGCCATCGTAGTATTTTAAGTAGTCCCAGTCTACTAGTCAAACATTTCATTTTGTCTCTGATTGACATTCTGCAAATGCTAATGATGGGTTCTTGGGAAAACTGTCAACTGCTTGAAGGACTGAAAGCAAATTGTGTGCTACCTCAGGAGACCATGGTTCTAATATCCACCTGTGTATGACCTCTCTGCTCCTTGTCTGGCAGAGGTGCTTCTGGCTCCTTGGCAGAGCTTTTCCTACCAGGATGAGTATGGTTGCAATCTCAGGTGGTAATTCAGCATAATGCCTTTCCTGTGCCACTGCTTTGCTGCTGTGCATTAAATTTATGATCTGACACTGAAACTTCAAATACTGATGGTTTAAGTAACTTTCAGAAAAAGATGGGGGGTTTTTGTGCCAGTTGTGCAGTATGTTGAATATGAAACCGAAGAGTGGAAGGAGTAACTGTAGTGAATTCCAACCCACTAAGAGTAGGAGCAGTGCTAAGAGTTAAGACAGGCAGTGCACACTAAAAATATTGCATATGACAGTCACAAATTAATTGAGATGGAGTAGAAGTACTTGTGAACAGATAAGGCATTTGCAGTAGTCTGTGGATGTAGCAGCCAATTCTGTGTTTACATTTCTCAAGCTCATCTCCATGTAGTTATAGATCACAACGCTTTGATTTTGAGTTGTTTGACAACTCAAATCAAAAATACCCGGGAGGGAGTGATAGGACTGAAGATTGCAAACCTTCCAAAGAGAATGTCTTTGTATGTAATATGTCTAAATGACTGCTGCACAATGCAGCAAGTATAATCTCCTGTAGAAGAAAAATATGTAAGTCGTTTTGTCTTAAAAGCTAAACCACAGAGTGTTTTAGGGACTGCTCCAAAGTCTGTGAAATCAGTAAGGGTTTTTCCATGGATTCCAATGGGATCAACCTTTAAAGGTGATGTGTCTTGCAACAAAGGCAGTGAAATCCATGGTAGCAGTGTGATCGGTAAGAGTCCCAAATATGCACAGATGCCATCCATGTGGTAATTACTGTAAGACAAAAGATAGTATAAATGGGTGTTTTAGTGGATTTTGACTAGGAATTCATCTGATTGCAAGAGGATGTCAGATCTCTAAAACAAGTGGAAGAGAAATGGGCTCATACCAGGTTCAAGGCAGGAAGTTTTCTGAGCATTTCTTAAAGTCATCATTCAAATGGCTCAGAGGCACAGATTGTCAAAGAGACAACCAGAGAAGACAGGAAAAAATATAGGAGTCTGGAAGTGCATTTTAGAATGAGAACATTTTAAAAAGTGTACTCATCTGGTTCCATCTGTGCATGAGTCAGTTCTACTGCTGAGTCCTGCCAGACTTCATGGCTACGTATAAACCAAAAGGAAGGAGTGCAACATGCCTCCTTTGGACCTCCCTTACAAATGAATCTCTGCAATGATTTGGAAAAGACATTGTAGGGGTGTATTCAACTTCATTCCCAATCTGCCCTGCTGAATCCCAGAGGACTGGAAATTATAACAGTGCTAGCTTTGACTCCTCAGATTAAGAACGAACTTTTCTTACAATATAAACTCTTTTGACAAGAACTATTTGGCCAGTATTTGTGCAGTCCCAAGATACTTTGAGAGTACAGACAAAAAATACCATTTTTCTCCTTTCTCATTGCCACACCCATGTGTGAACAGCTCATCTTTGTCCTTTAATATCATGATGAGTAACTGTGATAGTATTTGATGTGCTTGCTAACATTGCAAGACCTAAGAGATGACTTTGTAGAGAATAACCTACTAGAAAATGTGCTTGAAGGGTGGGTTGTTATGTTTAAGTCACCCTTTTATGTAATGAAGGCAATGAAACAGGTTTTTTAAGACAGGAATCTAATACAGTGTAATATTTTCATATAAATATCCTAAGTAATTCTTCAGCTGACAAAAGATCTTCCATCACTGAACTAACAGCTCAAAACAATCTACTCCTTCAGCATTTCTGAGTGGCATTTCCTTATCTGATAATGTACAAAAGGTGTGAAGCTTGGCTGAAGTACAGCTCTGCAGCCTTTTTCCCAGAAATGCTTTGGGGACAATTGTGTGCGAGCTCCTGTATCCTGGTGGTGGCCTGGGCCACACACTAAGCCTGGCAGTGTGGTCACCGAGCCCATCACAGCCCAGGGGCTGGGGAACTGTTCTTGCCGTGCAAGCTGGGGACAGCTCTGGGAGCCTTTTTGTGTCACCCGTTCTCAAATCTTGACAGTGAAGGAGGTTCCCCAACATCCCCAGTTAATTATTCCTGACAATGTGTGCACGAGAGCTAGGGTGTCTAATGCATCTGGAACAGGATTTCATGAGCACAATTATCACACTTGTAGATGCTACATCCACAGGCAGTGACTCAGCTGTGTCCCACCTGAACCCTTCAGATGGGTGTCCAAAGTGCACATCTGCAGGTGTTCAGCAGATTTTTCATTTTGCCACCGTGTTCTGGGAGAGCAGCAAGAAAAGCAATATGGACGGTATTGCATTTGTGGGGTTTGGAATAAAGAAGGCACCAGAGGCTCTGAAGATCCCCATCTAGTCACGTATTTCAAAGAAAGTTATAATGTGACTTTTGAAACCAAACAGGGTGGCAATCTGACTGCACCAGGTTTATGGCACCAGATATTTGTTCAGAAGGTCCAGGCAGACTAAAGATATACTCGGTAAACGGCAGGGGCGGGAGTGGGGGAGCGGAAGCGTATGATACAATATAGCTATAATCATAAAGCACAAGACCTACTGAGCTACTTTATGACCTTTTTCTTCTCCAGTGAAGAAAGCCTTAATAAGTCACTTCTGGCTGTGCCAGTCATGAATTACTGCTGTCCGCACAAAGGAAGATAAATATTGTAACACATCATAGAACATCTCTGCCTTTAAATACTGTAAATGGATAAAGATATAAAACCCAAGAGGAACCTGAAGTAATAAGTGAAAAACTAAGCCAAAGAACAAGAATAGAATTAATCCAGAGTGTATCACTTTGAAAGCAAACCTGTGATATAAAATTTCTCCTATTCTAATGATAAACAGAGACAAGACTAGAAGCACATCTATAGTTGTCCAGAGCTGAGGGTGAGTTCTCCCATCGAGCTAGCAAAGGACATTTTGTGGTACTCTCAAACGTTTGTAGCTACCAGTCTATTCTCCTTGCCCAAATATTTCTTTCACTGTCTTGGCTGAAGCCTTCATCATCCTCTTGCTGCTCAGCCCCACTCCCCAGCAGAAACTGTCTCCAGCAGAACAGGCAGAGGAGCTGCTTTTGTGAATAATTCTCTGACCTGTTTAACTGGCCCAGGTCTTTTGAAATGAACCAGGTTTGTAAGGAGCTATTTAAGCTGCTTAAGTAAATATGGCTTGTGTTTGCTGAAAAGGATTAGGAGGAGCAGCAGGAACAAACAGCAGGTTTGAGGAGTTTATTGTAGGAACAATCAGAAGCATCTGAGGGAACAGCCCTCCCTTCTCAGCCAGCAAAGCTGCAGCTGCAGAAAACATCTGGGCAACTACTTCCTCTCATTTGCTGAGCAGAAGACATGTTATTGCCAGTGTATATCACAAAACTGAAACAGAAACAGCAGGAGCCCTAAAAAAAATAAATCTAGAAAGTAGAAATAATAGTTATGTCTGATTTCTGTGGAAACTCCACCTAACTGCTTTCCTAAAACAATAGTTAGGAAACTGTGCTGGTTTTGGCTGGAGTAAAGTTAATTTTCTTCAGAGTGGCTGGTGTGGAGTTGTGTTTTGGATTTGTGCTGAACACAGGGTTGATAATACAGAGATGTTTTTGTTATTGCTGAGCAGGGCTCACACAGAGCCAAGGCCTTTTCTGCTTCTGGCACGGCCACAGTGGTCAGGAGGCTGGGGGTGCCTGGGAGGGTGGCAGGGAACACAGCCAGGACAGGTGACCCCGACTGACCAAAGGGAGATTCCAGACCATGTGACACCATGCTCAGAATATAAAGTGGGGAGAAGAAAGAGGAAAGAGGGGAAGTTTTGAGTGATGGGGTTTGTCTTCCCCTGTCACTGTTATGTGGGATGGGGCCCTGCTCTCCTGGGAATGGCTGAACACCGCCTGCCTATGGGAAGCACTGAATGAATTCCTTGCTTTGCTTTACTTTGGTCTCAGGGTTCTTCTTTCCCTCCTAGACTTCGTTTATCTCAATCCACGAGTTTTCCAGCTTTTACCCTTCCAATTCTCTCCCTGATCCCACTGGTAGGGGAGTGAGTGAGTGGTTGTGTGGGGCTTGGCTGCTGCTGAGGTTGAACCATGACAGAAAAGGTCTAATTCACGGACAGAACCTTGCATAAAATCTGTGTACCAAAATATCTCAAAACCACTGGTAATATGAACTTGCTTACAAATTGACAATTTTCATTACTGTGTCAGATAGAAAATTGTCAAATACAGAGAGAAAAAATGGTATGCTTAAGAGATTAAAATTAGAATAAGATTGAAAGGTAGTACGAGTGAGATTTAAAATGACACGTTACTAGTTTCAAAATAAAAGTCATTATTTGTTAATATTATTTAGAAATACAAGTTATTAATTACCTAAGGTTTTCTAAATATGTTCAATTTCTAGTTTACAATGATATTCAGACGGCTATTAAGCAGGAGTCAGGAATCTGACCTATAAAGAAAGAAAGTTCATGTTTGTTTCACAGGTGGAGGGAAGTTTCAAGGAAGACTTATAGAGATATATGCTCATAGACATTCTTAATTGAACTTGAGGATTATTAGTACTACTTATGACAGATAAATATTCCTTATTTTAATGCATGTTTGGGATTTTTTGACATTTTGGAGAAACAATAAAACTGCTCTCCTGAAACTCAAACCATAAAGTGAAACTCGAGGTGCCTTCTGCTGTTTATTTGGAACAGGGCATTGGACCAGGGGACTTCCAGAGATCCTTCCCTCTACTGTTCTGCAGAATATTGACGAACTGCATGTGGGAATAACCAGTTTTACTTTTTTCCTTTTTTTTTCCTTTGCAAGAAGTGTATGAGGAGAACAAAACAACAAGAAAATGACAAATTCCCAAGAGACACTGTACAAAGACACTGATTTCTCCTTTTCGCTGTGGTGGAGCAAAACCCTGTGTGTTGCACACTGACATCTCCTGCTCTGCCCTGCTCTGCAAACCTCTCTCCTCTCTCCAGCTGAGGCCCTGACAAATGGCAAAGGGGAAAGATATTGCCCAAATGGCCATGGAGAAGTGTCCCCTTGGTGTGTGCCAAAAGGTTTACCCTGGGAAGCTTTCAGAGCACTTGAGTTTGTTGGATAATTTACTCAAAATATTTAAGCCTTGAAAAACACCAAGATGCACAAGAAATTTCAATGTTCATATTTTCCTTACCAATTAGGGTTTTTTTCCATTTATCATTAACAGTTTCTATTTTGTAAATAACCATTCCCTTTCAGCTCAGTTTTTCTATGATTGGTATTAATCATATATCCAAAATACTCAATTTTTAAAAGTGTTATCTCCGTTGAGCGATTTCATTAATTTCAAAACAATAGGATAACTGCTTGCTCTGTATAACCTTGAGAAAATGGTGACCTATCATGCTCCCAGCTATTCTTCATCCTGGTCAGCTTGAAATCTGAGCAAACACATGCAGATACAGGATGGTCAATTTCCTTGCACATCCATGAATAATGCTACTGCACACTGATAATCCACGATTTCTTTGATAAGTCTTCTGTAAAAACAAGGACAGTGATACATCATAATGGCCTTCAAATTTCAGATAGCATATTTCTGTTTCATAATGCAACAAGGAAAATTTGGAGATAACTATAAATTTTTTAACCTTTAAACAACAAAACTTTCTGATCTTTAAAACATCAATAAAATATTTCAAAAAAATCATACATTACAATGAAGCATATGGCTGGCATTATGAAAGATACATCAATGTTATTTCCTTTATGCAAATTCCCAGAGGCAGGTTTCATTCTGATTTGTCTTGGAATCACCACAGGTATGTTCTTAATTTGAATGGTGAGTTTGTTCGGGTTATAATGGAAACTGGCACCATGTGGTTAAACCTATTCAAGCAGATGATTTCATCATTATGGTTTAGAAAAAGATCTTCCTGACCTGTTAAGAATACTTCACTTACTGTAAGGACAATCTCAGTGACACAACTCAGGAAATATGTAGCCTCCTTAGAAAGTGATTAATTAGAATAAAAGGAACCTGCTGAGGCAGTGGTCTCCTACAATTTATGAATAATTGTCTACATTTCTCTTTAGATCCATTGCTTTATGTTAAAACCTAGCTTAGCCAAAGGTAAAATTTAATATCTGTAGCTTTACTAATTTATAATACTAGATATGTTTGTGGGAAGGTTTTTATTTGCTTAACTTTTGCCCTTTTGCCCTTATTTAGGGGTACACATTTTTCCAATTCCACCTTTTTCTCTTACATTCCTAGATAGCTTAATTGTTGGTTTTGTTTTTTTTTTTTTTTTAAATCAGGTGGTGAAACTGTGAACATACTGGGAGTATTTGGTGGCTTAAAAAGACAAGATCTTGCTCATTAACTCCCTATGGTGCTTTGCACTACTCTAGTATGCAAAAAAATAATAAATTCACTTTAAATAAAATTTTAAGAAGATTTGTCTCTCTAGTGAATGTGGAATTCCAGAGAGTTATTTAGTTTGCCAGGCTGGAAGTGCCTAACTCTTTAAGATATCTAATTTCATTAGGTGTCAGAAGCATTCTCTAAGAACTTAATTTTATTCAGTTGTATATATCCTAGGAAAATCTATATTTATCCATCAACTAGAGCCCTCCTATGAGGAGGACTAAGTTGGACACCTTCAATTCCTTAAAAATAATTCCAAGAAATGCACAAAAGTAATTTCCATTACAACGACAGTTAACTTTATTAATATCATCATAGCAATAATGGTGAATAATCCCACAGTCAGAACACTCACCCAGGAAATGATGCACTTCATTATCTAGCTTTAATAGGATTGAACCCACGTTGTCTGGAAAATGTCCTAACCACAACTCATGAGATATCCTGATTAAGACTGCTCTTTGTCTTCATTCCTGAAGGTATTCTATTGTGTAAACACAAGTGCAAAAGTCCTTGCTCCAGCAGAAAGGGGAAAAGGAAAGATGATTTTAACTTAAGTGTTGAGACACTCACCCGGAACAATGGTCTTTGTAGGAATATTTACAGATTTTACTTTGTATTGTGTCCTAGAAGAAACAAAAGCAGTCATGGAGACAGGGACCAAAGCTGTGCAAACTTTTGCAACAAAGTTTCTCTTTAGAGCAGAGAAAGATTGCTGCTGTTTTGGTGAATGGTGTGAGAAGGAATTTAAAGCAAGAAAACTGGATTGCCTCTTTCAGACCTGCAGCAGCACTTCTGTCCCCACTGAGTAAGGACTATATGTAGGATCCTCTGTTATATTGCTATTGTAATGGGGGTTGGGTATCTAAAGGTTTTGTGAGACTTTGCCCAAGTCAGGCCCCAAATGCTGGTGGGACGCAGTCTACCCTTTGCCAAAATGTAGAGGAAATACTGAATTTGCCAGCTCTATCGTAAACTATTCTCACAGGCCTAACCATAGAGACAAAATTATAATCTGATGATTTGTTTAAGCTCCAGAACAACGCATCTGTCATCAAAGGATGATACTTATAGAGTTCAAAGATTTGAATTGTCCTGGAGATTAAGTGGAATATGACCGCAACACTGGAGTAATACTTTAACAGTAGTCATTAGACAAGTAAAGCAATATTTTGCACACAAATATGATACTACTGATTTCAAAAATAACTGATGAAAAGAATGTATTGCAAAAGCGCCATTAAGTATCCAGGTTAGTTTTGTTTCTGGCTCTCACCAAATTTAGGGGTCCATGAGTGCCATTGAATGCTGTTCATGGATGTCTGTGTGAATACATATACATATACATATACATATACATGTACATACACGTGTACATATATTTCCTCTTTAACTCCTGTGGAAAAACAGGTTGGATGCTCACATCACTCTACACATAGCAAGGACAGAGTCCAGGGGTGGCCCACAGCCTGCTGCTGTTCTATTGTGGTTAAAACTTCTGTCCAGGGGATGAAGTCCACTCATGCATTGCAAGACTTGATGAAAACTGAAGTGTTTACAGGAGTGGTTGTCCAGTCAACCTAAACAGTTTTATGACTACGTAGGATCTTGAAGGTTAAAACCATTTCAGTATTGTATTTTGGTAGAAATATGCTATTGATGCCATCATTTTTCATAATATCAGAACAATTTCTATTAGATGATCAATGTATTATTTTCACTTTAAATTGCCTAGTGAAGTGACCCAGGGGCTAAAGAAATCAAGATTAATTTGGCAGTTTCCTTTCAGACAAGCAAAAAAAACAATGTCTGAAAGATCTGCCAAGGATAGTTTAATTTTAGACAGTGACCATCAGAAGTCCTAAGTTATCCTTGTAATTCTGATACATTTTGAAGCTAAATATACCAGAAAATATAGGAAAAGAAGGGAGATAGGAAAGGAAGAGAAAGAAAATGAACGACCATGTACTTGGGTTAAAGACTGCTATAAGATTTTCTAATGACTTGAACTTTGTGTTTTGCTGTTAAAGATAAGCAATCTGCAACCTGTAGCCTTGAATATGAAAGTGGATAATTTAATGGGGGAAAAAAAATGACCTTTATTCTTACTGATCATTTACAGAGTTCTAAAGGTCTTTCCTTATTTCCACATGCAGGTTATGTCATAACTCTTCAGAAATCAGCTGTCTGGGGCCGAGTGTATGTGGTACAAGGCCAGAAACATTGCTTGGTATGTGTCCAGATTATAACCCATCCCATTCTGCATTTCCAAAGGGCTTTTTTTCCCCCAATACAATTCTATATAACTTAAAAAAAAAAAAAAAAATCTTCTGTGTCCTCTTTATCATAGTTTTTCTGCCTGAGTTTTTTTGTAAAGCAAATGAAACAATCTTGTCCATGAAGAGTAAATTCCAAACTAAGTCAAGGCATAAGATTTACAGATGCACGTAATCCACCAGAAACTATAAATTTTTAGTGAGTGACCATGTTCCTGTGCGGTGGAACAAACCATAGAACAGATTCTGTAGCTACCACTTACAAGATAAGCTGGATAAGTGGGAAGAAATCGCATCATATTTTTCCCTGCTGGCTTATACTGGAGTGTTGAACATATCTGGGTTTGGACTGTAGTCTGTTGACTGATCAAGATATAAGACTACTCCTGAAAAAGTGTTCTGTAAATAGATCCTTGGTTCAGATCTGTGTGATTGCCCTGGAGGGTGTCATGTCTGTTGATTTCAGTAAAACTTTTTCTACATTTCCTACAAATTGGGATTTAGAAATAGGCAGGAGGGTAGGGTTAAAACAGTGTCTCTTTCTTAGTTTACACCTCTTTCTCTTCTGTCCTTTATTCCTTGACTGATTCCTTGAGAAGTCTAACTTTTCCTTCAATCCTCTTTAACATTTTAGAGAATGAAATTTCACCTTATAAAACAGAAGAAACCTTCTGCTCTGTATGGTAAATTGCACATAGATTTCCACACAGACAGTGGCAAATTCAACTAAGGAATAGGGAATACCTAAATATCTTATTGTGAATTTACCCTTTTCTTAGAAAAATATCACACAGAATGTTGAAGCTGAGGTAATATTTTGGGATGTCTAAACTTCCCTTAGAGTAAGTAACATCTGTCCTTCTGTTCACTAACATTCAGACTAAATTGATATTGTTTGCTTGTACTTGTTCCTGTATAAATGCACAAAAACTATTCATTGTTTCAGATCACTAGCAATAAAATCCTGAAGCTGATCAGCTTTGTCATTACCCTGCAGCTACATGGAAAGGTTGGCTGCTGGCCATATTTTAATATAGCAATAATAATACTTAACACTGTTCATCTCAAAAGCAATTTACACACATTAACTAATTAGGCCTCAGAACATTTGCATGATAGGTGAATAGCATTCATCCCTCTTTAAAGAGGGGTAAGTGGAGAAAGAGAAGCTAAAGTCACACTTTCAGCAAGAGTCAGTAACTGAATGTCCAGCTTGTGAAACATTAATTTCATTTTCTGAAATGTTGAACATCCTCAGCTCCAGCTAGAGTCAAGAGAGGTGGACAGTGACCATGACCTCTGTATATCAATATAAACGTGCATTTTGGCTGCCATTTACAAAAGGAAGACTTCAGTAATTTCTTTAGAGAATATTCATTTTCATGCAGATTCTCTCTGATCTCTTGCAGTTTCCTGTTACTGATGTTTCAGGTACTCAAACTTTGCTTCTTGCCCTATATTTTTGCACATCTGCAGAACTGGGTCATTTAAGACATAGATGCCCTAGGACAAAGTCTAGCATGAACCAAGAATGAATAATGGAGGGTGTAAATTGACAGCTATAAAATTCTTGTTTAGGAAGAAACAAAGACTAAAAGACACCTCCAGTTGCATACAGAAAAATTCACCTGATCTGTGCATTTATTTTTTTACTTATTTAGGAAAAAATTTCTCTCCCCTCTGTTTTTTTTTTTTCTTTTGGTTTGGTTTTGTTTTGTTTTGCTTTTTGTGGTTTGTTGTTGTTGTTGTTGTTGTTGTTGTTTGGGGGGTTTTGTTTGTTTTAGTTTTGTTTATTTGTTTGTTTGGATGCTTGTTTGTTTTTTTGTTTGTTTGTTTTTCTGCAATGAGACCAGGATGGATTCCAGAGCTAGCACTTGAAGTCTTATAGTTGTAAACAGTAAATGAAAATGCGATCAAGTCACTATTCTATACCTTAAGACTTTCCAATTCAAAGTCAGGAGACAGAAGATGTTATAGCAAAAATCAAGTTAAAAAAAAAAAAAAAAAGAAAAAAAGCAGCCAAGCACTGGCTAATTCCTTAGACTGACACAGAGACATTCATTCTTGTCTTTGGAGTTCAGACACAAAGAAGACTGGTGCTTAGGTGGACTCTTAGAAGCTGGCCCTGCTCTGCACTTTGTTCCTCCTGTCACACTTCCCTGCTTGATGCAAATTGATTTTGAGACCATAATACTTGCTGCTTGCTCTTTTCAAAGTGTTAACATTCTCCTTCTTTGCACTGCATTCAGCAAAAACATCCTTCTTCTGTCATAGGGGATGCTTCAGCATTTTTGATAGATGGACATTCATGATGCTAGTGTGCTGCTTACACACCACAGATAAATCTGCCATAAACAGAGTTCCACATGGAGAACTGCCAGCCTCCATGGGCAATAAATAAAAATGAGGAGATGAGAGCTTACCTGGTACTGCTTCACCATTGTCAGTGCTGTGCCAAGAACTGGCTGCCAGTACATCCCACCACATAGGAAACAGCTTTTTTTTTTGGTTTGGTTTGGTTTGGTTTTGTTTGTTTGGGTGGTTTAAATGAATCTTGTGGTAATCTGTGCTTAATTACACATTCTCTGCCCTTTCATTTCCTGAAAGATAGATAACACAAACCTTTTGACCCTTCAACTTTTATCGAGGTAAACACAATAATGTCCTGAGGTTCAGGGTGGGAAACCAGGAGGTTGGTGTCAGTCTCCTATTGTTAATAATTTTTAAAAGGAGAAGATTATTTAATTAACCAAGATCTAAGTCTTCTTCATTCAGTTTTAAAGGAAACATTACTCATTGTAATGGGGTGTGCTGGCAGAAATCCTTTGGAGTGCTGTATAGGCAACATAAATACACCTTGAGAACACTTGTTCTATTGAAGATCACTGGCAGTTTGCAGACTTTAAGGAACATCTTTTGAATTCTCAGCAAAAGAAGCCATTTGTTGCAAACACTGCATTGGTTTAAGGAACTGCTGACACCTCATGGAAAACATTAAGATTCATCTTATTAAAATATCCCACCAAATATATTTTTTGGTCCTGCTGGGCCTGTGCCTTGCATCATTCTTCAATTAAATTACTAAGGCTGACAAAATGCAAACAATTCTAAAGTGCTGAAAAAAAGCCTGCTGGGATTTGTCTGTTTACTTAGATGCTGGTTTTAGAAAAGGTTTGTATCCTGTCTCCAGGGCGTATTGTGTGATTTGTACAAAATCCAGGGTTGCAGGTGCCCTTCAGGGACTCCACAGGAAGAGTCAGTGTTAGCAGAGACTCTTGGTGGCCTGAGTGGGGTTATATTGATTTCCCAAGGCCAAACAAGAAGTTCATGCCATGACCCCAGAGGTCCTTCTCAGTTTCTAGAATTTACTGTGCTCTGATGGGATGGCAAGAAAGATGTGAAGAAATCTGTCCAGTTTTGGGACTATAGACTTCTTTAAAGGTACACACTGTTTTCATCAAAAATTGAAAACCTACTTGGTGGGTTTATTTCCAGTCCCTTTAGTTCCTGTCAGTGGTGGTGGTACCCCTACTGGTAGCCTGGCTTCTTCTCAGCTTGCCAGTCAAGGAGGAAACAGATTTTTGGACAAATGTAAAACCAATGCCAGCAATAGGGTGATAACACTAAAACAATGAATAACTGAAAGACTAGACTGTATTCACCAGCTTTATCTTAAAAAGCCTTAGTTCCCTCTAGTCACAGCTGAAAACAAGTCCAGGTTCCAAGTGAAAAAAAACCCCAAAAAAACCCAACCAAACCCAGAGTTTTAGACCTTATTTCTGCTGTGCTCTTACTTCAGGGGTAGATCCTTGCACTTGCAGCCATCCCTCCTGTGTGCAGCTGGCACCCACCCCACTGTCTTGTTCTAACCATGCAGAATACGCAGGAGCTCTGAAATCTGATGCTGGGCATGGAAGGTTGTGACCAAGCAGGAGTGAGGAGAAAACTCCTTAAAAAGATGCGCATCTGTCATTGAAAAGAAAGTCTCTTTTCCTCTCATGCTTTCAAGAAAATCAGAAGGAATACAGTAAAATGTGAAATGTACCACAGCAGCGGCCTACACAGGTTATTCAGCACATTCAGTCCCTTCATATTCAATTGAATATGTGTTGAGTTTCCAGCAGCAGGAAAATCTCCACTCTACTCCACTACACCATGAAGGACTCCTTAAAAATTTATTAAAAAAATAAGTCATTATGTAAAAAGACTATAATCCACAAAAAAAAGAGAAAAAAATAAAAAGAAAACCCAAACTAATCCCATCACCTAATATGTGCAGTGGGAAGAGACAAGGAAAGCTCACAAGTCCTGTTGGTTGCCCAGCTCCCTCCAGCCACAGAAAACTGCTTTAGTGAAAATCCCCAGAAGAATAAGACCGAGGCCACCTTCCTAAAATAGTGGTTCCTGATAGGATTTGGGGGAAAAATATTTTTGTAATGGCAAATGGATGAGACACAGCATGCAGACCGTTCCAAGGCTTCCTGACATTTTTGGGAGTATTATTATACTGCCCATTCAACATGTCACCTCACACACCTCTTCGCTCTCCAGGACTCACTAGTGAAAAGCCCTGAACCATGCCTTAATGAAATACAAAGAGAGTACTGCAAATTCCATCAACAAATTATAACCAAGATTTCTGCCAAGCCACAAAGGGAGCACCAGCAAACCAGCTACTCAGAAGTTCTGTCACAGGTTTTAATTTCTGTCTCTGCAGTTTAAAATCTTGTAGTTCCTTAAGCTGACTAGGCCACTCAGAAACACAAGGCTTCAAACTGTGATGCTCATACGGACTCCACAGCAGGGTACAAAGAGGAGAAGGGAGTGAATTTCCACTCATCTGAAGGAAAAAGATGTTGTGGGTAGGAGAGAGCAGGGCAAGTAGAGACAGAAGGAGGGCAAACAGAGAAATACTAGGGGCACGCTAGGGGCATTATCAATGACAGAGGGCAGTGTGACAACAACAAGGTCACAGAATTAGGTCAGAAAGTATGGATCTGGATACTGCTGCTGCCCCCCAGAACAGGACATTTTTGAGAGACTGAGACCCCAAAACTTCACCTAATGAGTCCCTTTCCTCGACCCTCTCTGTAAGCTCAGTTTTCAAGCTGTGCAGCTGAGTCTGAGCCTGAGCCTGAGCCAGCATAGGGTCCCACAGTCTGAATTGTGCCAGGAGTTCTGTTGTTGCTGTTGTTTTTTTAAGAAGTGCCTTTGCTATCCGAGCATCATGTACAAGTTTGACCTATATAACAGACCAAGTAGGTCACTGAGTGCACATTGGACCATGACAAATTGATTTTGAACCATCACTTATCTGGCTCTGTTGCTGTCAAGGAGGATACATCAGTGTGATTAATAAATTATTTACCAAATAGATAAAAGCATGCTTCCCCCACCAGAGATTCTGGAGGGTTTATTGTTTTAAACTGCTGCACTAATTGGGCTGTACATTCACTTGCAGTTCCAAGAGAAAGGAATATAAGAGGAACAATGCTCTTTACTGCACATGGTGGTGGCACAGCAGAGGCAACCCATGAACGGCTACAACAAATGATGCTCAGTTTAGTGTTTTCCTGGCAGAGTGCCCAGCACCCCCTCCTCACACCAGCCTCCATCCAGTGTTGCCCCCAGAACAGGGGAGAAAACTGGCCTCACAGGGGCACTGAAACATTTTACTTCAAGCTCCACTAAGATGTGAGGGAAAGCTTTGAGATTCCACTCCATAGCCTTCCTCTCTTTATGGCAGAAATGATGCCAGATTGCTTCCCCTGGGATTTAGACCATCACAGTTGAAAAAGTATCCTAACAGGCAATAGAATAAAAGGGATAACAACACCTTTTCCTCAGCTAAGAAGTGTTTCCTCCATGCCCCTCTGAACTAAAAACAAAACAGGAACAAAATAAACAAGATTAAATAAAATATATTCTGCAGAAAGGAGGAAAAAAAAAAAATACAGGAATGCCCTCCACTCTCAAGGTATATATCATCTGGCTGTAGGAAACCAGTTAGTAATACAGGCTCCTGAGGGGTTATTCAGACACTTGGGTAAAATAACATCTCCAAAGATCTCCAAAGAGGCTTAAAGTAAATGAAGCTGTTAGCAACTTAATAGTTTGGGTTTTTTTCAGGAGGAAGAAGGAAGAAAGGCAAAAGAGAAGTGAGAGGGGGGGAAAGGAAAAATTACGGAAACTACTTTTCTAATTGTAGCAGAGAGGTAGTAGAATGTTGGCCCTTGCCAAAATTTTTGCATCATCCAAGCATTTTGCTTTTTTTGTCTTTATTTTTTGTGTTTATTTGTCTTAATTTTTTTTTTCAGTATTTTTTCTGCATTGCCTTGAAACCCCCTACAAAGGAATCCAGGCTGTGTCTCTCACAGGAAAGAGACACTGCTTGCACTTGGGTTTATTGAAGAAAAGTGCTTGAGAATCACAGTCCAGACAAAGCTGCATAATGTCCTGGTACTTGAATTTAACTATATTTATTAGCTCTTTTTTTAAACTCTATTTATTAGCTCTTTCCTGTGGGATATCCACTAATCCCGATCACTAGAGAAAAAGGCTATATTATAATGATTCTTAATTAGATACAGATGCAAGAGATTGATTCATTATTTCCATGTGCTGCTGTCAGTGTTTTGTGCAGTGTTTCCAGTTTCATTAAGCTACTCTGCTCAATTCCTTCATGAGCTGTCTCTGTCAGCTAAAACAGCCCCTCCGCCCCCAGCAACACTTCTTGCCCAAGCATCTCTGCTTCTGATTTCCTTTGTAAGCCTTATCTATGAAATTACTTTTTGCTGCTGTTGTTTTATACTGGAGGACAATTTTTCACCTTCAGCACTTGAATTTGTCCTCAGTAATAGAAAGAAGAAAACTTTTAAGTGAGAGAAACTGCAGTGTAATCTAAAATGCATTTTAATCACTGCAACTAATTATGAAGAGTGGTAAATCAGTAAGGGTCAGAGCTCCAGTGCCTCACTACAAATGACGAACAGTAGTACAGCTGATTGTAATGGGATTATTCCTGTGAGTAGCTGCCCATTACTTTTCCTGAGAGATTTATAGTCTCTCTGAAAAACTGTCCGAAAGACCATTAATAAAATAATAATTAACAAGGAAACTGAAGACAGTATATCGAGAATTTCTGAAAACAATGGGAAAACTTCATTTATGGTGGAGACAGTGTATCACAGCAATGAAAATCTGGGTAGCTCTGTATTGCTGTCTGATACCAATAGGCATAATCTCATTTTGGGAGTGGGCAAGGTAGGAGGAAAAAAGCAATCTGTTTACAGATACATGCACTAAATCTTTAAATTGGAGAAGAGACCAGATTTTAAGACAACAAATGACCTTTAATAGGTGTTAAGTACTTTGGTCATCAGGAATTTTGAAAGGGACCAGATTTTCTCAATCCTCATTACTTTTGAGGGAAATAACATTTGTGATTTTTCCATTGAAATAAATGAAACCTTTTTGAGAATCTTGTATTAAATAAACTGTCGTTGTCCCAAGGTAGTGAACCATCAAAACCCAGCCAAACTCATCTGGGGACACCTGAGAAGACAGGACAGTAGGTTCCAAGGCAAGCTACTCAAGTGGAGTGCCCTGGGCAAGCAATTCAGGGCTTCCCAGACTACTGGGCTCCATGAAGTGGAGCTGGATGTCTCATGGCTGGGGTTTATCAATCAGCTCCTGGGCAGTGCTGTAAGAATTGCTCTGTGCCTGCCTGAAGTGCAGCTCTGCACTGGGGGCTGGTGCATTACCCCGAGCAGAACCAGCCCACCCCTGTCTGCAGTCACTCCTGGAGATCTGCCCTTCGTTTGGACCTCACAGCCTGTCTCCATATCTCTTCACAACATGAATGTACCAAAACCCAGGCACACAGACCCCAGAAGGTCTTTACACAGGTTAGGTTTTGTACTTTTCCAAAGGGTCACAGGTAGGGATGGGATATGGTGCTGGATGGGCCCCCTGGCAGCGGGGCCACCCTGATGCCAGAACACCTTCCCTGCTAAGGTAAAAAAAGGCACAGGTTTGTTCTGCTCAGCAGGCTCCGTGCAAGCTGATACCAGCCCAAGTTGAGCAGGGTTGTGAGGACCTCTGGTCAAGATGTGCTTAAAAGGTATCACTTCTTGCAAAACAAATAGCAGATGTTCCCTTTGACTTCTCATCCTCAGGGCTCTGCACTTCAGGTGGCTCTTTTAGGGTGTGAACCAGATTGAAAAACTGCACATAAGCACCCAGTAACTGTTTTGGCTTACCCTACTCTTACTTAATTTTTCTCAAAAGTGGTTCTCTGACTCCTACATTTCACCAGAATCTTTCTTGCAGTTATAGTGGGAAAGGAAAGTAGTCCCTTGTCAGCAGAGAAAATTCCAAAGTGTGTGTTTCCCTCAGCCCTGAGGCTTTCCTGCAAACACGTGTGGAGATCTGAAACACGTATTGCTGTCACCAATGACTGCCACTTCTGTGTGGCATGACCCAGACTTGTGTTCGCACATTTAAAATAATGAGATTGCATAATGCATGTGATCTTGCAACCTTACTGGTTAACAAAACACCTGAGACTCCTGATCTGGAGCCCTGATTCCGTGTGATATGCCAAAGTGTATTAGTATCCCTGGGGCTCCATGCAATACGTGCCATACTTCCCCAAAATCTCTGTACAGTGTTATCTTCAGACAAAAAGGGCAGAAAGAAAACACAAGGTAATGCAGAGGTAAATTCATGTTTTATTCTGTTAAAAAATATCAGCCAAAGCATATAGAAAACCTCTGGAGAGGCTTCACATTTAAATCACTCAAGATATTTGCTTATTAAAACTCATTATATGGATATTGTGTACAAGTCTCTTAAAGATTTGTTCTATAATTAAGAGTTTTTGTGGTAGATGGTGTTACTTGCTCCCAGGAATCCCAGTGCTGTTTTCCCTGAAGGTATTGCATCAAGACAAAGGCATGAAAAAGTGAGCAGCAAGGGGAAAAAAAGTGCCATTAGATCTCTTCTTTTGTTTATTATGTTTGACTAGGGAGGTTACCTTTCTTCTTTTTTTAATCTTGATTTTTTTTTTTTTTNTTTCTCTTTTTTTTTTTTTTTTTTTTGTCTTTCATTAAAATGCAATGTCCTCTAGTTGATAGCATTTGGGCATCTTTCCCAAGTCTGCCTGACAACATCAATGGCGAGCTGTTGAGCTGCAGTGACCCCCTAAGCAAGCTGTCCTCCGCTGTTTTGGCTGCACCTACTATTACTCAAGCAGTGGGAGCCAAACAAATGTGACACTTGGATCTTTCTTACTTGTTCTGCCAAGCAGCCCCGCCAAGCCCGGAGTACGGAGAGGCTGCGTGAGGAATCGACAATTCCCCGCGGTTACACAGCGGGGTACCAGCGCTGGCAGCAGGGCTGAGAAGTTAACTCTGGGGTATACAGGGCTGACAAATGCAGAGACATATTGATCCTCGGCAGTCTGTCTCATCAGTGGAGTAGTAATGGCCTGCATATTAACACAACCGCCTGAGAGGTGACAAAAGACAGGGAAGGACGCTGGAGCTCAGCGCCCGGGGGACGAGGGTGCTGTGCCAGCACCACACCTGAGGTGGAAGGTCAACCAGCCGCCACTGCTTGGCTCAGAGCCTCACCAAGGCTTGGTTAAGCAGAAGGATTAAAAAGAACCGCTTTTGCTGAAGGGTTTGTGTCAAGGTGAGCAAGACTAGAAAGAGCAAGCAGATTAAGCAAAAGGAAAATGAGTTCCAGAGGTGTTGGACAAAAGAACTGGGTAAAAAGGACTGCTTAAAAATCTGCTGCTGCTGAATGAAGGCACATGTCTTCAGCTGGCATCAAGGGCGGAAAGAGCTCTCGCTTGGTTCCTAGACATGTAGTAACAGATACTTCTGTGCCTTCTAAGTACAGGCTGGAGGTGTCACTGCGAAACCCAGCCCAGTGCCAGCAGTGCTTCAGGGGCCCTGAGGGATGGTGCCGCAGCACTTGCTGGTTCGGAGGGGTTGATGCTGCAAAACCTCTCCTGCGCTCATCCTCCCCTCACAGAGCCCATGTGGGTCTGGAAGCCCCCCAAGAATCAGCCTCCACAATCCAAACTCCAGAGAAAAGAGGTTTAATTGGTTCAGAAGTGTACACATCTGTCCTTTACCTGTAAAAAGAGGAGTGTAAATGGAAAGACATGATAAGCTGTGAAATTTTATGTTTCTATCAAAAATCCTGATTGGTTTTGAAATAAAGCACTGTGGAAGACAGTGGGTTTTGACAGATTATTCTTACAAAATGTGAGCACTAAAGTACTTTTTTCAGCAGTATTATTGGAAACAATATTATTTTAAAATAGGAATACTGGAAAATGCTCCTGTCAGTTAATTTTGTTGCATGCTATAGCTCATATATTATTATAACTATTAAATAACTTGATTAATAATCACGTAGCATTAAAGAATTATTTTAATTCTTGATTATCAATATCTATTTTAATACCATGGGTGCGTACTGTTAACACTTTCCATTACAATTTCAGGATGCATATTCATTATGTCAAAATTTCTCATGAAACAGAAATTCTGTTTCCTGGGAAACCCCAGTCTTTTTCTGTAATTTTTTTCCTTCTTCCCTTTGCTTTTCTTTATGAGTTTTTTTGAGGATTTTAGGCATATTCTTGTGTAGTTTGTTTGAACTCCAGGCTAAAGAGGTCTTCAGGCTCTTTGTGGGGTGTCTGAAAATGTGGTTTCTATTTATTGGAGGTATATTTGTTCTTTCACCGAAAAAAAAAATTAGATAAAATTGAAAGAAATTCTTCCATAGATTACAGTAATTTTGGCTGGTGGTTAAGGCCCTTTATCACCACACTCACATAAATAAAACCCACCTGCACCAGCAGCCAAGTACACCTAAATTAACTTTTAAGTACATTGTGAGGACATTCTGCACTGGATGATGAAGACAAAAGAAGATGAATTCATAATTTCATTATTATTTTAGTATCACAGTGCATCACTGATACTCTTCTACTTTGGTATGGCAGGGATAATGGAAAGAAACCAAAAATATTAGGAAAGGACTATATTTAGGCCTGCTGAACAACCTCACTATGTATAACCTACATTTTTAACATCATCGTATTCCTTGCAGTCTGTGCTGGCTTCTGCCCTGGTGGAATTCCAGGGTCTCACTGTACTGGGCATCAGGAAGGGAAAAGCTCTTGATACCAGTGCGGAGGGAGGATGGGGGGGCAGCTTGGTGCCAAGCCCTTGCTCCTGCTTGCAGAGCCCCCAGAAGGAGCAGAGGGAAATGGATTTGTCTACGGATGTCTCTCCCGTCAAAGCCCTTGGGTGCTGAGCTCAGCCCATTTTGGATAGAGCTTGTTTACAAGCCCTATCCTGTGGGTCTTGTACCTTGATTTCAATGGCAACCTTTCATCTGAGATCAAAATCTGCACTTCTAGTATAATACAGATTTTCAAATTATATTTTGATTATGGCTTTTAATTGTAGTCTTGACATTTTCTCTATTTTCTTTTTTTCCTTTTTTAAATAGAAGCAAAAACAATGCAGAGTCAGTTGGATCAATCATTATTTTATAGTCAATAATATTGATTATACTATATTTAGTTAGGTAATATCCAACACTGCAAATGCTAACATTCAACACTTATTAGATTATTAGTCATATTGATAACAACCAAAAATATTTCATAATTTAAAGTTCAATTGCATTGCCAATGACGTAGGTTAGTTACACACCCCTAGATGAAATCAAGGCTCAGACAACATCCCATTTCACAGGTCTAGTGAAGGAAAGAGTGGAATAACCATAAATCTTAGATTCCTGTTGATTGCTTGCTAGAAATCTGAAGAACAGTTAAAATCCAGTAGTAATTAAACACATATCATTTTCTTCTTTCTTTAAAATTTAATTTAATTTTTGAAATCCGAATAGTTCCCCAGCACTAGGAACAGAAACCCATCACAGTTACAAACAGCATTTATGGTGCAGAGCAACTTGTTGGGCCTCAGGTGTTCCTTCCGCACCTTGTGCTTGAGTGGCTATTCCCCTGGGGGTGGTGGGGTCTCTCCCTTGCAGTGATTTGCATCCCTTGGTAGAATCTTTGTGTTACTTTGCTCTTCCATGGCACACAGACACTGTCCATGCTGACACCAAGCCCAGCAGCACGGGACACAGGGAACACCTGGACAGGGAGTGCACTGGCCCTGCACAGCAGCCATCCGTCAGTGGGGCTGAACCCAGATTTGCAGGGACAGGCAGTGAGGTCTGAGGTCAATAAGGGGGACACAGGAAAAATTCACAAGGTCTTTTACAAGTAAATGCCTATTGTTGCTTTTCCAGATAAGCAGCAACAAAGTATTCTTACTGTGTTTCTTTTCCTTGTTGATTAATAACTTGTGCTGTTCTTGTTTTATTCAATATTGTTCTTTGAAGCTGCTGCATGCCCGTACACATCAAATAGTTATATATTGAATTCTATGTGACTGCACATACACGTGCAGAGAGTACACCATAAAGTCTTCTATCGTGAGCCCCAGCAGCTACGAAGCATTAAACCTGTCACTGATTCAGGCGACAGTCCCAACCACCAGAATTTACTCAAACTAAATTACATCTTTTCCGCCATGTCCTCATTTTTAGCCTACAAAGTAGGCTTGCTATAACAGTGCCCTCACCTCAAAAAAGCCTCAAAGCCAACACAGATATAGAAGCATCAGTAGTTTTGCAAGGCACAAAAGGTTTATGCCATTTTTCCTTCCTCTGTCGGTCCTACTTGTACCTTACCCTTTGGCTCTGCAGAGGTTTAAAATGTCCATGTGTGAGCTAGCAGGCAGCAGGCAGCTCTCCCCCTGAAAAAGCTGCCTGCGACTGCAGATTTATTTAAATGTGAATGTGTAGCTGGTTTCCTGCATGCAAAATAAAGCAGGTGCTAAAATATTAAGCTCTACCACTGTCCACTATTCATCGCATCCAACTGGTGCTGTCAGAAGCAAGCTGCTTGACTAACCAGGGCCTGTGATTTAGTATGACATCCCAACTCTAATTACTCCCTCCTCCTGATTCATTTTCTCAGCCTCCAATTTTCAGATTTAGAGAGCCTGGATTCAGGGGTGTGTGGGTACAGTTGTGTGAGGGAGAGCTGGAAATGCACTTGCCTCTGAATGCAGAATGTAATTAATCACCTTGGGGCCCCTGAAATTATTTGCTACACAGCTCAGGCTTTCAAGGGGCAATTTAGCCTGCTCCCAGGTGTCTTTGTGGCGTCCTGCAGTATTCGTCAGGTCTCACACCCCGGGCATGGGTGTCAGCAGCTGGCTCCCACCCGGCTGTCTGCACTGGCCACTGTCACCCAGAGCCTCTCTGTGGCTCTGCCCCAATATCTGCTGGGCACAGATACTCCTTTTTCTGGCACGAAGCAGCACAAAAGTGACTGCACTGGCATTACTCCCCCCGCTATGCTGTGTTCAGATTCGTGGCAGGGGATGGATCAGGTCATGGGGCAGGGCAACCCCAGCTGCACATCTGGGCCGTAAACAAAGCACAGATAACAAACTGCAAAGAAAATAATCAGAAATATTTTGAATGAATACGCTCTGCTGCAGGGTTAATCTGCTCACATAACTTACATTTCACCAAGAACAGTCCTTGATGTCCTATGAATCAACAGCACAGGCAATAAGAAACAACAGCATCTTTAAAGCTCTCTGCAAGATGCTCTTTTCCCTCGGAAAACATTTTTCTGTGCTGAAGAGAGTGAATATTTCGTTGACCGCAGTAAAATATTTTTTCTTTTAACATTTGCCAGTTAAATCAGAAGCAACAGAGACCTTCTTTTTGAGAAGAAAAGGAGGAATAAACCCCCTACTTCCTTTCATTTCTTGCTTGCTTTTCAGAAGAGAAAGGCAAAACCTGAAAGTGTTTCCCAGAAAAATGAAAATGAGACCCTCTAGAATGTTAAGAAATATGCTACCTATTTTTTATAGCCTCCACACACTTTAGAAGGTTAAAATAAAAAGGGTATTCAGGTTTGACTTTGACTGGCTAACTTGTATTAATTATATTTTCTCAACATTTTAAGGTTTTGCCGATTTATGTGTTAGCTAATGCGCAGGAAGAGAACACCTTTTTCCTAAGTAAATACATCTCATAGGCCATTAAAGCTGCTGGTTGTCAAGCACTGAGGTGTGGGACCTCGAGAGTGTTTCCCCAAAGTCCACATTTCAGGTTAGGTGACAGGAGCATGCCCCACGTCAGGTCCTGTAATAGATGGCAGGCAGAGTGCCACTGCTGCGTGGGCTGATCCTGTGAAATTCCTGCCTTGCTACCTGCAAGTTGCCAGTTCGCTGCAAATTCTTCCTGGCACTAAAATGTCTTATTTACCTGTCACAGTCCTTGTCCCAAGAACTACTGCCCCATGAAGCACTGAGCACCTGCCTTCTGCTATCTGAGAAAACCAACCTGCTGTCCCTCCTGCTAGAAATATTGTTTGGTGCATGCAGCAGTTTTCTCACAAAATATTATTGTTGTTGTTGTTGTTGTTGTTGTGTTGTCGTTGTTGTTGTTGTTATTATCATTATTATTACTACTACTAATAATAATAACAATAGTAACAACAGTAATAAGAATAAAAGTGGAAAGGTGCCGTGGTAAAATCTGACAATAAAAATTTTCTTTGTAGAGCACAACAACCAGGCCTGTCCTTCTGCAGCTTCTGAGAGGCTCTGGACACACCTCACTTGCCCTTGTTTCAGATAGAAGTGGGTCTTCTTTGTAATCCACAAATTGCTATTTTGTCCAGCTGTGACCACCACCACATGCAATGGGCTTGCTAAGGAGTGTGTGCAAGGTGGAGAATTTCTCAGAAATCAATGAATGTCTCAGAAATCCAGGTGGATTATTTGCACACAGTTCTCAAATTAAACTATTATAGTAGTTCTGGACTAAAAGACTCACATATCAATCTTCTTCTGAAGTCAAGACTGCATATTTCCAGTATTTTCTCTCCTATGTGAAATGACTCACAGGACATTCTTTCTTCTTTTCTGTTCTTTTATTTCATTCTTTATTTCCTTTTTGCCTTTCTCTGTGAGCTCACTCATCCTGTTTCCTCTAAAACACTGATGCTAAAAACAAACTTTGCCAATAACTGCAGTTTGATTGGATCAAATTTTAATTTGGGATAAATAAAAACAATTTCTCTATATTGAATTAATTTGATATCATTATTTAAGTTCGATCTGATACTTCTGAGGATTTAATCAAGATAAGGACACTTTCTTGCTGTGCTTTTTACAAATATACAACAATATATTGTTCCTGCTGCAGATTATTTATTGTGCAGATAAACAAAGGACAAGGCAAAGTGAATAACATACAAGGAAGTCAAAAAGGGGGGAAAAAAAGCCATCAGTTGCGATTCTGGCTGTTTATATTGTTTAGGAACAGGATTGCATTTTTGTTGCCAGATTGGAATGCACAAGTTTCTCTCTTGGCGTTTGGTCCTATTAAGGCAAGTAAGAGAGACATCTACACCCATTTTCTGCTACATATTTATTTTGTGCAGTGGCTTGTGAAAGAAAGTGCTGACTGCTTTTTCTAGCTCTGAAGCCATTTCTCAGCGTGTGGGAAACGGCAGAGACTGAAATGTGAGTCTGTTGATGAATTTACCAATCCCTTTAAATCCCAAGCTATAGCACCTTTGTAAAGCATTTTGAGCAGTGCGTGGGGGCTGGGCAGATCTACCCGCTCTCCTCCCTGGTGTCAGCCCTCGAATGGAGGTTCTGGGTGCCGCTGGTGTGCAGTCTCCTCTCCCCACGGCAGGAGTGGGGCCATGGATGTTTGCAGCAGCTGAGGTGCCGTGGGTTTGCCTGGGGCTGGGGAACTGTGTGGGATCTCTGCCCCAGGCAATGGGGAAGCCCCCCGGGTGACCCTCGATGGCTCTGCCCTTCTGTTGTGAATCACACCAGCTTACAAGATGCTCTGCGCTTCCCCTTCTGCCTGGAAATATTGAAGGACAAGGTTCTCTTCTCTTCTTGCTCCCAAAATCTGTCTATAATGTGCATCAGGGAAGCACTCTGGTGTGTGAAACCAGCACCGACTCAAGGTCAAATCTAAAGCCAAAAATCGGTGTTGTGTTCATTGTAACCTGCCTAGTCTTTGTTACTTTGTGTCAGTCCGTATGTATATCTGATTAAAAATCACAATACAAATACTTTAAAACTTTATAGTTCTTCCTTTTTCAACACTGTCATGTGGTATAATTATATGATTTCCAGAAGGTACTTAAAAATGAAGTGGGTGTTTTCTTCACATTCTTTGTTGCAAGTGGACTACTGAGCTTAGTATTGCCTTCTGTAAATACCATTCCAAATAATCATGAGACATCCTATAATTCAATTATAAATAACCTCTGAGAACCATAAAATGATATATTCTAGGTTAGTGACACAAACAGATGTATTCACCATCCTGACTGTAAAACGAAACCTAAAACAAACCCAGCATTTTCGCTTGCTTTTGATCTGCAGTGTGCCTCTGTGCATGAGAAGTACAATGGAGCCCATACAGATTGTAACGCTCTCCCTGGAATTAGTGCTTCTCAGAAAAACAAAGTTAAAATCAGAACAATACAAAACACTCAGTGTATTTCTCCTTAAAAAAATAAATAATAAAGGCCTTACTCAGCAGAGGTTGAGATGTAGATATACAGGAAGAATTAACAACCATGGCAGGAAAGGATGCTTTCTTTTTTATCTCTCATGCTGTTTTCTCACACAAAAATCATGATGTGACATTTCTAAGGATTGTGTATTACTGTTACTTGTGTATTAACTTCAGACATATCCTCAACTCGATATTTGGTGCAATAAGCCCTCTTTGCACTACCAAATGGTAAAACAGGTTTTAGAACAAATAAACATTAGGTGAATGAATGTGGCAAACCTCTCCTGGGGAGAAGGACTATTCTTCACCAGGTGACTGAAAGCTCTATAAATCTGTGCTTAACCCAGACATTTTAAATGCAGAGGCACTGTTACTGTTGTTTAACTCAATGTTTGGGGTGCTCAGATGAAAAAAGACCTGCAATATTTAGATCACACAGGACCCAGACGGGGATACAATATTCTACTGTAAAGCAAAGCTTAAATAAGAGACAATAGGTAGCACCCAGGGTTGCCTTAGGTTAATGGTGGTGAGAGGACTGAAACAAGGTGGACAGCTGTATTTTGTCAGAGTGGCCCAGCACATGGTGGGGAGCTCACACAATACTAACCCAAGGCTCTGCCCCTGCAGCATCACCTCCACCTCCACGATGGCCTGAGGCTCTGAGAGCTGGTAGAGACTGCTCATGAGCACGAGCCTCACAAAGGCCGCCTATGGGGACAGAAATGGAGCTGCCACCTGTGGCTCGAGTCAGCAGGGCAGAGCACATTTTGATAAGAGGTGTGAAGACACAAGTTGACTAAGTACAGGATAACATGCTGGGCTAGGTGGGCTTGATTCCTAAAAACCCTGGGTGAAGCCTCACAGAAGTGTCATCTCAGATGTCACTGTGGCACCCAATATCACCCTCTGTTTTTTTAGTTCTATCACCAAGTGGGAGGAGTAAAATTGATGATCTTCTTCTAGCGGCTTTGATAAATAAGTGCAACTGTTTTCCTGCAAGCACCTGTTTCCTTCCTACATCTCTTCTTGGGAGATTTTTTAAAGAATTTTTTGCCCGAGAAGCAGCTGAATTCCAAATCCCAGGTCACCCCCCATCTGTTTGCAGAACACAAGCTAGTTAATTTTGGTAATGCTAAAAAAAAGTTCTAGAAAGCCTCTTTCACACTGTTGCTCCCCAAGACTGGAAGGCAAGGCATATGGGGGAGCAGCAGTTGGTGGAACAATTTTATCTGTGGTATGAGAAGCTAGATAAAAGTGTTCTTGTGAGGACACATGATAAATGATAAAGGCAGATTTGATGATCACCTTTTTCCCCTTGGGCTTTTATTACCTACGTGTTTCACAGCTGATACTGACAACCAGTAATGTGTGTCTAGGTATTTTAATATTCACTTTTGGGCCAGGGTGGCAGAGACTCCCCATTTTGTGGTTTGTGGTTCTGTTGGTGTTTGTAACTTTGCGACTTTCCATCTGCACGGAAATTCACGCTCACTTCTGGGCACAGTATTGCCAGGAGGACACAGATAAGCTGAAGGGAGCTGGGAGAAAAAGAACAAAACTTATTGTGATGCTGGAAGGAGTGATATAAAAAAGAGATAAGTATGCAGACCTTGACTAAACAATGACTAATTGCTAGTGCATAATAACAATTCTGAAAGGAGTCTTAATTGATTTATCTGAGGAATGCTCAGGGCTTCTTATAAGATGCTTTACTATTAGAGTTATTTATCTGTCTAGGTTAAGGATACAATTGAAGACTTCTGTCTTCATTTGATGTTTGAAATTAGGGAAAACTAAACACACACAGAACCATAAGCATCACAAGGTTATTCAGATGCCAGTGGCACTTAAAATATTATTTTGTGAATAGTCATGTGTGTCACCAGAGGAAGCTAATGGGTATCCTAGCGTCTCAGATGGTGATAAACAAGGACATTAAATGATAATGGTTACAGAAACCTTAACAGTGACTTAGTCTAATCCAATACACAAAACGACATGGCCTGTGAATTGCTGTATAACAAGGAACACCAGCCATTAATCCTGGCTAAGGTGGCCAGAACAAACTGTGCAATGAAACTTGTTAAATGTGGGGAGAAAGGATATGGTATTCCTTCCAAAAAGTTAAAAATATTAGCTTATAATATTCAGATGGTATAAAATGTCACAGCTTTGACTTTAGTGGCACTGTGTTGATTTGCATTAGCTGAAGTTCTGTCTCTAAATTCTTTAAGAAAACCCAAAATGAAACTATAATGAATTTATTTCTGGAAGGACACCATCTGGTGTTTTATTGCTAGCTGACAAGGAGTAGGAAAGGATCGTCTGACTGCTGGTTGCAGAAGCAGTGCAGGATTTGCATTTTACAGGGGATAGTGAGGATGATATTTAACCAAATATCTCCTTTTAACAGGTCCCCTCACAATCATCTACAAGCTGGACATGCATTCAAACTAAATCCAGTGACCTGGATATCATAAACTGTCTCTCTTTAAAAGTGATGGAAACTAGGAATAATGGCACAATTCTGTCACGCTTCAGAAGGAAATTAACCCCCTGTCTACATCTGCATGGTGCCTAACCAATCATCTCCATTTAATGGCTTCAATATTTCTGTTGATTATAAAACTGGCTCTGAATAGAAGTTAAGTCACCTTTCAGGATTCATAATCCTGTGTAAAACTGAGGAACCTTAATCCTTGCCTGGATGCTGATTTCATTGCACACTCTGATTCCCTTCATTTTATTCCATGCCTCTTCTTCTACACAATAAATAACTTTTTCTGCTTTCCCAGCATATAACTCTCTATAGAACTATCCATCATACCACATTACAACACAAGCAAGGCAAAAGTAACTTTTATGCTCTGGTGTTGATTACTCTTGGGAAAACAATATTTAGGGTTTATTTTAATTGTTTTAAATTTTGTGGCTGTGTCAGATGCAACTCCTTTTGATTCCTGTTCAATGATAATTTTAGTAGAGCCTTTAGGTAGAACCATCAAATGAAAGGACTGCAGAAGCTTTCTGAAAAAGATTAAATGATGGTGCTCTGAGAGGCAGTCAGTTTGTTCTTGACCTCAAACACAAAGCAAGTGCCAAGACTGTCTGAGGAGATAAGCATGAGTGTGAGCTATTTAGTAAGGGAGAGCTAAGAAAGCAAAATGCAGTATTTGCCTATTTTTTAAATGAAATGCAGACATAACAAATGGTGGGACTACAACAGAAATTAGGGATACAACTTCTTTTATGAAAATGCACGTTCGGTAGAGGTTCAGCAAAAAAGCTTTTGTTTCATGGCATTTGTATTAATTTGCATGATTAGCAAGCACCTGTTGTACGTAGCAGGTAGTGAGAACAAAAGCAGCTGCGAGTGCTGATCTGAAGGCTCCTCATTTGCTTGTGAAGTGCAGTCTTCCCTGATGAGACAAGGGATTTGCTGTTCTCCAGCAGCGAGGGCTGGGTAATGGTCTTTCTGCTGCTGAGCCCATCTCTGCTCCTCCCGGGCCGTGGCTCTGCACGAGAGCCCTCAGTGAGGACCGGCGGCAGGGAAGAGCCGTCCCGAAGGTTGGAGCTGTGAGGCAGTGGCTCTGTCACACTGTCACCCCTGGCCTCTGAGGGGATGCCTGGGCCTGAGCTGCATGGGAAGGCGTTTGCTCTAGGGAGCCCCTGAAGTTGTGGCTAACTCAGCTGACTTTGCAAGTACTGCTGTGACAAAATGTTTTTCTAAGACACTGCTCTTAGGCTATTGGGAGTTAAGCTGTGGGCAGTTGCCAAAGAAATGCCAGACCACAGGAGTTATGTGCAGTCAGGGGACTGTGTATAACTTCTGGTTTCTAAGGAGCAGTACATAAGGATTATCCCATAGTTTCAGCATTAGGACAGCTAATATTCTTATTACCTTTACTTCTATGAATGTTGCTTGGAAAACATGATGTTAATATATAATTGTAATTACAGTAGGTTGGCAATCATAAATAAGGCCATGAATAGATCTCAGTCAGATTCAGGAATACAGAAAGCGATGTGCCTGCCCTTCTGCATTAGTCTACTTAAAAGGAGATAGTTCTAATAGAAAACAGCCAGACAGAGACTAAAATGGGTAAGGTAGACAGAGCCTTGTGTACATCTCCTGTCATAAAAACCCAAAATTCACAGCCGAGAAACAGAGAACAGAAAGGCAGATACAGAGAGAGCCAAGCCCCTCTGTCCATGGCACACTGAAACAGGAGCTGTAGCCAAGCGTGCTTAGAAGACACAAGAGGTGACTGCTCATCAGGCTGCAAGGCTGCAGCAGCAGCCTTCACACAGCTGTGGGCCCAGCTCATGAGTCCTTCTGGAGCAAAGGTGTATCAGCTTGGGCACACACAGAGCCAACAAACTGAAGTCAAACTGGAAAATGAGCTGGTGAGAACATAATGCACTGCTTTGTGCTGATTAACTGGTTCAAGTTTCCACTGCTCTGCACTCCATATGCTTCTGTGCACAACCTCCATTTAAATAACAAGTTACTTCAATAATTAACGTCTCCATGACTTTCTCATAGAATTCCTATGTGCCCTTGGGCAATTCACTTCGTCTCTCTGGCCTTCAGTTCACCATTTTCAAAATAAATGTGAAGCCAGAGCTCAATTAACAAAGATAACAGAGAAATAGGATGACCCAGAGAAAGAGAAGGTATGGATATTTGAATCCTCCTGGTGCAACAACTGTACAAAGAGAGGGTGGAACACAGAAGATCCATGACAATGTTGACTGTGAAGTGCAGGGTTTCCCAAACCAACCTGGAGCAAAGGCATTCAGCCCATCCTGCACACTCCTGCCCAAGCACAGCTACAGGAAGAGCATTCCTACACTGACCTGCCTGGGGTGCTGCTGCACCCACAGAAGGGGTAATCTGTCATGTGGGTAAGCAACATAGGGATACAGTGCTGTACAGTGACCCAAGGTACTTAAATACACATAAAAGATGGACAACATCATCCTGTACTCAACATTATTGTGATTCAGATGCCCAATGTGTCAGGCTTAACTCTGAGTGATGAAATGTTCTTTTGCTGCAAAGTACTTTATGAGAAGCAGTAGATGCAGAAAATAAGGCAGACAGACACTAACTGTAGCCTTTCTCCGTGTAAGACTGATGACCTGTAACAGAAAGATTTCCCTAAAAGTGAGGTTTTTTACTTTCTATCCAAGTGCACGTGTAAGTCACACCCTTTTCAGCAAAAGCAAAAATGGGATAGACTGTCAACCATGGATAAATGGCTGAAATGAAAACCTTTTCCAAGCAGTGAGTGATTTAGGAGCTTGTATATATCTTCAGTGTAGGATTTATGGTCATACATTATTATACATTGTGTGCACATAACAAAAGTGTTATCCAAAAGCCAAAGTCAGAGAAAGAATGGGTGATTAAGAGAAAGAATTCCCAATATGCTGAACTATGATTAGGCTAGTGGGAGTGCTGCTGTGAGAATTAAATTTACAACAAAAGTAACTCAGTTTTATCTCTTCTGAGTAATTCAGTACATTCTCACTTTGCTGTTACAGCTAGCTGTAACTTCTTTTGCTTTCTAAATTATTCAAATATCCCAAAGGGTCAGATAAGAAAATTGCTTTCTTGGAACCAATAATGAATATGGGGTCAGTCAATGCAAAACAATAAGGTATGTTACCAACAAATATTCTTCATATCAATGTCTGTCTATAAATCACTTTTACAACTATTCCTTCTAAAACTGGAGATTATGGACCACATCCACATTTATATAAACTTTATTTTACAGATGCAACACTTCTGCTTACCCTCCTCATGCAGACTGAAAGTCTGCCTTGATGAGGAACATTCTTCTTCCCTTCCTTGAAACACACAGCACAATCTCACAGACAGACTAGAAACCCCTTGATTTGTAGCTGGACACTTCCCAAGCTCCCAAGCATTTTTTCTGAAACTGTGGGTTCTTGGTCACAAAGTGACAAAAAAGCATGGAAAGGAGGCTTAACAAAGACATTTCTAAATAGCTTTGAGGATGCCTGCATTCTTAAAGCAAACAAGGCTTAGATTTTTTAATTAAAAAGTCCCTAATGTCTTATCTTACCCTTACTGTGATATCAGGAAAACCTAATTTTTCAGGCCTGGTGAATCTTCCAGCAAGTTCTCCTTATACATCAGTGTCTCCTTATGCAGCACAGCACCCTGCTCTTAAACTACTTTTGCCCTCTGTGCTTGTACTTATACGGACAGTGACTTCTGCCTAGTTCTATCCTAGATCCTTCCCGTACTCCTTATTAGCATCTGTAGGGAAAGAATATCTTTCTACAGGAGTGGGCCAGCAAGTGAGAGGCGGTCAAAAGCTCTTTTCATGCCTTCTCAGTGTTGACCTTCAGTAAGGCTCCAAGAATCTTCCCTACACAGAGCAGCAGCCATGGCTGAGTTCCCTACGAAATGTTAATTCAATACAGAGACATGCCACTCTGCCACAGCAGCAGGATCAGTGCTGGTGGAAGGGGAGGAATGAGGAGTCTGATTTGGATCCTACTCTCCTGCAAGCTGCTTTTCCAATTGCACCATCTCCTATTTATGCTATCTCTTCCAAAAGCAGGCTCCTGGTATTGCAGCTGAAGTCAGTAGTCGTTTGAGGTGAAATCTCTACCAAATCTGCTGTTTCCCGTGGATTCTGAATTCTGACTTTTCAAAATCTGTCTCACTGTGGAAACTCTAGATGGTGTCTCTGGGTCTGGCCTGTGAACACCATGTAAGAGGGAAGGGTTATGTGAGTGTAAGCACTCCATTGACATCCTTAATTCTGTTTATTTTTGCTTGAGATTATCTCAGAAAAGAGATGCAGCCCCATGGAAGAAACATAATGTGAAAAAATATGATCATCTGTACAGAAGAGATTTAGTACAGAAGCAGTTCTTTTGTGCTGGGCAAGATAGAAATTCTTTCTACATAATAAATTTCAATAGAAGAGGTAGGTCTGTAATAAAACTGATTAAAAAATATCCTTCATTTGACCTTTTTCAAGGTGTATTACCATCATATTGTCATGTGATGGTGATCTTTGATTTTCTTTTCACAATATTTGATTTGACACAGTTGATGAAAAACAAATCCATATATATTGAATACTGTTCTGTCGTTGATTCTGATGTCAAGCCACAGTCACCATGTCAAATTTTGTCTCCCTAAGTGTAAATGCCCATAAACAACACCTGATGTTTAAATCTTCAGGCTCAATTTCACCTTGCAAATCAAGAAAAACCCTTGGGTACTACGGATTTCAATTTAAAAGAGTGGGCTTTTTTTGGGTGGTTTTTTTTTGGTACATTTAAAAAAAAAAAAAAAAAGTGGAAAATAGATTCCTGTGAACTTCCACCCAAGGATGGAAATATTCCTTAGGTTTCCTTGCAAAAACAGTAGTTAAGAACCTCGGAGAACATTTAGCACCAATGAATAAATTCCAAGGATAGTCTTCTCTGAGAGGAGTACCCCAATGGAGATGCATGATCCCCCGGTGGCTTTGCAGTGGTCACAGCTGTGACACAATGACTGCCATTCCATGAGGGGTAAAGCTGCACTGGTTGAGAGAGCAGCAGGCTCGCAGGTGTTGCTGTCAGTGACATTTCAGGGTTACTCTGGGATTCCTATTGATATTAATGCTGTACAAACTTAGAGCAGTGAAACCTCCAGCAAACTCTTGTCATCACCTTCTTGTGATTTTCCCTCCAAGCTCTTCCTTCTCTCGTCTTGCAGTTCCTGGTGACATGAGAATTTTATCAGCTCGTTGAGTAAGGGAAATTCACCAACTCTGATGTGATAGCATATCTCTTATGTTATGGATGCAGAAACTGGAGAGAAATTAAATTACTTGCCTAAAATCAAACAGTCAGTGGCAAAATAAATGTGGGGGTCACCTATCAGGTTAAAGTCTCAGAAATTCTTCACTTTAAATGACATATCATCTTTCCTGTCCTTTAAATCCACTTTTTTGTGCTTGATTTACAGAGATCCATCCATTAATTATCAAGAATGTGACCATGGGTCCTTACAGGAAAATATAGGAGAGTCCAGGAGAAGGAAATGACCTGTAAGCTCACTTTATATAGGATCCTCTGTATAGACGACATTCCTAGTAATACAATACTGACATTTCAAATTTTACCCCTATCAAACAGATCTGGATTTTTTGCCACTATTCATGCAAACAATGTAATTTACTGGGTCTGTGCTTTCAGTGTTATTAGCTGTTCTCAGTTCTCAGGTTTGTTAAAAGACAACGGGACTAAATATAAATCTTAGTATTGACTGAAGGTACCTTGGCTGTTCCGTGTACAACTGTGTTATGATAACATTAATAATTAATGGGTCCATCTATGTGGCATAAGAGCATCACTGAGAATCTTCATGGTCAGACAGTCCTGCTGCCTCCTTGCCCTCACAAATAGGATAGATAACAGGCAATGCATGGAACAGTAATGGTCAAATCTTAAGTTTTTGTAAACTGACATAATTTCACTCAGTAATCATAAAGAAATAAAATCAAAAACCTGTTATTCTCCTTGGCATGAGAGTAAATAAGATTTATGTTATGTGTAGTTGAGTCAAAATTCTGGACCAAACACAGGCTTTGTTTCCAGCAAGTTAAACTAGGAACAGCTGCTACAGAATTACAATGTGAATGATGAAGACGGAAAACAAGAAAAAAAAGCATCAAGGCAAAAAAAAATTTCTCAAGAAACCTGTGACAAAATCAGGAACAGAAACCAAAGGACAGATTGGCACCAAATGAGAAGTGTCCTGGCTCCCTTCACAAAGAGATTGGGACCTTGTCCTGCTTAAAAATGCACAGTCTTAAGAATTGATCTTGAAAATATCCATAGCAAGCCTTACTACTCCACATCTGTCAGTTTTATTGTGATCATCAAACTAAAAATTATTTACAGAATTATTAGAGAAATCAGGTGGAAAAGTCTAAATATCAGTGAATTGCAGGTGGAAATTTGAGATAACTTGATTGCTGGGATTTGTATTATTTTAAAAATATTTTTAAAAGAATTTTTGCATGCACTTGTTATTCTTTTCCTATATTAGATGTTTGCTGATAATCTACTGAATGTCAGATTTGCCGTCAAATCAGCAGCTTAGAGCCTAGTATCTGATCTGTCACTGGATAGCTGCTTCACAGGTGTACTAATGACAACCAGTGCCTAAGACACAGTATACAGAAACATAAAATAAGGGGCTCCAGGTAGAATAGGAGGAAAGGCCATTAGGCAATACCCCGCACAAGTCAATTCCTCCATCTCTGAAAAAGTGCTCTCACAGAAATGTTATTGTTCCCATTTAGGACTCACTTATTGCTTGCACTTAGGACTAATTTGGCAAATCACTGACATGCATTAAGTTGATGGGGTTTAAATAGAATTTTGACTGGTTTTCTGATTTAAGTCTTTATGTCCTTCTAAATTATTTTGGAACTCCAATATTGAAGCACAGAGGAAATCCATCAACATAATGAACAGGAGAACTGGACTTAACACAAAACAAAACCCTGTAATCCTGAAACAAAGAAATGAGAAGAGAAGGAAATCTACTACAGAGAGAAGATGTCTGAACTCAAGAAACAACAGAGAATGGAAATGCATTCCCTGGAGAGACACCTGAACATGGGCAATCAAGTTATAATGTAAAAATTATGAGATAATTTTAAAAACAAGAGGACTTAAGAGAACAAATCAGAAGAGTGAATTTAAATACATATGGTTTTTCAGGGTTAACTATGAAGGAGCTGAGAAGCAATTAAGGAGTAAAATACATATATATATAAAAGAAAGGACCTAAGTGAATTCCTGGCACTGGATTCCTTTCACTCCAAAGGGTGCTTGCACATAACATACCTACTCTTTCAGATAGTAATGAGGAGGAACTATAAGACATTGTTGTGCCAACAGAAAATGTTGGAACAAGCTGAAAGAATAAAGGGCAGTAAGTCATTGGCTCTGGAGTGTGAGAGGGACTGTAGAGAAATATTCAAGATAATGGAAAAGGCAGCACTATTTAACAGGTTTTCTGCTCTGCCACTAATACAGGGCTGTTCAACTAAAATGGTAGATTACGTTTCAGAATATAGAAGTAAATCCTTATTTTTTCACAGCATCTAGCAAATATTAGGCATTTTCAGAGAGGTTGCTACTATCACACCTTTGCAACAGCTCTTCATACAGCTATATGATGGTCACAGTCATTCTTTTTGATGTTAAAAATTACAGAAAATACTAGTGATATAAATCTCAGAACTGATCTATTAATGGCTATTGTTAGTCACAGGATATTGCACTAAACAAGCCATTGGTCTGCCTTTTGGGACAATTCCTTAATGTTTAAATTATCACTCATCTTGTGTGTCATGTTGGTATTCTTAATGTCAACTATATTAAAAAAAAAAGAGATTCAGAAATAACAACATAATGTTGTAAAACCATAAAGAGCAAATAAGATTAGAAAAGCCATTTCCTTTACTGGGATTTGAGAGCTAAAGGTTAACTTCCAATTAGAGTTTAAAAGGAAGAACTTTTATTCTGCATCGGTTGAGGCTTTTAGCAAATCACATTTATATGTGCAGAACATTTGTATATTCCCTAATAACTTGCCGTTACATTAAAGGCTGTAAGCTCGCCACCAGAACATGTACAGCCAATCTGGACACAAGATATGCAGCGATAAGATTTGTTAATATTGCATTATCAGATGCTATTGCTTTGCTATTGATTGCAATTATGTCACTGTTCAGTTACCAGGTAAATCCTGTGTGCCAGCCTTATATTTTTATGTATAAATAATATTCAGTAGAGGAAGATTAATTCCTGTGTCACATTTATATTGTAGCAAAACAGCAATAATAGTATTGTATTAAAAGTAACATAAAGGAAAAAGATAAAGAGTGCAAAACAATAACCAACATATTTAAATAATAGCAGGCCCAGGGGATTAAGTGATACTTTGCATTTTTATAGAGCTTTCAATATAAGGATCTCAAAACACTTCACAAACATTAGCAAAATAAGCCTCCCAACACTCTTTAGGTAGGGAAATATTATTATCCTCATTTTACAGATGAATAAGCTTCTTTATGAGGAAGATAAAGCCAAGTGAAGTTCCCAAAGCTACAAAGCATGTCAGAAGCAGAATTATTAAATAGGCTCCGTGCTTAGATTACACAGAAATAGAGACCTTGACAGATAGAAAAGAATTCACATCTTCTCTTGAAAGCCAGGTTACATGTTATGCAGCCACCTTCTTAATGAGAATTACAAACACAACAAAACCAGATTTTCATTTCTGAAGTCAAAACTAGATGGTAGTGAGACCCTCCCATCAGGCTGCCTGCAGGCGGCCCATGGACACTCAAGGCAAAGCATCACTCACTATTTACTTCACAGATCCCAGGCGTCCTAGCTGGAATCCACTAAAGGCTTTTCCCACACTGTCCACTCTCTTTTAATCTGACTTGCATCAACCCAAATTCCTTTTTCATCAACCTGCAGATTTTTTTCCTGTTTTCAATTGAAAAAAATGTCCTTTTTTTTTGTCTGTAAGTGATGTATAATTCAGAGTGAGTACAAGCAGGCCATAAAGAAGATTTTAATTTTTTTTCCTGTATGTACCCTTCCTTTAGCTCTCTGGTTATTACAGGAATGTATTTTACAGGTTTAACTACAGTGGTACACTATGAAATATGGATGATATCTGATGTAGTAGGCAAGATAGGAAGTAGACTGTTCATGTCAGATATCAAGAGCCCAATTCTGACAGAGCAGTTGCACAGGAAAATCTAGAGTTATCTCAGATTTTCACAGCTGTAACAAAGTGCAGAACCTGAATGCTGTCATAAAAAATGTAATAAATTTGCTGAGAATGAAGAAAAAGCATTCAGAGCCAAGTTTGGGGTTTTTTATTCCACAATAAATAAAAAGTAAGAAAAGGCAGCTGTAGTCGGCTCATTTTAGGAAGAAATAAAGCCTTACCTTCTACTTATTTCTGATTGCTACAGATCCCACTGTCATTGTTGCTCAATCACTCTCAAGGCAGAGGAAGCTTCACCAGTGCCATCAGAAGGAGTGCTCAAGCACAGGGTGTGATTTTTGGGTTGTCCTGTGCAGGGCCAGGAGTCAGACTTGATGATCCTTGTGAGCCCCTTTCAATTTAGGATATTCTAAGATTCTGTGATTTACACATACATACATATATATGCATACAGACACACCGTGTAACTGTGGGCTATCTGAGCTTCCCAAGCAGGGTTGCAGCAGCTTCAAATCCCCTTTTCTGATGACAAACTTTTCTCCTTTCACAGCAGGACCATCCTGCCCCTTCTACATACAGTTGCAGAGGAGCTTCACTTCTTCCTAGGAAATGTGCTCATGTCAGCTGTTCACATCAGGAAATGGTTCCTTACAGGAGATTTAAGCAAACCTATCAAACTTCATTACGAAGAAATATGAAAAGTACAGATTGCTTTTCAGCTGGAACAAAAGGGGACACATGGCCAGGAGCAGAGGCGGGGGCAGGAACAATACTTTGCAAAGCATTCCGTAGTCATTTCTTCGTAAAATGACTGCAAAGCCACATTCTCCGTCTTTCAAGGGATGTAAGACTTTTTCTCAGCCATTCATTGATTGGCAAGTTTTTTGATATTTAGAAAATTGTTCTACTTAGAGCTGTTTTTGATGCAGAATTTCCTATGTGCCACTGCAGAACTACTTTACTGCCCTAGCCTCCAAGTCCCTTTAGAATGTTTTTCCTTCCTCTGAATTAAATGAGGGGCAAAGGCAATAATGCATTTCTCATGACATAATGTTTTCATTAAGTACCACAAATATCAAACACTTGGATCCCCAACTATTTTTGACTCAAGCAGAAATATATTTACTCTGACAACAAAAACAAAACCCTATCCTTAAAAAACAGTGTGACAAAATAGAGCTATTGATATTTTGTTGTTTTTTCATTGAGACACCTTTTTCAAAAGGTGTTTGTCAAAAAGTGTATAATATTAACACAGTGCAGAACAGTAGGCATGGAAGAGCTTCCTAAATCAAGGTTTCTTACTAGAAATACTGTTTAGAATAATTCATTGTTTTCTTACAAAATCACAGCATCCAGTAAGAACTCCCCAAAACTGCAGTTGACAGAAGAAAATAAGCAGGAGCAGTACCATCATTAGTGATTTACATTCCTGAAATTGTGAAGAATTATATAATGAAATTTTCCATATAAACCTGAATGAATAAATGAATGTATGTATATATACTGAAAACAAACAAGCTCAGATTCATGTTAAAAGAAGGAAATTGAGGAACCCTAAGTTTGGTGATGAACAGAAAGGTTCAAAGAAAATCTTCCTACTGCAACCACAATGCTCATTTAAACGTGCAATGTCTTCTTCTCTGGTCACAAGGTTTGATTTTGTTGAACAAATACAATCTGCCAGATTAGGAGTAGATCTTCACTGGCAAAGGCTTTTACCTAATGTTCCCAGAAATAGAGTTTCAATAGCTCAATGAAGCTTGTTTTTTTCTTTAGCTATTTGAATCTATTAGTGCTTTATGTGTATGAGTATGTGGCCTGTTTTCCAGACAGAAAACATTTCCCTAACTTGTTTAGAAAGAATGACTCTCTGAAAACGCCTGACTTTAACAAAGATGTGGAAAAGGATGTAGGACCATCTGTTTACACATCATTTGTGCTTATTTTGCACCTGCAAAAAAAGCCTGGGTTCCCACGCCCGCCAAAAAAAGAACCAGCCCATAAACTAACAACAGGCTTACACGTGGAAGAGTTAAAGATTGACCTAAAGTCTCCTGGTATTCTCAGCAGACTAACAGCCAATGACTTGCAAGGATTTCAGATCCAGGAGGAAACCCCCAGCTGCATCTAGACCACATCACTGTCAAACAGCTACCACATCAGTGCTCAGAAATCATCAGAAATCACCCCCGTGTAACAAAGACAGAGCACTTAGTCAGAAATTCATTAGTTTCACCAAGCAAGTGTGGTCTGGGGAGAAGATGTGCTAGGGACAATTGCTAAGGGTGAAGAGGTGAAGATTCACTGACCCAGAGAGAGTTTTCTCCACACGCAGCAGTGAAGTTCTGATCTAGTTTTACACAGTCCAAACTCCAGCATTCACTTCACTAGAGCCTGTTCAGTCATTTTGGCATTTACAGGAGCAAAGCGTGGGGCAAGGGACAGTATTTATGAGCCACCTGAATTATAGTGAGACGCTGATACAGTTAAAGGAGATCTGAGTCTTCAATAAAGCCAGCACAACCAGCTAAAATTCATTTATGAGTGGCCATTCATCGTGTCTGAAAGAGAAACATTTGAAGACTGTCAATGCCATGTTCACATGGGCCCAAGGGCAGAGAGATGTATGGCTTTTAGGCCTTACTTCAACTGTAGGAACTCTTAAATCTGTCACAGACTTGGGCTTTTTAATGGCACAGTATTTCATATGATCAAATTCAGAAAATGCTTTCATCATTTTTTGTTGCACCAAGTCTTATGCTCTACCCACATACAGATGTTTGGCTGGAGTGTTTGGCTGTTTTCTATCAGTTATTTATAAAACTGGCTGGTGCAAGCTACCCCTCAAAAGCAGCTGAGTAAAATCTCAAACCTTGTCTTCTTTGCTTAAAACGTATTTATTACCTGTAGAGAAAGTGTGGGGTCATTATCTGTAGACAACTAGTATATTTTAATTAATTGGAGGTCAAATAAATCACTGAAATAGAAGACATGTTAGGATTCTCTGAGGTAATCTGTGTCTAATCAAGATGTGATCACCAAGCTCATGTATTTTACCTGCAGTAGAACTACACTGTTTTGTGTTTGGTGCAACACTACTCAGACCTGAGAAGAAATAAACAACCCAGACAGGAAAGAAAAGAAGCAGGTTCTACACTATTTGTGAATTAATTAGCATGCTAAGTAATGATGAAATTTAGCAACTTAAATGACAAATATCCCAGGGCTCCCTCCCCCAAGCACCTGATGTGTACATCCATTCCTAATACAGTTTCATTGTTTCAGCCTCCAAGAAAAACAGGATGCAATATGCCTTCTGTCTATGATAAAGTTTCCTAATACAGTACAGTAATGCAATTTATTTTCATACAGCATCCTGCATATAAAATATTACATAACCCTTTATGAGAAGATAATGCATTACAGACTCAGGCACATTACTGTCTTTCAGGAAGAAATTGAAGGATAATGTTGTGGGAAGGCATGGAGGAAATAGAAGCCGAGGTACAAAAGTAGTTAAAAAAGAAAGTAGTAAATATATTCTTCTTGTGCCCTTATTATCTGCATGAGCCTAGCAGAGGGCAGGCCAGCATTACTGCAGATGGAGTTTAACACAAAATGTTACATGTTCATAGGAAGGGATAGCTCTGATCCCGTGAGTTTATGCTATAAATAGATAAGCGGGATGACAAGGTGAGTCACAGAAGTATCATGTGAATTCCTTGAGATCAAACAGGGAGCTCAAGGTTCAGGGGAGGAGTGAACATGGATGTCAAAAGTTCCAGATGGTGCATAGCCCAAAAAAATCATAGATGGACCGAAATTGCAGACTCAAACACCTTCTGTGGTCTGGGGAGAGTCACCCTGGATTCAAATTGTTGCATCTCAGAGCCAGAATTGAGTGCTGCAATTTGAGGGCTTAAAGCAAGTGGAAAAACAAGGTCTTTGTTCAAACTCCATGTTAAATAGGGAGATTTTAGGACTGAAAACCAAAATTCCATGCAGGAGAATTCGCTTATTATTTGCAGCACCAGAGTACATGTTATTCCTGATTCCCTTGCAGGAAATATCAGTGAGCCAAAGCTGAGGCTGTGGCTAATCTGTAAACAGACTGGTAGGGAGAGGATAGGGGTGTTGAGGTGCAGCAAGTCTTTGGGGGATATCAAGGAAAGGAGAGAAACTATGTGCTCAATCCAAATGAGGGTAAGACACCTCTGACCACAGCTGTATCAATATATTTATAAAGCATAACTATAAAACCTCAAAAAATCACACTGTTTCAGTTTAAGAGACAACAAATGGAAACAAACCTTGCCCAGAGGATTTAATACTGATATGGGCCCTGCAAAAGTGTAAATAACTTACAAGAAAAAGAAGTTCCTAGGGAATCTGAACTTTCCATTGAGACTGCTGTCCTTGCCAACATTCAGAATTCAACATGAGGTTAAAAACAGTTAAGAATATAAAGGATGGGGGAAACACAGAGCTGTGTACAACTAAAGTGTGATTGGTTTCACCACCATATGGATACATGAGCCACTAAACATATGTATTCCAAGGCAGGAGAAAGGAGGATCTTAGACACACAGTTCTCCTCCTGGAAATCCACCTCTTCAGTGTGGTTTTTTTTTCAGAAGCTCAAGGTCTTCTGGAAATTGTGATGATTAAAGCTGGGTTTCCGCCATGACTTCCTGTGTCACCTTGGACAATACATCTAGATGTGCTAAAGGGTTGGAAGCAGGCAAACAGGAGCTCCTCTGCCTGTGCTCTGAGCCTGTGGACATAAGACAGCTTCCATCTGGGACCCATATGCCCAAGTGTCCCCGTGCTGACAGAGATCCTCTGCTTCAGGAGACTCCAGATAGTATTTTATCACTCTGACTCCTCCAGTAGGAGTGACTGTCCCAGCAGTAAGGCACATACTTGTGGATAGGCACATGCTTGTGTTTGGCCATCCAGCTCCCATTTCCATATGTCAGTGTATGCCCACCATTGGTGAGGTTGAAGCTAAGACGCTGAACTGTGAAATGGAGCAGCTGATGCACAAGCACATCTGCTGAGCCAGATGTAGGGGCAGTAATCTCTGGAATAAGTGTAAAGCAGACAGCTGGTGGCAGTAAAGTTTGAAGAGGCCACAACTAGATTCACCCAAGAAAGACTGTCAAAATCCTAATTAGCTCACTCACAATGAACTAATGCAGCAATACGGCTTCTGCACCGAAGCTGATTCTGGCTGCACCCATCTGTGTAAACATACTATAAATCTCTCTTTGATTTTTCCTCCATCTGTGAAATGGGAGCATATGACATTTTTAAAGTGTTTTCTCTCTCTATTTTAGGTCTTCAAGACTGGGCTCTCACTTACTGTAGCCTTGCTCATTACTATAACAGTGGGAGAGACACTTAATAGCTGTCATAGCAGGGCATTCTCATTGAATTCAAAGGCAAAACTGACATTGACTTTAATGGAAATCAGAAAGGACATTCAGAAGCCCATGAATTACTCAGTTTTTTCAGAACTATGTGAATTGTTAATATGATAATGATTCAAAGTGCTGTAAGATGGGGACAGTTTTCAAAGGTGCAGATTTACCCAAGTCTAATCTCTGGATGTTTACAGATGTCTTATGTGCTTATGAAAACCCAAGCAGTTCTTGTGCTCTTAGGATAGAAGTATATATAGCACAGCCAGCACTTTAAAGCAAGCATGGCTTGCAGAATCTTATGAACTTTAACCCTCAACCCCTTTCTCATGATACCTCCCACTTTTTTCCCCCCCTCTATCTTCAGAAGTCAAAGATAAGTAGTCAGAAAGGATAAAAGCATGGACTAAAAGCTGAAAAAGAACATCAGAACTGTGGTGCCTTTCTGTGCAGCTGCTGCCGTTTGAGGTAAGGTTAGGGCAAGGTTTGGGGGTGAGGAACTGAGAGATCACAGGACTACAGCTGGAAATGAGATGCCAAAGCAAAGGGTGGGGAGCAAAGGCAATGTGGTTAAAAGATTTTTTTTGTATGGATACTGCCTGAAGGAGCATGGATGCATGAAGTACTCCTAGGTTGAGGCATAAATTCATCATTTAGAGAGAGAAAGATGGAGCCATGGCCTCCCATTGGAGTGTGAGTGAAAAGCGGGCTGCCAAAGCAAAATGCTAGGACAACAGGATAGTTTTTCCATGAGGCCGTTTTGGTCTCAGCCATATTTTTTGGGCCTTTCTAAAGTTTTGGTTAAGGTTAGGTTTACTTTTAAGTTTAAAGCTGAGAGAAGAAAATGAGCCAAGAACTTCACTTGGAGGGAGGTGGCAAAGGGCCTGACAAAAGAAAGAATCATCTGTAAAGACTGGAAACCTTACCTGGGAGACTTTTCCCATGTGGTCAATGACCATAAGAACCTATCCAAGGCTCAGCTTACTTTTATACTTATTACCAGAGTTAAGCATCAAAGAAAGAGGGAGCTTGCCCCAGCAGTTCTAATGTGGCTGAGAAAGGGATTCAAAGAGAACAAATAGGTTGCCAAAAGTGTATGTGGTGGGGGGAAGCATCTGGACACATGTTTGAGAACCCAGTCTAATGCCTAGTGTGTTAGTGGTGGAGGAAAGAGATAACTGAGAAATCCAATCGCCATGGGTTTGGAAAGCAGTTGCCAAAATAAAGGGTAGTATGCAGATAAAATTATTCTGTGCAAAATCTTCGTGTAGGCACAGAGTAGGAAGCTTTGTGTAAGGCTCAGCCTATAGTTAGGATTATAGCTAAGGTTGCCAGAGGATTTGAGAGGAAGAGAGCTCTAACTGGAGCGTGACTGCCAAAGGAAAGCACTGGCTGCAAGGAGAAGGTTTTTGCAAGGAATTTCTGGTTATGTGTATTGTTAGTGGTAGCGTTAGGGCTGGTAGAAAGAAAACCAAAAGCAGCAGCAGTAGGGGGATGAGAAAAGAGATGGCAGTGGGAAGGGTGGAGTAGAGAGAACTTGTTGGCATGAATGCCTTGGTGTGGCTGTCAGCTTGGGGCCAGGTCCAAGGCTCACACTAAGGAGAGCTGAGAGCTCAGATGGATGGGCGCTGGCAAGGGTTTGACAAGAATAGGCTGCGGTGCAAAGAGACCTTGATGTGAGGACTTCTTCATTGTGACACTGGCTGGAGACCTTTGTTTTAAGCTCAACATCTAGCTAAAGCTTGTACTAGGTTAGAGAAAGCCATCTTTTATACCATGAAGAAGCAGGAACTATTGCTTCATGGAAACCAGCTTTTCCTTCTAAATTTGAGCTAAATAGTTATATTGATGTCATATTTCAATTAAACAAAAATTATGTTAAAAAGTAAAGGGAGTGTGGATTTACTACGAGCATCATCAGATCTTTCAGGCCATGGAGCACTATCCTCTTTCCTACAAGTACAAGCCATTTACCCCATTATTTTGGAGAGACACAAACTTAGAATAAACACTCAAGATTTTATTTTTCTCTTTTTCCGCTGCGCTGGTCTTGGCTGGTGCAGTGTTAATTTTTTCTACAGTAGCTAGTATGTGTCTGTGTTTTGGATTTTTGCTGGAAACAGAGATGGCCTTGTTATTGCTGGGCAGGGCTTACGCATCATCAAGGCCTTTTCTGTCCCTCACCCCACCCCACTGCCTGGGGAGCACAAGGAGTTGGGAGGGGACACAGCTGGAACAGCTGACCCCAGCTGACCCAAGAGGTATCCCACGTGCTGTGGCATTCTGCTTGGTGTATAAGGCTGGGACGAAAAAGAAGGAAAGGGGGGACATTCAGAGCAATGGTGGCATTTGTCTTCCCAAGTCACCATCACGTGTGATGGAGCCCTGCTGTCCTGGGAATGGCTGAACAGCTGCCTGCCCCTGGGAAATGGTGAATGAATTCCTTCTTTTGATTTGCATGTGGTTTACCTATTAAAGTGTCTTTATCTCCACCCATGAGCTTTCCCACTTTTGTCTCTCCTCCATCCCACTTCTGTGGGACTGAGGAAGAGGCTGCTTGGTTCTTGACTGCTGGCTGGGGTTAAACCACGACACTAAAAGTGTCACTACTGTAAAACAGCAAGCAGAAAATCTTTTATAACGCTTTATGTCAATTAGTGAAGAAATAAAGAGTTTTGGACAATACTGTATGACTCCCATGTAGTAAAGAAAAATAAAAATCCCTGGCCTGATTCAGCAAAGGAAAAGCCTTGGAACTTACTCCCATATAGATTAGCTAAAATTTAATTTTATATACTTGTGAAGAACTATTTAGAGATGAGTGATAGGAAATCTAAAAATAATCCACTCCACTCTAATAAAGATTAATCAAAAAAGTCTAGCTTGCTTACATTCCTCACTCAGACTTTTCGTTTTGTCATTTTTTTCCCCTCACTTAGCATCTGAGGCCAGAAAAATCATACTCTGTGTGATCTACCCTGTGAGGTAGAGCAGTATTTCCTTCCTTTTACGAAAGAAAGTCAAGGCTAGGAGGAAGCCAAGATAGCTGCAGTTACAAGGCTTCAAAGCATATGCTTCCAATCCAGTTTCTAATTTCAAACCTTTCTTAGATATGGCCTGTGACTTTCAACTGCTCATTTCACTCCTTGGTTTTACAGTTTTCCTTTCTGGAAGATTAGACAGCCACCTTAATTACAGTCTCCTGCTATTATGAGTCAGCATCAGTATATGCAGCACAGTAGGTAGTACCAGGATGGTGAGTGTTCTGTGTGGGTATGGAGCAGGTTGGTGATGGGAATGGGAATGGGGATGGGGGCTCACCTCCCAATACTGTGATTGCCAGACCATTTTCACAAGACAGGTTGGTGTAAACTCCAACATGGCTCAAAGTTGCAGACAGAGAGGTGGTCTTTCTTTAATCAAATGTTTCTACACTGGGAGGACATTCTGCCTGAAACAAATATCTAATTCTTATTTAGCAATTACACCTTTTTTCTGATCTGAATGAGGCCTTGAGTTCCCACTGTGGTTCAGCTCTCTTAAGGACACGCAGGGTGAAAGGGATGGAACACTGAGATGTGCCCCAGGTTTGCTGCTGCCCTGCCAGGTGGTTGTCATTGGGCTGACAAGTCACCTTCCTAGAGGGGCCATGATGGATTCTGTGCCACAGAATCCAGTCAGATGTACATGTGGTTTATGCTTGGGCAGTCTCAAAAAAGTCATCCTAAGCAACAAAGGTGAGGAAGGTTTTCTTCACTCAGTACTGTTGATTTTTCATATTTGCCCACCTGCATGAATATTGTCATGATTCTGTAACAGCACTGAACACAGCAATTTAGCTGCACTAAGAGTCCCCAGTATTATTTACTCCAGGCTGGTCCAGCCAGAATTAAAGTTAGCCTGCCTCTTATTCAGCTCTAATCACTATGTTTATTCTGTAATATATATTTATATTTGTATCATTTATACATTATTTTGCTTGTATAACCAGATGTTTTACAGTCAAGGACCTCATTGCAATGAGATATAAATCCATGTTGCTGGCCCTTGGGAAAACTGGTAAATTAAACTTTGTGTGCATAGACTTCAAAATGCTGAAATCTATTATACTTTCCCTTCCCACTGATAAATGACAGTGGGTTTACTTGCTGAGTACTTACTTATGAAAGGCTACTGTTTATTAATACCTCCCTGTATAAATATTAACAGAGCAAACCTATAGAAAAAATATGTGAAGGGTCATCTTTAAATTGCAAAAAGTCAGGCTACTCAGCACAAATGTCCATGTCCCTTTCTATCTGGAGGCTTGAACAGCCTCATCACCAGAGTATCCAGAAGGTGCACACAAGTGTGACATGATTAGCATCTGTAATGTGTAGGTCTTTCTATTCCTTCTGCTCTCCCTGGGGAGAACAGTCCAAGGATTTTTTTAAAATATGTGGTGTGTACATTGTGCTGTGTGTTTATGTTAGCAAAGTCAAGGTCAAAGATCTGTACTTCACTTCCATCTTTTGCCTCGTTTTAAAGATGTAACACAGAAAGCAGTGCTATTTGTGGCAGATATATAAGCTAAGACTCTTTGGCATATTTCTTTAATTGTTCCTATTAAGAATGTGAACTGGGACTGAATAGAAAGTGATTCAAATGCCTTTTATTTCTTAGCATGCTGAGTATGGCTGCTCTCTTCTCATTTCATCACCTTCTCATGATACTTAACAGAATAGTAAAGATTTCTGTGGAAAGAAATAAACATTTCCATAGTCTATGGGTCATTGGTATAATAATAAATGTAAAGGTTCCCACATAGCCATTATAGTCTGTTTGTCAATGTTATTAGGCACCTTTTGTCTGGGAGTTATGGACATGATAGATTGCAACAGCTCTTTTGAACATTTTCTCACATAAAGGAAAACCAGCAAAATTGCTTCAGGTGTCCTTTAGAGGAGGCACTAAACCTAGGATTCCTCTGTTCCTTTCAGTTCTGCCTGAAATTAAAGGTTTGATGACACTTGCTAAATGTATTCGAGGATGACCCTGTCACCTCAGACAGCATTTTTTCCTTCTCAGTGTCTCTCCTTGCCCCACAGAAGGGATCAAACCTTTGCTGTTGGAGTAGGGCTGTCCTTGGCTGTTTCCATGACTACTCCCTCGGCAGAGGGAAGGATGCAGGGACAGCTGCCAGGATTTTAGGAAATAAATATGCTCCCACCTTCACTCACTCTCTGCTGATGTGTTGCCACCTGGCAAAAAGGACACCCGAAGCTCATAGAGCAAAACCAGCTGCAAGACATGCTGCCTCCTTGTTCCCAATTCACCAGCTACAGGCACACTGGGACCTTTACCAAGGTTTTATCATTTTTCTATTCCTAAAATAATAATAATAATGATCACGAAAAGCTATTTCTCTTCAGGAAGGGGATATTTGGTTTTGAACCCTACTATTCTTCATCAGGGAAACAATTTTACACTAGGGAAAAAATCCACATTTGCAGAAAATCTCAGTGATGATCCCCAGCACAGGTACTAGGACCCTGAGGACTCCTTTGTCCTGGTAATTTGTAAAAGCTTTGTGACTAAAGCAATTTAAGCACCACCTACCAACATCTCAGTGCAGAGGGTACATATTTGCACCCCAGCAGCTGCCACTTTTCCTGTAATCCTGCCAAGGAAAAGAATCGCAGAGAATGAATTGACCTTGGGCTGTGCCATCATCTACAACTCAGGATAGGTCTCCCCAGCCCTCTGGACTCAGCTCTGCCTCTGTCCTGCTTGTCCTCATAGTGACAATAGACACTAGAGGTAATGGTGGTGCTGCCAAGGTCATCGAGTCCTTTGTTCCAAAGGGCTTGGAGAGAATATGGAGATGTGTGCATGGACAGTGTGTGAAGCAGCCACTGCATTTTTGCCACCTATTCAGGGAGTGCCTGGATAGTGCTTTAGAGACCAGCTTTAATTGATTTTTTGGCCTGCCTGGGGAATGGAGGGGAAACACCTCCAGGAGGTCATTTCTGTTTCTCATTTCAATTTCTTGATATTTCTGAACACCAGAGGAACATGAAATGCCAGCATTTTGGCCTTTTATTGTGCATTCTCTTTGGGCCTCTCTGTTTCTGAGATAAGTAGGCCAAACCTGTATGCAATATTTAAAAGGATGATATCACTGAATTGTATAAGGACATATTTTCCTTATTATCCTATTTCCCTTTCCTCAGCCATTCCACTTTCTCATTCTCAGTAGGAAGTGAGCAGACATTATCACTGACCAGTCCAGGGAGACTGAATTCTTCCTCCTGAGAGAGCATGACTGATCCAGAGCCAGTCACTATGCTCAAGTCACTGAACACACCTCTCTCACAGTGCATTATTGTCTACCTTGCCCTTGCCTAGACTTTGACTTTTCTCTAGCAGACATGGAAAGCCAGTCTTCAGAGGAGAAACTGGGGAATCAATGGTCAAGACACAAGTGGAATGTAGTTCCATCCCACTCACTGTCTACCATGCAAGTCCTGCGTGTAAAGGAAGGGAGGTGGGGAGAGGAAAGCACTGAGTATTCATAAAGTAGAGAGTGAGTTCAATGGATCAGACACCTTCCCACTTGCCTTGTTTTATAAAACTCTTTGAGTTGCTACCAGCTTTTCCCTTCCGCATCAGTGGCAATTTATCCCTGACAACATTTTACAGTCTGCACTTTCACGCTCCTTTCCCCTCTTCACTATAAAAAGCTCTCTGTAAATTTATGCAAAGACTTTATCATTCACTGAGTCTTAAAAGCAAAAAGAATCTCCCTGTAGGTCATCAAATCCAGGCCCCTGTCAGCTTTGGCATATTAAACAGTGCCTTTAATAGGCTGCTCAAACTCCATATTGGTACTAATGGGTTCTTGTGCTTCAGTGGCTCTTCTCAGGAAGCTGTTGTGGCAGATTCATACCTGTGAATAGGTGAGGAGCCTTCTCACTGCCTAGCCATGCTAAGTCTCAGCCTGGTGATATACAGACCTGGTTGCCATTCAGCTTTGCTGCCAACAAGACAGAAGGAAGAGTTTTGGATTAATTTAAGGACTTCAAGTACCCTGAGCAGTGGCAGTGCTCTTTGTGCTCTGCTGGTCAGACGCTTCTCTGCCCATGTCTAATACCAGGTCTTTCTAATCTGCCCATATAGGTAGCTTTAGGGGTCATCACTAAACTAGCAGCAGAGCCAGAAAACGATATTTCTGAGCCATGGTACAGAATTCGTACCTGTCCATAAAATAGGATGAAGTTTGACATAGTCCTGACCTCTAGTTCCTAAAAAGTGGGAAGCAAATAGTAATTCTATTCTCTAAATTTCAAGGAGTGCAGCACTTAGGGAGTGTAAGGGCGTTCAGTGGTGTATATTTTCATTCTGTAGTGAGGGCATTGCTGAACTCTTCCAGGCTCCCTGAGCTCCCCAGACAGTATAGCAATAAAGGGACAGGGTCTGTGTCAGGAACTGGACTTCAATGATACTTATGGTTCCCTTCCAAGTCAGGATATTCCATGATTCTATGATATAATCCTTGGTCTCTAGCTACACAAAACATCTTGATTTTTCTTTGTCTTTTTCTAGCCACGGACAGATGGAGGTGAGGGACCGACTGAAATCAGAGTTCCCTAACATTTAGAAAGGTCAGCAGGAGGAGAAGGAAGGATAGAATAAGGAGAGGAAATAAGAATAATTAATGCCTAATGCAGTTCCCTTTCCAAAGACCAGGCAGCAAGGGCAGCTATGACAGCTGTAACATTTCCATTTCCTCCTGCTCTAAGTAGTGCCACTGGGGTAAGTGAAGGACAGCAGTGGTCTTGGAAACACTGCAGCATGTAAATTCAGTTAGCATGACTGCAGAAAAAACCAGCAGTGAGCTACAAGGGCAATGAGTGAGATGTCACAGGCAGCCAGCACAGACACAAAGAGGCAGCAGATTTTTGTGCATGATATTTTTGAGCTGGCATTTTCAGTCACATTTCCCTTATGAATAAAAGGGTAGGATGTGCTGAGAAGCAAAAGACTGCAACAAGGAAGCAGAAAGCAACCTCGACTGTGCAAGGACTGAAAAGCAAAGCTGCAGGCCCCTGCCATCACCTTTACCACAGTTAAACACTGTCATAGGTCTGACATTGAAGTAGGCCTCTCCCTTTTCCCCACTCATTCAATTTCCAGCTCAAGAGAAAAAAAATGGTGCTTTGGGCAAGGGTGGAATATTAATGAGAGGAGTGAAAATATGCAGAAGTGGATTGCCCTACTGTGAATTTGCTAACTTTCTCACATACTTGTGTCCAGCACAGCTCTCAGTTCCCTTCACACACAGAGGATAAAAGTAGGCCCCCAAGACAGGGCAAGTAAATACCGCTACTCAAACTCATATTTTCTCCTATAACTCTGAAGAAAGTTTGTGATGAGTATCTCAGACTTTCATGTTCAAATTTTAAATGTTTGGTACTCAAGGGAGGAGAATTTGACCCCAGAAACAACAACAATAAAAAAATGTGGAAGCCACCCGCTCTTTGTATTGTCACAGCTGAAACACAGTTCCTTTGCCCAGTTTCCTTGTTCGCAATCTCACTCACAACGAATAGTAACTTATGAGAGGAATATCATAGCAAAAAAAGACGCAGGAAAGTCATATGTCAGATATGAACCTTATCACTGAAGTAACCACAGGGTATAAGAAGCTCCGCAGGAAAAAAAAAACAACACAAGACAG